>JAZAYU010000059.1:3667911-4249712 GCA_038501625.1 Corbicula japonica | reverse complement strand
GATTTAAGAGGCGATGTACACGTTCACCAGCAGATACAATTTAACATCAAACATGAAAATAGATGAAAGTTTTTTTTTTACAATTCTGTTCAACCTTTAACTATTCATGTATATGCCGGATAGAATTAAACACAAGTTTCCCCTAAAACAACCGTGTTTTAACACCTTTCCCAGTGACAGATAACACTTTAACAGCCCGGGGCAAACATGTGAATGCATACTTACTGTTTAATTTTATCATTGATCCATTACTAAATTCGATTGTCTCTATAATTATCACATAATCCGCACAATTCAGAAAGAAACAAAAAATTATTCCTAGTCATGTTTTAAAACCTGTCGGTAGTTCATGTACATTTTGCTTTGATCCGCCTTCCTGTTAATTTCATAGAGGTTGTGTATTTTTGACTAGAGGTAAACAGCGATAATATCTGTCAATGAAATGCGACTTCAAAGAAAAATGTCGGCTCGTATTGAGACTGTGATGTTTTGTCGGCTCTGCTATGAAATCGTTTGATCTACAAGAAGTGTGTACGTGACATTTATCATTTCTATAGCTGGTTTAAGTTGGTTGATGATGCAACAATACTGAAATATTACACTGGAGATAAATTAGGATTTAATTTATAAATTATGGAATATGTTCACGATGGTTAGTGGTTTAATATTTATTTTACATTTACGTTCGTATATGTGGGAGTTTGTGTCATAAAATAATTAAAATTTCTGCAAGCATCTAAACAAACTAGATATACGGTCTTTAATTCCATTACAATAATTTAAGGCCTATAAGATTTTGATCTTGGTGTTATTAGTCAGTCTCCGTTTTGCTTTTTTTATTTGAAATTTGGTAATTGTATGTATTGTAAGAAATATTAATATAATAAATTAAATTTAAACAATTGTTTTAAAACATTTGTCCAGCACGGAACGTACTACCCGTAGATTTCACGGCGTGTTAATTACGCAACACCACGATATAATGCATCCGACAGCAAAAACAAATACATTCTCCGTGTTTTAGCGCGATTATGTACTTATATCGCGCTCCGTTTATATCGCGGTCGGCGGGCTTGGACCCCGAAGTCCGCGATATAATGGAGTTGCAGTGTACTCCCAACTCTCTGTGTACAAGTCATGGACCCAAATCTGACAGATAACTCCTTGGACTATATTATAAACTGTTGTTTAAATTAAAACCATACCTTCTTCTTCTGTTGGATTCAACTGAGTAACTTTAACTCTCAAATGTTCCACCCTACTGTTCAAATCACTGGCCCGTCTGAAGAACATAGTTGTCTCTCTATAGAGATCAGAAAACATATCCTCCGCATGCTGACTCAAGGAGCTTAACTGTCGTATGATGTTAGCTAAGGTATGATTGGTCACACATTCTAGTTCGTTTGAGACCGACTTGTCTACCTCCACACGACTCACATGAGTCGGTGAAACTATCCGCTGAATAAATGGCATCTTTTTCACATTTCAAAATACCTGAAAGAAAAGAATGGTTTGCCATATATATTTTATTAAACATAGTGTTTAAAACTATTATCTACCTAAAACAGACATGATTTCTTGTTAAATAACAGAAGGATATGTTGGGCAACATCATAAAACAAATGAGAATCCTAAGTGTAGAAGGAAGGGCTCTCACTACAGGGAGACTTGGGAGAAGTAGTCTTCAGAAGTGACAAGACTTCTCCTTTTTAAAAAGAAGTCGTTTTTTAGACAATATATTGGGAAAGAATGCTGTTGAGTGCAAACTTCTCCATAATTCAGTAAAATAATACAAAACCCCCGATTTGCATTTCTAGAGAGACGTGAAAGGATTTAAAACAAGAGGGTTTAACTGTCTCAAATTCCCCATAGGGACGAGACTGTTAGAAGTTCTGGCAAAAAGGGCAGTAACTACAAAGTGCCTTATAAGGCTGGCTGGTCACCTAACTTAGCTGTGATCTCATGCCAATAACTTAATTATTCCAACCAAGTTTGTTGAATAGTTGATAAAGAATTCCAAGACAAGAAAGCAGGAATTGATACTTTTGTCAAGTATTTTCAATTTAAGGGCAGGGCAATAACTCCAGAATTGACAGGAGCAGTCTGGCTGGTTTTCAGACTTGGAGATATGCCTGGAAACTTCTCACTCATTATGGTGAAAATTGTAAAAAGGCATTTGAATTTGCAAAATGAACTTTCTATATTCTTTAAAACAAGGGCTGTAATTCCAGATTGACTGCAATACAAAATTATACATAGATCTTCTAGTAACACATGGCAAAACATCCTATGAACATGCCAACCAATTAAAGTGACAACTAGATAAAGGCTTTCTTAGTTAGAGAGGGAACAGAACATAACTTCCAGAAGTTATAAATGAGTGATTAATGGGCCCAGATTATGAAGCTCCTACAGCAATCTGGATGGTTATAGAAGTTCAAGATGACACACCTGGCCCAAGATGATTGTTATCCTAATATTAAAGAGCTCTAACCAAGCTTCGATCTTTTTAGAGTGGGTTTTTACTTATTTGGTCAGGGCCAGAACTCCAAGATGACTAGAGTACTTGGATTATTTAGATGCCATGACCATATACTTCTGAGAAGGTGTTAGTAGTTTTAGTTGTTAAGTTTTTTTTCAAGGCAAATTAGTAAATTTTTTTCACATCTAAATGTTAAAATTAAGATTAGTTTTTGTCACATTTATTAAAATAATGAACGCCAACATAAAATAAAGTTATTTTCCATTGTGAGCTTGATTTTGGTGGATTTTTTATTTTAGCATTGAATTTGTTTATTAAGGAACCACTTCAATAAATTCAACGGGAAACTGTAAAAAATGATTTGTCAAGAAAAATAAATGACAAACAGTATTTTCCACTGACTTTTAAATTTTCATTATGTATAAATGATCGACAAAGCCAAGATTAATGACAGGAAAGCAATGTGAAATAACATTCACGCGCACTAAGAAAGCGAAAACAAAAATTTGGAGCTGTCAAACTGTTTTCTTATCTGGGTCACTCTGAACAACATCAGAAAATTTTACTACATGTCAGAGAAACATAAGCAGATAGCGAGAAAATTATGCTACCATTCAATATCCGATGCTGTACCATTCAATCATCGCATAGTATCAACAAAAATGTCTTCTATTTTTTGCAAAAACACAACTTCGAACGAGGAAGTCACCAAAATGGCGTAGTTCACGCCAATAACGAGATTTTCCGAGAGCATTGGTTCTAAAAGCCAGTTTAACGGCCTGACCACACGGCCTTTGACTGTTTCACTGTGCATGTCTGTACTTTCAGCAGACGTGTTTATTTTCTGATAACGACGGAGAAAGAGTCTACACACTGCCTTAGCATCGACTCAGTCGTTATTAAGTAGGTACATGCGCAGTAAAACAGTCAATGCCATTCCTTATAACTCTATTTCTTCAGGTATCTAAAATTATTTAAATATAAAATCATTTTATTTGATTTTTTCATTAATTTTTTTTAAATGACCGATTAAAGATAAAAAAAATTTCTTCGGATATGAAAAACAAGGACCTAACATTTTATATGAACACTTTAGAAAAGATGCTCCGATTACCAGGGACTACACTTCTCGTGAAGAAGGCAGCATCCAAAGAATGTTGGAGAAGCTCAACCTTGACACGCTACAGCAGCGCCGGAAGAACGCAAGGTTAGTCATTCTCTTCAAGATAGTCAGGGGTATAGTGCCGGCCATTGACAGTGCAAGTTACTTGACACCAATAATTTACCAAGAAACGTAAAATTATTCCATAAATAAACCCAAACAGTGAAAGTGTTAATATCTTAGAAAAAATTGCATCAATCATTCAAACTGTTTCAAAACAAAAAGTTCTAAAACCCAGCAATATAAAAACTCATTTTTTGTAAAAACAATTCACGACTGGAACGCCCTAGAAGACAATGCTGCATGTGCCAGGACCGTTGAGAGCTTGAAGTCAGCTCTCGCAGGTCGCGACTGACCACATAGCATTCCCCCGACGCATTACACCCGCAGTGGTCACAGCTTCGCAACAATACAAATACAGATATTAATAATAAATTAAGACTTATTTTTCAATCTCAGAGAAAATCGTCGAAGCTACATTAAAATCTGTTTATATAGAAATTAATAAGGTCGTCTGCTTTTAATCTGTTGAATGTTTTGACTATCTGGCAAGTGGACAAAAAAAACAAGAATTAAATTATTTTGTTTACACCAAGAGTTGCAGTGAAGTTATACTCCTGATATTTCACGTTCGAAACAACAAAATTTGAGATACCAGAGCGTATCCAATTTAATGAAGTGTTTCTGATGGCATAATGGTTTTGTACACGTGGTTTACTTTATCGAATGCCTAAAGACGAGGTAACTCCGTCGGCCGCAACATAGTTCCTAGTAATTCATCTTCCATTCACGTGGTAGAAATTCATTATCGGATGAGTGACACGTTTTGTGCAATTCAGACAAGGAGTTATGGCGTTTTAAAAAGCGGGATGACTGTGTAATCAGTCAGCTCACCGCTACAGCTTCAAACTGTTTACTACCCGTGAAAGGTTTCCGGGGGCATTTGTCTTATAATATTGGGGCTTCCTTTTTTCGCAACAACGTTTATCGGTTAAAGAATATGCACGCATACAACCTCTTGAATAAAGTACGGGATATTTGGTACCCAAAATGTGACAATGCGAAGCGACATAGCCACATTGGGGGTGGGGGGATATCGAGGCAGCTGCCTCGAAGAACCAACTTGTTTTGAGAATATTAAACAAAATACAATTTACAATCTGTTAAATACTAAGGCAAACTAGGCAGAGCTTAGTCCAACTATCGTGAACTCAACCGATACTGATACCAAATGTCACAAAGTCCAATAAAGAAATATTCGTCAGGCCCCAATTAAGGTTATACAAATGTACATGTAAACTGAGAATAGAAACCAGTCTCTTATCTTAAGTATCTGATTGATGTTTGAGATTGTTCAGTTTCCATTCTCAGTTTTATAATCTTCAACAAAGGACACTGATATTAGAAGAAAGCTTATAATACCTTTTCATATTTATTTTACATTGTATGTTTTGTTTTTATACAAATAAAATGTTTGTTTCTTCATTTACATTCTATATATTTATATAACCAAACAATCTCATTTTAACCAGAGGAATCTGCTTTTAACCGATCCCTATCTGTTCTGTTTTGTTGTTGATTTGTTAACAAACTTCACAAAAACCTAGCACTGAATCATTGTTTTCAAAATCATATTGTTTCTGTGTTTGTAACTGATTATATACGCAATACAATATGTTTAAACTACTAAAACATTGATGTCAGTACTAATGTTAACATCTGCAAAACAAAAAGGATAAAAGTTATGACCACGACTTGATTCGAACACGCAACCTTCTGATCTGGAGTCAGACGCGCTACCATTGCGCCACGTAGTCAGATGAAAGGCTAAGAAAATGTAGGTTACAATGTGTTTCTATTTTAGTTTATTTTTTTTACAAATAAAATCTTCAGGGTTGGGTAGCCTCTCCCACCCCTCACACGTTTAATTTTTTAGGAGTATGGCCAGGGGGTCCAACGTATTTGGTTTTTTCGGAATTGTAAGTGAGCGACATGTTCTCTGCGGAACAAAATGGCGGAAAATTGTGTGATTTGGTGCATTTCAGGAGATATTTTGACCTGGTAAGTAGATTTATATCAATGTTATCGTAATATAAATACGCCTACCCGGAGGCCAGATGTGTAAGCTCCACTCGGTTTTTTAACTTATGTTTCTAGAGGCCTAAACAAAAAAGTTATTGAATGTATAAACTGAAAGATTGTTTGTTTACAAAGTGAAAATAGAAAATTTTGTGACTTAGAATTGTGTTTTTAGTCAAAATATAACGTTCTAGGACCTATTTTAGCGAAATTATTATCGAGTTTTTGCATATATTTCGTCACGGCGGCTTTTGCACTTTACATGGGTACTTTATGGCCAATTTTTTTATGTTCAAACACCTTTAATGTTTGGCGTGGAAGTGGTAAGCATGTTTTTGTTCGGTGCAGAATCTGAATAACACACTCGTATGCGTTAATATAATTTAAAGTAAGACAAGAGCTGATAACAAATGTTAATTATCAAAATAAAAGCCGATTTGTTACCCAAATATGAACATATCGCGTATTTGTTATGCAAAATTATCTACCACATATTATACTTGTATATTATTCTACCTCTTGATAAGTAAACTCTCGCCTTGTGACCACCTCAATTTCAAGACCATCCCGCTGTTACGGGCACTTTTAGAAAGAACAGATTTTTCCTATATAATTCAATGGTCGCTCGCATCGATTATACGACCACCCCGCTATTCCATATTCCATAATGCGACCACTTTCTACAGTCTTATATACCCAGTTGCCACTTATTTTGACACCTTAATTACGACCACAAGGCATTTGCTGGCCGAATACACAGTCAAGTGCCATTGTCATTTGGCGAGAAGCGAGTTTACAGTTTATAGTCTTCAAGTATCTGACGTAATTTATTCAAGTAAGTGACGTCAATAAAAAATAAGATTTACGTTTACGTCAATATTTAAGCGTAAGGAAACAAAATTTATTTTGTATACATATACACAAATGAACAGTAAAAGGTATGCAAGAAAAAGTATCTTGCATGGGACATTCGGTAAAGATAAAAAATCTGTCACCTCGGGTGAACAGTTTTTGGCGGGAACTCGACAAAGCCTCGTTCCCGCAAAACAGTTCCCCCTCGGTGACAGATTTTTCCATCTTCACCTCACACTCATGCAAGATACTTATAATCCTGTCAAAATATCTCGGAATACCCTTATAACAAAATGCTATGCTCGGTATTGTTGTTTGGGTATATTCTGTGTCATATTTACAATATTTAGAAATTTGTGTACGTAAAAAGGAAAGCATCTTTTTTTTTTTAAATAAAAACGATTATGGAAGTAATTTTGCTTACTGAAGGAGGCTACAAAAGCGTGTTACCCTTAATAAGTTAAAAGCCCTGGGAATCAGACTTTAGCGTCATACGGGGCATAGTGAAATGACGTTTACCCATCCCGCATTAACTTCTACAGGTGCAACCCTAGATACAACTTATTATTCCACCTAAAATAAGAAAAGAGACTGGACTGGTAAGAAATTTATATCGGGGTATAGATTTATATGTACGCGCACACACGCACACACACACACACACAAACAAACACGAGAATGGGTAGGTAGATTCTAATTGATATTATAAATACATATGAAGTTCTTGTTTTGGTAAAGCCATTTTCGGGCAAAGATATAAAGGAACATCCGTGTGTTTGGGTAAAATATAGGCTTTTGGTTTGATTTTTAACATTTGTCAGCTAGTGTCTTACTTTCACTTATATAAACGCGTATGAGTGTTATTCAGATTCTGCACCGAACAAAAACATGCTTACCACTTCCACGCCAAACATTTAAGGTGTTTGAACATAAAAAGATTGGCCATAAAGTACCCATGTAAAGTGCAAAAGCCGCCGTGAAGAAATATATGCAAAAACTCGATAATAATTTCGCTAAAATAGGTCCAAGAACGTTATATTTTGACTAAACACACAGTTTTAAGTCACAAAATTTTCTATTTTCACTTTGTAAACAAACAATCTTTCAGTTTATACATTCAATAACTTTTTTGTTTAGGCCTCTAGAAACATAAGTTAAAAAACCGAGTGGAGCTTACACATCTGGCCTCCGGGTAGGCGTATTTATATTACGATAACATTGATATAAATCTACTTACCAGGTCAAAATATCTCCTGAAATGCACCAAATCACACAATTTTCCGCCATTTTGTTCCGCAGAGAACATGTCGCTCACTTACAATTCCGAAAAAACCAAATACGTTGGACCCCCTGATGGCGGTAGAGGAGGCGGGTGAGATTAAGAAATTTGCGTTTAGAACACTCCTCCTTAAACTTGTGTTGTTTTTTTCTTCTTTTTTTACACTTATTATCGTTTTATAAGAATATGTTTATTTTATATAAAAAACAACTGTTGTTTATTTGTTAAGAATCTGCACGAAAAAGCATAGCGTTAAATTTGTATTTGAGAACATGAATTAACTGAGTTTTTTGTAAGTAGAAATGAATTAACTGAGTTTTTTGTAAGTAGAAAACTATTTGTAAAAAGTTTGACCTCGACGTGATTCGAACAAGCAACCTTCTGATCTGCAGTCAGACGCATTGCGCTACGGAGTCAGATGGAAGGCTGAGAAAATCTAAGTTACAATGCGTTTCGATTTTATTTAATTTTTGTTTTACTTATAAAATCTTCAGGGTTTGGTAGCCTCTGCCACCCCTCACATGTTTAATTTTTTTGCAGGGTGCACGTGGCGGTGCAGGAGGCGGGTGAGGTTTAGAAATTTGCCTTTAGAACACTACTCCTTAAACTTGTTTTTTTTTCTTTATTTACGCTTATTATCTTTTTATAAGAATATTTTAATTTTTATAAAAAAAAAAACAACAAAAAAAAACCCTGTTGTTTACTCCAAACCTGTTCTGTTTTGTTGTCGATTTGTTAAAAATCTTCACGAAAAAGCATAGCTTTCAATTTATATTTGAGAACATGAATTAACTGAGTTTTTTGTAAGTAGAAAAATATTTTTTAAAAAGTTTGACCTCGACGTGATTCGAACACGCAACCTTCTGATCTGGAGTCAGACGCGCTACCGTTGCGCCACGAAGTCCGATGAAAGTCTGAGAAAATCTAAGTTTCAATGGGTTTCGATTTTATTTAATATTTTTGTTTTACTTATAAAATCTTCAGGGTTGGGTAGCCTCTGCCACGCCTCACATGTTTAACTTTTTAGGAGGGTGGCGGTGGAGAAGGCGGGTGAGGTTAAGAAATTTGCCCTTAGAACACTCCTCCTTAAACTTGTGTTTTTTTTCTTTATTTACGCTTATTATCTTTTTATAAGAATATGTAATTTTTATTAAAATAAATCAACTGTTGTTTACTCCAAAGCTGTTCTGTTTTGTTGTCGATTTATTATGAATCTTCACCAAAAAGCATAGCGTTAAATTTATATTTGAGAACATGAATTAACTGAGTTTTTTGTAAGTAGTAAAATATTTTTAAAAAGTTTGACCTCGACGTGATTCGAACACGCAACCTTCTGATCTGGAGTCAGACGCGCTACCGTTGCGCCACGAAGTCAGATGAAAGACTTAGACAATGTAAGTTACAATCCGTTTCGAGTTTATTTTAGTTTTTTTTACTTATAAAATCTTCAGGGTTGAGTAGCCTCTCCCACCCCTCACATGTTTAATTTTTTAGGAGGGTGGCGGTGGAGGAGGCGGTTGAGGTTAAGAAATTTGCCTTTAGAACACTCCACCTTAAACTTGTGTATTTTTTCTTTATTTAGTCTTATTATCGTATTTTAAGAATATGTTAATTTAAAAAAAAAAACAACAACATCTGTTGTTTATTCCAGCCTATTCTGTTTTGTTGTCGATTTGTTAAGAATCTTCACCAAAAAGCATAGCGTTAAATTTATATTTGAGAACATGAATTAACTGAGATTTTTGTAAGTAGAAAACTATTTTTAAAAAGTTTGACCTCGACGTGATTCGAACATACACCTTCTGATCTGGAGTCAGACGCGCTACCGTTGCGCCACGAGGTCAGATGAAAGGCTGAGAAAATGTTAGTTACAATGCGTTTCGATTTTATTTTAGATTTTTTTATTCATAACATCTTCAGTGTTGGGTAACCTCTGCCACACATCACATGTTTAATTTTTAGGAGGGTGGCGGTGGAGGAGGCGGGTGAGGTTAAGAATTTTGCCTTTAGAACACTCCTCCTTAAACTTGTGTTTTTTTTCTTTATTTACGCTTATTATCTTTTTATTTGAATATGTTAATTTTTATAAAAAAAAAACAACAACTTTTGTGTTGTTTACTCCAAACCTGTTCTGTTTTATTGTCGATTTGTTAAGAATCTTCACCAAAAAGCATAGCGTTAAATTTGTATTTGAGAACATGAATTAACGGAGATTTTGTAAGTAGAATAATATTTTTTTAAAAGTTTGACCTCGACGTGATTCGAACACGCAACCTTCTGATCTGGAGTCAGACGCGCTACCGTTGCGCCACGAGGTCAGATGAAAGGCTGAGAAAATGATAGTTACAATGCGTTTCGATTTTATTTTAGATTTTTTGATTCATAACATCTTCAGTGTTGGGTAGCCTCTGCCACACATCACATGTTTAATTTTTAGGAGGGTGGCGGTGGAGGAGGCGGGCGAGGTTAAGAAATTTTCCTTTAGAACACTCCTCCTTAAACTTGTGTTTTTTTTCTTTATTTACGCTTATTATCTTTTTATAAGAATATGTTAATTTAAGGTATTGCAAACATTGCAAATGGCGAAGACAGGCTAAAATTTCAAAAAAAGAATTTTGGGGGAAATACTTATTGCCACCTAGATTTTAGTAAATTAATGGATTTAGCTATGGATGTAGTAAATGTTTGCAAGCTCAGTTTAGTCTAATTCATGTTCTAATTACCCAGCACATACTAAAACAAAAGAAAAACCATTTGCATGAGAACTCTGAAATTCATGAACAATATACCAAAGCAACTCATACCTGAAATAAGTATATGCTGGTCTACAATGTTTAGTGCCAATTCGTCAAAAAAATGTTAAAGGTTTCAAGAAATTCAAGGAAAACTTACTTCCTACTTTCACTTTCACTTTTACTTTGAACCAGGAAGTAAGATTTCCTTGCATTTCTTGAAACCCCTAACAATTTTTTGACGAATTGGCACTAAACATTGTAGACCAGCATATACTTATTTCAGGTATGAGTTGCTTTGGTATATTGTTCATGAATTTCAGAGTTCTCATGCAAACGGTTTTTCTTTTGTTTTAGTTTGTGCTTGGTAATTCGAAAATGAATTAGACTACATTGAGCTTGCAAACATTTATAACATACATAGCTAAATACATTTCTTTACTAAAATCTAGGTGGCAATAAGTATTACCCCCAAAATTCATTTTTGAAATTTTAGCCTGTCTTAGCCATTTGCAATGTTTGCGACCTCTTAAAACAAACAATCAAACAAAAAAACTGTTGTTTACTCCAAACCTGTTCTGTTTTGTTGTCGATTTGTTAAGAATCTTCACCAAAAAGAATAGCGTTAAATTTATATTTGAGAACATGAATTAACTGAGTTTTTTATAAGTAGAAAAATATTTTTTAAAAAGTTTGACCTCGACGTGATTCGAACACGCAACCTTCTGATCTGGAGTCAGACGCGCTACCGTTGCGCCACGAAGTCAGATGAAAGGCTTAGACAATGTTAGTTACAATGCGTTTCAATTTTATTATTTTTTGTTACTTAGAAAATCTTCAGGGTTGGGTAGCCTCTGCCACGCCACACATGTTTATTTTTTAGGAGGGTGGCGGTGGAGGAGGCAGGTGAGGTTAAGAATTTTGCCTTTAGAACACTCCTCCTTAAACTTGTGTTTTTTTTCTTAATTTACGCTTATTATCTTTTTATAAGAATATGTTAATTTTTATAAAAAAAAACAACAACTTTTGTGTTGTTTACTCCAAACCTGTTCTGTTTTATTGTCGATTTGTTAAGAATCTTCACCAAAAAGCATAGCGTTAAATTTATATTTGAGAACATGAATTAACTGAGATTTTGTAAGTAGAATAATATTTTTTAAAACGTTTGACCTCGACGTGATTCGAACACGCAACCTTCTGATCTGGAGTCAGACGCGCTACCGTTGCGCCACGAGGTCAGATGAAAGGCTGAGAAAATGTAAGTTACAATGGGTTTCGATTTTATTTTGGATTTTTTTTATTCATAACATCTTCAGTGTTGGGTAGCCTCTGCCACACATCACATGTTTAATTTTAGGAGGGTGGCGGTGGAGGAGGCGGTTGAGGTTAAGAAATTTGCCTTTAGAACACTTCTCCTTAAACTTGTGTTTTTTTTTTCTTTATTTACGCTTATTATCTTTTTATAAGAATATGTTAATTTAAAACATACAAACAAACAAAAAAACTGTTGTTTACTCCAAACCTGTTCTGTTTTGTTGTCGATTTGTTAAGAATCTTTACCAAAAAGCATAGCGTTAAATTTATATTTGAGAACATGAATTAACTGAGTTTTTTATAAGGAGAGAAATATTTTTTTTTAAGTTTGACCTCGACGTGATTCGAACACGCAACCTTCTGATCTGGAGTCAGACGCGCTACCGTTGCGCAACGAAGTCAGATGAAAGGCGTAGATAATGTTAGTTACAATGCGTTTCTATTTTATTATTTTTTGTTACTTATAAAATCTTCAGGGTTGGGTAGCCTCTGCCACGCCACACATGTTTATTTTTTAGGAGGGTGGCGGTGGAGGAGGCGGGTGAGGTTAAGAGATTTGCCTTTAGAACACTCCTCCTTAAACTTGTGTTTTTTTCTTTATTTACGCTTATTATCTTTTTATAAGAATATGTTAATTTTTATAAAAAAAACAACAACTTTTGTGTTGTTTTCTCCAAACCTGTTCTGTTTTATTGTCGATTTGTTAAGAATCTTCAACAAAAAGCATAGCATTAAATTTATATTTGAGAACATGAATTAACTGAGATTTTGTAAGTAGAATAATATTTTTTAAAAAGTTTGACCTCGACGTGATTCGAACACGCAACCTTCTGAACTGGAGTCAGACGCTCTACCGTTGCGCCACGAAGTCAGCTGAAAGGCTTTGGCAATGTAAGTTACAATGAGTTTCTATTTTATTTAAGTTTTTTTTACTTATAAAATCTTCAGGGTTGGGTAGCCTCTGCCACGCCTCACATGTTTAATTTTTTAGGAGGATGGCGGTGGAGGAGGCGGGTGAGGTTAAGAAATTTGCCTTTAGAACACTCCTCCTTAAACTTGTGTTTTTTTTCTTTATTTACACTTATTATCGTTTTATAAGGATATTGTAATTTTTATACAAAAACCCCAGACAACTGTTGTTTATTCCAAACCTGTTCTGTTTTGTTGTCGATTTGTTAAGAATCTTCAACAAAAAGCATAGCGTGAAATTTGTATTTGAGAACATGAATTAACTGAGATGTTTGTAAGTAGAAAAATATTTTTAAAAAGTTTGACCTCGACGTGATTCGAACACGCAACCTTCTGATCTGGAGTCAGACGCGCTACCGTTGCGCCACGAAGTCAGATTAAAGGCTGAAGCAATGTTAGATACTATATAGTTATTTGGTTTTTTGACAGGGAATGTGAGGATATATTGCCGGTCTGGGTGTCATATTACCCGAGCCGCAGGCAAGGGATAATATGACATCCAGACCGGCAATATATCCTCACATACCCTTTCACGGAACCAAATAATTGTTTTATTATACTGCAAAGACTTTTTCAGACAAAAATAATTAGAAAACATCGATTTTTCATTTATTTCGCTTATTTAATGCCGAACGGCTTAATTCCCCTCTGAGAACCGCAATAATTACATGTATGACGTCATTAATTTACCTGCATGACGTCACTTCTCTAGAAATTGAATGAACTATCGATTTGATTTTTATTTACAAAATCTGAGAATAATCTGATCGTTTTCAACGTTAAAAACATAACACGAATATTTACTGTAATAATTTTGGTAATCCCTAAGCATACCGCTTTATAATTTACAAGGTCGGCTTCAAATTAAGCATTTTTACGGAAATTCAAAACAAAATGGCGGACGACAACAAAAGGTGAGAGGCCAGAGAGGGAAATTAAGGCACGTGCGTTCATATCTACGGCCGATCCGTCAATACGGATATACATCAACGGCAAATTATCCAATCAAATTCAAGCAAATTTCTTTGCAGTATAATAATATATAGTTATTTGGTTTCTTGACAGGGAATGTGAGGATATATTGCCGGTCTGGGTGTCATATTACCCGAGCCGCAGGCGAGGGATAATATGACACCCAGACCGGCAATATATTCTCACATACCCTTTCAAGGAACCAAATAATTGTTTTATTATACTGCAAAGACTTTTTCAGACAAAAATAATAAGAAAATATCGATTTTTTTTATTTATTTCGCTTATTTAATGCCGCACGGCCTAATTCCCCTCTGAGAACCTCAATAATTACACGTCTGACGTCATTAATTTACCTGCATGACGTCACTTCTACAGAAATTGAATGGATTATCGATTTGATATTTATTTACAAAATTTGAGAATAATCTGATCGTTTTCAACGTTAAAAACATAACACAAATATTTTCTGTAACAACTTTAGTAATCCCTAAGCATACCGCTTTATAATTTACAAAATCAGCTTCAAATTACGCATTTTTACGGAAATTCAAAACAAAATGGCGGACGACAACAAAAGGTGGGAGTCCAGAGAGGGAAATTAAGGCACGTGCGTTCATATCTACGGCCGATCCGTAAATACGAATATACATCAACGGCAAATTATCCAATAAAATTCAAGCAAATTTCTTTGCAGTATAATAAAATGCGTTTCTATTTTATTTTAGTTTTTTTACTTATAAAATTTTCAGGGTTGGGTAGCCTCTGCCACCCCTCACATGTTTAATTTTTTAGGAGGGTGACGGCGGAGGAGGCGGTTGAGGTTTAGAAATTTGCCTTTAGAACACTCTTCCTTAAACTTGTGTTTTTTTTTTCTTTATTTACGCTTATTATCTTTTTATAAGAATATGTTAAGGGCCTGCCACACTCCTCCCAATTCTATTTATCGATAAAAAGAAAATTATCAAAATCTCAATAACGGCAAACTGCTGTTAATTGAAACTTTGCACAAATGTATGTTATGAATGTATCTTTATTTTACAGATGGTAAGACACGTTAGAAAAGTAAAGAACAATAGCGAGATCAAAAAATTCCCTCAACTTCTATTTACATAAATTCACAAAAACTAAAGAACACAAAACATCATTTTAAATGCCCACATGAGTAATATGATACTGACAACAATTTATTGTGCCCTCGTGATTTAAATATGTAAACTTTACGAGATATTAGTAAAAGTGTGTTTGACCTTCAATTTCCTGGTCGCGTAAACTGATGACAATCACTGATTTCGCTTTTAATAGTTGAAAGTTTTTTACAAAGTGCACAACATTTTCTTGTCAGTATCATTGCGCTCACGAGGGAATTTAAAATTATGTTCTGCATCCCTTAGTTTTTGTGAATTTATGCAAATAGAATTCAAGGAATTTTTAGGTCTAGCTTTGTTTCTTTACTTTTCTAACGTGTCGTTCTGTATGCAAAATAAAGTTACATTAGTAACATTCATTTGTGCAAAGTTTCATTGAATGGCATTTTGCCATTACTGAGATTTGATGATTTTTATTTTATCGATGAATAGAATTGGGAGGAGTGTGGCAAGCCCTTAACTTTTATAAAAAAAAAAAACCAACTGTTGTTTATTCCTAACCTGTTCTGTTTTGTTGTTGATTTGTTAAGAATCTTCACTAAAAAGCATAGCGTTAAATTTGTATTTGAGAACATGAATTTACTGAGTTTTTTCGTAAGTAGAAAAATATTTTTTAAAAAGTTTGACCTCGACGTGATTCGAACACGCAACCTTCTGATCTGGAGTCAGACGCGCTACCGTTGCGCCACGAAGTCATCTACACAAAGTGAACACAATTTTGTGTATTAAAAGAATGGAATGTCTATTGCTAAAGAATTAGGCATTATTTGTTATAATAAATGCTTTTGTGTAGTATTGTCGCTTTAAAGACAAAACAAAATTGTTAAGAATTAGCAATATTAACCGTTAGAAACGTATTATGTTTTATCATGAACTGTTATGCACTCATGGGACCCAGCTCTCACACAGTAGTTTCGGATTATTTATGAACTACCCGGATGTTTACGTGAGGAAAACAAAACTTCAGAGAAATGGAAACGCTTTTAGAACAACAGCGTCGGTACCACGAAGAAAGAGAGCGACTTATGGATGCAATGACCAAAGAGAGTCTGCATACTGTTAAACCGGTAAGCCTCTATGTTGAAAAGCACTAAATCATTCGAAGTGTCATTTAAATTCGCGACATTACTGTCAGTTTTGATTTTAAATTTTATGTTGTCTCTAAAACATACTTCGGTTTCATTATGCCGTTTTCTCATTTTTTTCAGGGCCGGGATCAGATCAACAAAGATCAACGAGTGCGGCAGCTGCTGGATGTAAGTATATGAAATTTACATCTCGAGTTTACGAGCCTTGTCTTCGAGCCTCTTTCTCATCGATTCAGGGCTTCTTGTGGATTTGTGATAATAAAAATATCCAGAATTGCCACTCTTGCACTGATCTGTTCTTTAGAATACAATGCAATTTTCAATGTGATCAGTTTTCAAAACATACAAACTAGCCCAACTTAATGTGCGCAGCAAGTCTCAATTTAAAAATTACCTCTTTATCCCGTTTTCTGGTACCGATCGTACTTCGGTCAGGGGGGTTGCCGATAATGGCGATGTATAGAGCGAATCTAGAAAAGCATGTTAATAAATTTTAATAGTAATAAGTATTTTCACCTAAAATTTAATTTTTTTTTTAACCACAGTATTTTTCAGAAATCAATTTTCAAACTCCTCTCAGAGGATTTTGATCAAGTTACAGACATAGATCATACCTAGCATTTTTGGAATCTTACCAAGCATTTTGGGAAGAGCCTCTGCCACATTTGGGAAAAATTGCTCTATTTTTGGATTGGGAAGTAGCCTAATATAGGTCTCTGTTATATAAGGATGAAAAACCCTGATTTTATTTGATTTAGCAATAAATTGTTACTATTCATAGTAACTATCTAATGCTAGGACTTAAATGTAAAAAAATCTCATTTTTATCAACCGTTACAAACAAAGCTTACGCCACTATCCTAATTTTTATTATTTTAACTGAGAAAACTGATAGAGTAACATAAAACGAAATTGTTTTTGGTGTTTAACATATGCAGTAACTGTCTACTGAAAATTTTGTTGATTTCAATAAACATTTAAAAATATGATTAATTTATGCATAGCTGCTATGTCGTCATGCATACGTGTACCCCCCTGACCGATTGTACAGAAATACCGACTTCCATTGTTTAGACACTAATTTCGAAATGGTCAACCGCTTTTCTATCATCGTACTACATAAAAAAGTGACATATTTTGATGCACCATATATTTTGAGACTGTTTTGACCTCGCTTCTAATTACAGGATTTCCTTATGATGTAATTATGCTGCAAAATGATCAGTTAATATTCAACTGACCATGTGATATATAAAAGTGTGTAAATTATGCAAACTGACGCCAATAAAACATCATTGTGTTATTATATAGTAAAAATAACATGATTTACTTAATACTTTTTCATCCTTTATTGGTTCTATTTTACACATTTTAAAACCCATTTTCTTGTTGTTTCCAACAAATGACAAATATAGCGTCAAAGTCACATTATGTGCATGGGTGCATTATAATTTTGTACTAAAATTTGTCTTGGTTGTAAATCCCTAACGTGTTATATTGTTTCCATACAATTTACCTTCATTTTACAGTTATCATCATCGTTTTTTTTTTCACTCAATATCAAAATATTAAGACTGGAAAGGGCACTACCAAAGGAAATGGGGTTAGTCGTGGCAAACAGGAAAGATACCCAGACGTCCCGAAAGTTGCCAGACCGAAGGACCTGTCTGGTAAAATTTTGGCCGGTCAGACATGATTTCTTATGTTATCAGACCGAATGTCAGACAAAAATTTGAACTTCTTATACTTGCTTATTCCTTTTTAACATGTTTCGGTCTGACAGAATTTGTTTCGGTCAGACAGATTTTCACATCTTGTCTGACCAAATGTCTGACACTTTTTATCAACTTTCGATAAGTCTGAAGATACCGCCAGTCTTCCAATAGTGATGTCTTTTAACACTAAAAGCAGACTAAATGCAGAATCTTAAATGAAGTTCTGATTCCCATTATTTTACCTTACAACAATAATTGTGGAAAACTTATTCTAGATGACTAAAATAACATTGTTCATTTTCTTTTTTTGTAGCTGAAGCAAGAGAGTGTCAAAACTCACTTTTAACCAGTTAGAAATGTCGTTATATTGCATGTGTCAAAATATGTGGTGGAGAACCAAAAGTAGCATGTTAGGGGTTCTCATGTTTGTTTCTCGCTCTACAATAACATTCTTGATATTTTTTCATAATTGCAGTTTTAATCAAATAAGGATGGATGTATGTTCATGATACTAATGTAGAATTCAAAACGAACATTCATTTTGACAGTTATTTTGGTCTGAAAGCTGAAGTGCGTCAAAATACATGACACCAGGATACATATAAGATGCCACCCTTCATGCTCAACCCAGTGACCATTCAAAACAATGTGGAAAATGTTTATTCTATAGCATACATAAGCTACAAGAATGTCAATCATGAGTGTCAACATTTTGATTGCTTCAAGAAGGTTTTTTTTTAAACCAATATATCTTTAAAAAAAAAACATACCTGAAAAGCTCATCGATTCCAAATAGAATCAAAACATGTAATACTGAAGAAAATATGTGATATTCAACTAAAAATACATTTGATAAATCATAATCGTAAATTACTAATAAGTTTTCAAATTCTTCCAAAAGTATATCGTAATTATTCCCCTTTTCAGTTCAATATTTATGGTACATTAAGGAATTATTTGTTATCTAAAATCAATTGCCTCCCTTACTATTCAATTGCTAATGTTATTCCTGTTTGCCAATGCCTTCCTCTCTTAAATTTCTTTAAAATCTTGCTGTTTTCCTCCATTATCCATAAGTAAATTAAGTTACTGTGAATCAGGTATTCACTGTAGTGTCAGTATTACATTTGATAATTCTTGATGCTAAATTCACAGTTAATTTTGTAACAAAATGTTACTTTACCAGGGATTTCAATAACTTTTGAAAACCAGGGGTCATCTGACCCGTGTTGTGAAAATCAGATCATCGTTGTATTCAGCAAACTTTGCAACTTATAAAATTGCTTTAACTTCATATTAATTTATATTTATTGGTTAAATAAGCATTTACTTCATATTTCAGAGGCAATATTCACAATATTTATCTTCATTCTTGCAAAATTTGACCACTTTTCCTAAATTCTCCTGCATCATAATGACCTCAAGCTCAGAATCAGGTAGGGTCAAAAGTGGACAAAATTAAAATTACTTGCAAAATGCAAATACTGCATCAATTGAAATCCCTGCTTTAACTAAATTAACTGAGAATTAAAATGAAAAAAAATTTGTTGTCAGGTTTTGGTAAGTTGGAAAAATTCAGATACATGATATACAGGTAATAAGCATACATGTTATTTTGTTATTTTAGAGATATGTGGAGTGCACTTCAGAGCTGAGAGATCTGTATGAAGACAAAGATGGGTAAGGACATGTTTTGTTTTTTTCTGAAGCATTGAAATTATAATTTATTGTGGTAAATAGAGTATGCATGTATAATACAGAG
Organism: Corbicula japonica; assembly: GCA_038501625.1. Classification (NCBI taxonomy): domain Eukaryota; kingdom Metazoa; phylum Mollusca; class Bivalvia; order Venerida; family Cyrenidae; genus Corbicula; species Corbicula japonica. The sequence goes on along the minus strand of JAZAYU010000059.1, from coordinate 4,230,158 downwards.
TAAAGGGTTAAATCAGTTCAGCTACAGAAAAATATGGTGAAAAAGTAAAAAGCGCTTACCTCAAGTTACCTGTTCTATGGTTTTATCTCTGAGTAAACTTTTTTTTAAAACATTCTAATTATCCAATCTCTGATGCATCCAGGGCTTTTTTACTGCTTGGGGAAGGGGCTCATGCCCTTTAATTTTTGGGGAAAAATGTGATTTCTTCTCTAAAGGGGAATGAAAAAACCTGGTGTAAAGTTACTTTTTTGGGAAAACTGCATGATTTTAAAGAAATTTTCTGAGGGAATGGCACCCATAAATGGCCCCTGCTATAGATGGAAAAAAGCCCTGGGCCATTGATCAATACAGGTTATTCTTCTTTATGATCATGTTGTAGTATGTACCAATGCAGTTTGTGATATTTTGCTGCAGGTTGCGGAAGGAAGAAGTACAAGCATTGTATGGCCCAAATGAGTTCCAAGAATTCTATTCACGCTTAAAACAGCTGAAGGATTTTCACAGAAAACATCCAAATGAGGTATTGTTCTGTTCTTTAAAATGACCTTTCTCTTACTTTATGTTATCTTTGAACAAATTTAGTCTTTTAATTTGTATATTATTTTAATTATTTGTTAATTTGTAATGAATTAATATTTATAGTTAGTAAGATTGCAATTAGAAATGGTAGTGTTCAATGGATAATGATGAAGGATTTGTGATTCTAGCATAAACCCGTGGAATTTCTCTTAAGCAGTACATTTGACTGTGATTCAATACTCAATATATCACCGCTACATGTCCGTATTCATTGCATGACATTTTGATGTTACAGATCAGTGTTCCCATGTCAGTGGAGTTTGATGAAATCAACAAAATGAAAGAAACAGCAGACGACAACACAAGTAAGATATTATGGAGGATCCTGTGCAGAAATTGACCCTTTTACTTCATGGGGTATTATTGTATTAAACAAAGAAATTGTGGTAATTTTATATTTTAATGAATCAACATGATGGCTTACAACTGGTGAAATAATGAACATTTTAATTCAGCAATCTTTGGCAATATGTATTATGGTAGGGCATGCAGCAGGCAGCTTGCACAAAGTTTTTCCACTGTCTAACCTGAGTAATACTAATCAATTTTTATAACTAACCAGAATGCTTCATTCAGTCCTGAGTTATGGTTCTTTTGTTGATGATTTCGACACAATAGGTGCTGATAACTCTTTTTGCTAAGAAAGCCCTCACTTAAATTGGTTGGAATATTTGTCGACATTAAAAGAATGGCAACTAGCAAGATGACAGTAGTTGATTTGGAGTTAGGTTTCTTAACCTTTAACTCCAAATGTGTGAGTTTTATCATGTGTGACCAGTGCAAATCCAGATCAGCCAGCACATCAGTGCCATCTGATCTAGATCTGTAAGTTTTTCTTGGTGAAAAATAACCTAATGAATTTAAAAGTGAACAGTGCAGATCCTGATAAGATGACACAGATGTGCCATCTGATCTGGATCTACACTGTTCACTCATGCCATAAAACCAGATAATCAGCTCCTTCTCCTTGAAATGCCTTCATTCAGCTTCATAAGGCATATTTTAGCAACCTGATTGCTGTTGTCACTCTTGAGTTATGGCCCTTACATTGAAACTATTTATCAAAATTAGTAAATGATATGGGCATAAAATCTCTGCCAAGTTACGGAATCAGCAAGATTTGGAGTCATTGCCCTTTAAAACTTAACCAAATAAACAATGTTTCATTTTGTTCATGGCAGTTTGGCATCAAGTTAGGGGATCAGCTTGTTTTGGAGTTATTGCCATTTAAAATCCGAAACAACCAAATTAGCTATATTTTATCTCAGGCGGGCTTATTTTGTGGCAGTTTGGTACTTTTATATGCCAAAAAAAGTTTTGAAGCCATGTTTATGTATTTATTATATTCAAAACTTACTTGTCAATCTCATCTCTTTACATTTCGGATGTTTCTTTGTTTCAGATATGGTAGAATTCACAGACGAGGAAGGTTATGGTAAATACTTGGATCTACACGACTGTCACACAATGTTTATCAACCTCAAGGGCATGGATGTAAGTTCTCCTGGCCCTTTACTAGCCCTTAACCCTTTCATGTGTATACCCCCTTTTATGGCATGGAAAGAGTTAAAAAAACAAACTATTTTTCTGTTAAAGTAAAAAGTTGTTTTAAAATAAAATGGTAAAAGCAATAAATATTTTGCTATGAGATATGTTTTTTAAGCTTACAAAAATGTGCCATATATAGAACTTTTGAGGATCAGTGTAGCTGTATAGGGCTGATTAAGCAGCGGGAAAAGTAAACAAAGAAATCACTGAATTCGGACATTATAGCAGGACATTGTGATTATCAGTGACAGCAAAGAGAGAGCTATCTGGAAAGTTAAAACATGGTATAATATTGATAAAATCTCTCATTTATTTCAGAAAATCGATTACATCACATACCTGTCCACATTTGATCACCTGTTTGATATACCAAAAGACAGAAAGAATGCAGCTTATAAAGAGTAAGTTTATTTTAGTATACTTACTTTGGTTAAAAATTTTACTGTTGATCCCACTTGAGATAGAAATGTTGAAAGATCATCAAAATTTTAACAGTACATGTATTTATTTGGAAAATAAGACTGATCTTCAAATTTTGTTTCACCAGATTTACAATCCTTTATTGTTCAACAACACAAAAGTAAACAAATACACATATACATGTAAGTGAGTTAAATCACTAACACTATTGTTAAAATCAAAGCACTGAAAGTGCTGGAAGCCGGCGGATCGTAAACATAATCAAAATAAAACAACCCCATGATGTGCAATGTAACAGGACTTCCAGTTTTATTCCAGCCATTGTAAATATATAATATCTGAACAGAATGAAGAAACTCCTATGGAAGACATATGTCATTTGCTTGCAAAAATGCACAAACCACTCATAATAAAACTGGTCAAAATATTTAACAAGATGGTCCATAGGACCCTATGTCGCTCACCTGTCAACAACTGCTCAAGAGTCAGTGGATGCGAATGCAATTGCCATAATAGCTTTCTTTGGCTCTTTCAATGGCCATAACTCTGGAATCCCTGACGGAATCTAGCCGGTTCAAGAAAGGAACCAAGATCTTATAGTAACTCAATTATTGTACAAGTCTGATTAAATGCAAATCAAAAATGAAGCTGCTTTTGTGCAGACATGTCTAAATAGTTTATTTTGGCACTTAACTCCGGAATCCATAATGCAAGATTGCAATTTCAAGAAAGGAACTAAGATGTTATGGTAATGGAAGTGAATATCAGACCAAAATTAAGACCACTCAAAAGCAGACAAGCTTTTCTTATAACTTGACCTAGTGATCTAGTTTTCAAGATCACATGAGCCAGTTGCGAAATTGACCTAGATATCATTGAGATAAACATTTTGACCAAGCTTGAAGAAGATCTGACCAAAATTAAGACCTCTTGACTGCAGACAAGGTTTTTCTATAATTTGACCTGGTGACCTAGTTTTCAAGGTCACATGACCCAGTTTTTAATCCGACCTAGATATCATTGAGATAAACATTCTGACCAAGTTTGAAGAAGATCTGATAAAAATTAAGCAGCTAGAGGACTGACAACAATTGTGAATGGACGCAGGACAAAAGGTGAGTACAAAAGTTCACCCTGTCACTATTTGACAGATGAGCTAAAAAGTAATTTGAGGAGAACTACTGAAATAAATGAAAAAAAGGAACATTAAAAGCAATCGAACTGGACAAATACAAAATATTACAGGTCATGTTTGATCAAGCAATATCAGAATCAAATGCATCACTGTCTAGAATGCCTAGCCATGGTTGTAATGCAACTCAATATTTACACAAGTACCAATTTTAGTTCATTCCAAACAGTGGAGTGCATGTCAGGATGCTAAACAGTAGTTGAACTTGACGAGGGTAATATAATTTTATATCCATTCTTTATAGTAATATATCACAACTTAGGGCAATGCCAATGCCTTATAATTTCATTTAGTAAATGAAAGAGGCACAAATGTTTTGTGTCAATTAAAGTATGAAAATTGTTGGGTTAGCAAAATTATATTTATTTCTTATATTATTATAACTTATTTCTTTTCTTTGTATTTCTCTTTATTATTTCCACTTTCAAAGTAATTACACAGGGAGTCAGGGACCCTGTGAAAGGCTATTTGATCTTGGTTTTATGTATAACAATGTGTCACAGGGAGTCAGCATTATGTTAATGTAATCATATTTTAATGGTGTCCAACCTAATAAATTAGATAAAGGGGCTCTTTATATTCATTTCATTAGCACAGCCCTTAACAGACACTCTCCCCCCCCCCCCCCACTGTTATCTGTGAACTCTATTTAGACTTTTTAATGCATGTGAGGCATCCATCTGATCTGAATCCACACACTTTGATTCTTGATCCAGTGATTTCAATTGATGCAGATTCTTGCATCTTAATGCAAACAAATTTGATATTTTTTCCACTTTTGACCCCACCTAATTTTGAGCTTGGGGTAATTTTGATGCACAAAAACTTTTAAAAAGTGATTTATTTTTGCAATAATGAGGATAAGTATTTAGGAAATTGCATTTTTAATATGAAGTTAGCACTTAATTAAGTCTTGCAAATTAATTTTAAGTAATACATGTGTAAGTATCACTTAATACAAGATATGACTTGTGAAGATCAGGTTTTGACCCATTGAAAATCTCATCAGGGGTCAAATGACACCTGGTTTTCAAAAGCAACTGAAATCCCTGCTTGATCAGAAAGTACATGTATCTAAAAGATCTAAACATGAACAGACTCCACTGACCAGCCTCCACTGATATGAAAGTTGATATGGTCTAACCTTGTCAAACAAGGAATAAAAGCTGTATCCATGTAGGCCCCTTTATACTTATGCATAATAATTTATGTCTACTAACATGGAAAAATTAGACATAAAACATGGAATACTTGTGTTTTGCACAGAAAATTCATTTCTAACTTTAACCCTTAACTCCAATTAATATGAACCTTAAGTTTATGGCATGGGCAGTGTAGAATTAGATCACCCTGCATCTCTGTGCTGTTTGATCAGGATCTGCACTGTTCAATTTAAGATTCATAAGGTTATTTCTAAACAAGATGTGACCAGTGTAGGTCCTGATCAGATGACACAAATATTTAGTCTGATCCGGATCTACACTAGATGCACATGTGATAAAGGCATATACATTGTATATGGCAGAAAGGGGCTGTATATCAATCAGTTTTTGTTATGCCCCTTAGAATGAACAATCTTTCTTAATGAATATTATCATCTTCAACTAGAATCTATTTCAGAAATTACTCTACTTCATAAAGCTATTTCAGTTACTAACTAAGTCAATGCGATAATATATTGCTAGTCTGAAATATTAACACTTTATATGCCATATTAATTTAACTAAAAAAAAAATTTATAAGAAGATATAATTCAGGGACATTAGATGCAGATTCTTGCATTTTGATGCAAGCATATTTTTTTTTCAAATTTAACACCCCCACCATTTTGAGTTTGGGGTCATTTTGATGTTGGAGAATTTAAATAATTAAGTGGTCAATTTTTGCAATAATAGTGATTAATATTGTGCACATGTCTATTGCATTTTAACCCTTTACTTTTGGCTGATTGTGAATCCACTAAAATGAGGTGAAAATGACTTTTCAGATTTAGCACATAGAGGAACCCTGGATAAGAATTATATTTTATTTTAAATATGTTTTTTCCCAAGCTCAGAATATGGTGGGGTCAAATGTGGGAAAAAACTTAGTTGCTTACGTCAAAATGCAAGAATCTGCATACAGATCTATTGATAATTGAAACCCCTGAGGTGGGAAATCAAGTCAGTGGTTAATTTGCAAGTTTATTCTACACTGATATAAATTTGTCTTAAAAAAGTGAGATTGTTTTTTTGGTTACCTTGGGAAAACTAGGTAATTTTAACATTAAAAATACTGGTTTCCCTAGGCTATGTGGTAGTATTGATAAATCAAATAAATTTCAACAATTTTGAGCAACAAAAGCTTTTCCAAAATTGAAGGTGCTGCATTATTCATTTCATATCTGGGACCTACTAAATATATCTGGGCGGTCTTAAAGCTTGGCCGTTTGTCTCTGACTGCAGGCCTTATAGTCTGCATGTCCCATCTGTTTAGTTCATTAATCTGGGCCAAATCACCCGGCCATATTGTCTGCATATCATTGAAGCTTAGGAAGCTAATTTCAGCTATTCTTGCAAACAAATAAAACTATTTACCTTGTAAAGACCTGTAAATCTGGATGGTGTAATTGCCGGTGTGATACGGAACATTGTTTTCCAAAGTGCTTGAACATGTTGAAGTTGAAGTGTCTATCTTTACATCCTCACCAGAAAATGTAAACAATATTCAGATGTGTGTTCATGCAGCTGGTTGATACAAATCATCAAATGCAAAATATGCCAAACTTTTATAGTAAAGTTGATTGCACATTTATGCATACAATGACTGCCCTCATGCAATTTTAGGAATACAGTTGAAACAGTTTCAAAACTCTTCCTGACCTTTCGGAAATTACACAGTGTCTGTAATTAATTTTTGTCGATGTTTGTATTTAAATTTTGTAATCCTTCCAGGATTTCGCGGAGTCAAGTTAATTCCACTTCCAAAAAAACACATTTGGCATCATTTTCATGATTTTCACAATTAAAATTCGCACAAAACATTAGCTAGACAGCCCATAGAGCGCTCTTTTTGTTGAAACAAAATCTTCGAAAATGTTTAATGTTTTAGGTAAACACAATTGAGGGGAGATCACTGGAGGTGTGTGTAGTTTGGGCTAAACCCCATACGTCTTACGTAACAAAACGTAAAACTGTCGACACATTATATATTTTGAATAAATCAAAAATACATCCCTCAAAATACTGAAACACTTCAACATTTTTGCAATGTGTCTGCGTTCAGAATATTGCCATTTGACGGTGCATAGAATCACCGAAAACAACCAAATAACCGAATAAGACCGAAAAAGGGACCGAATATGATTAAAAATTGAATTTAAACATAAATGCTATTTATTTTAAAAGTGGTATTGGGTACAAAAATAATGTTTTTGGGTACTCTTTTCTGTCTTTTTCGGTGTTTTCGGTTATGTTGGTCTTAGTCGGTGTTTTGGGGTAGTTTTCGGTAATTCTATTCACCCGCCATATTGCGTCATTTTGATTGTATTACACATACGCAGTTTATTTGATTATATATATCGATATTATCAGTACGCCTTCGTTGCTTTCATTGAGTAAGAGTTTTACTGATTATTCTTTAAAAGCAATCAATTTAAATGATCGTTAACAACTGATTTTCTATGATTGCTTTTGGAACTCTTTTCTGACGTCTACCAGAAGCTGTACTTCGACTTTTTCATTTGAGCGCACCTGCTGAAAGGTCTGTGATTTCGAATTGCGGTTTCTTTAGCCTGCGGCTATATAGCCGCCGGCTAAAAATCCATAACTGATTACTTCACGGCTGATATCAGGATCTGAACTGTTTGCTTTTAGATTAATTAACTTGTATTTCTGACCATAAAGTAAACACTTCCAAGCCAGATCAGTTGGCACTAAGTGTTTATACAATCATCATTATTATTTTGCTTCATAGGTACTTACAGTATTTACTGGAATATATGGAAAGTTATATCCTCCGAGTGAAACCCCTACTGGATATACCAAAGGTAAAGCAACTAGTTAACCCTTTTACATCATGGTACTCCTGTAATCATGGGGGCAAACATTGTAGATCCAGAAAAAAAAACAACCCAAAAAAGTTTTCACCAGTAGCTGACTTTTAATCTCATGCTTACATAAAAAAATTAATCTAATTTTTGTGGATTTTGTAGAAAGAGATTTAACCATAAATTTCATAATTGCAGAATCCTTTTGGAAACAGAACAAGCATTCTAAATTCATAGTTTTATTAGAAACATGGTAGCAAAATATAGGCTTTTTAAATATCCCATTTAATCAGAAATAATTACTAGCTAATAATTACCAGTCAGATATGGTAAACTTGTACAGGACATTTAACTATGTTACAGGAGATGGACGGTGTGTTAACTGACTTCGAGTTAACATTTGCTGAGGGACACTTTCCTGGCTGGCCGGTAAGATTATGCTGTCAGATGTATTAACTTATTACTGACTTAATGTCTTAGCCAATTTTCTAAATGTATCAATATGAGTTATTCCATTCCATGTTTAAAGGGGTGTTTTTAAGATACATTTTTTAATCCTTTACTCGATGTATATGAATTGTATTGAAAGAGAAACCATTGTTGATCCAGAATGTCTGGGCACATCCATGCCATCTGATCTGAATTCTACACTATTTGCATGATGGGAAATAACCTGAAAACTAAAAAGAGCACTGTGCCCAAGATCACAAAACTAAATCTGGAGATCAGTCGCAAATCTCAAGCATCTGATTGGCTGAAATGGCGACCAGTGGCACTTGGGCACTGGTTGTATGAACTGTTAACCATTACAACATTATTATGAAATCATGTGAAATTGTATAATGAAAGAAAAGAATATGTTTACCACTGTTTGGCCCATTATTATTATGGTGTCTAAAACTCTGCCATATCTCTATACAGCACCTGCTTGTTCAAGACTATATAAAATTATGGAGTTGAGCCTTTCACAGACAAAGAATTGTGGGGATATTAAAATGTTTTTTTTTTTATCAATTCTATTTTATACATTGTTGCATCATCGGTAATATTGGCTCAATATATTGATACAGAAATCTAAACCAGTGACACCCCTTAGTTTATTTATGTGTATGTATTTCAGAAAGAAGCTTTGGGAGCCCTGGCCCACACCGGAGCTCACTTAGATCTCTCAGCTTTCTCATCATGGGAGGTAGGTCAATCTTTCTTTGCTTCTTTTTAGATAAGCAGAGGGTTTAAGTTAATAAAATTGAGATGGGATCAGTCTGGAAAAGCTGGTTATTTCTCCAGTTGCAATATTTCTGTGTTTCTGCGGTCTTTGAATGAAATCTTTGTTTCTGCGGTCTTTGGATGAAATCATAGAAATATATCCAGCAGAAAAAAAATCCACAATACAGACGGGGTAAAATAATTACGAACAATGACCATTTATTGTTATCGTTATACGCATATTATATATGCGACATTTGCTCGAACATTTCTATTGGTCAGTTTCCAGACTGAGCTTTGTGCAGATTGGGTCCACAATCACAAAAGTGAAATTGGAGACCAGTCTCAAAACCTTTGTTTATAAGTTCATTTGGAGATCAATCAGATGCTTGAAATTTGAGACAGGTCTTTAATCTTAATTTTATGTCCATGGAGCCTGGTCTCATGTCTGTTTTTAGTTTTGCCCTTTTGATGCACAATGATTTCAATGTATTCTTATGGTATTGTATTTTGGGTCATAAGAAGAAGATCACAGAATAATGCCCATATTTTGAACTTGTTTCTTTTTTTGTCCTAAACTTTATGGCTGTGACTTATTGTGTTACAGAACATTGAACAAGTTTATTTGTTTGACCCCAGTGCCCCACTGAAGATCTCAGCATTGCTCTGTCATAAATATTTATTGCAGGAGTTGGCTTCCTTGGGTTTAGATCGTTTGAAGTCGGCCTTGATGGCACTTGGCCTTAAATGTGGAGGGTATGTCAGTCATTTTGCTTTAATATTGTTAAACAGTCATATTTTTACTTACTTTTTGTATTGACAATAGATTTATTTCAGAAGAAATTGTACATTTAGCCCTTACTTCATGAATACTCAATTTATCACTAGACTAAGAGTATCAGCTGGCATATAATTGTTGTCAGATCTGGATTTACACTGCTGGCACTTTGATCACAAAAGAAACCTAGTGAATCTGAGTCACCCCTGTAGATCCATATATCAGACAGCACTGATGTGGGGAGGTTTTCCACACACAGCAAAGAAGTAGAGAAGAAAGGAGAACATGGGTTTATAAAAGAATCAGTTAAAAAGACACCACAAACAATTGGTCAAAATGAGAACCTGCAGTGTGTCATGTGAAGAAACTTGGGCCTGAGTCAGACTTGAGGTAAAAAGATCAAAATATGCAAAAACAACACCCCAGAGCAAAGCTTTGTTACCTGTGAAGCGACTTCAGCCCAATTTAATTAAAGAAAGGTTCACCTTATATCCCAAGAACTAGGGCCCTACCTGCATGGGTGTTAACTCTTCTTGTAATAAGTTTCCATTTTATTGCAGCACATTAGAAGAAAGAGCTCAGAGGTTGTTTAGCACAAAGGGTAAGAGACTGGAAGATCTGGATCCTGCCATGTTTGCCAAGTCCAAACCTGGCAGAGCTGGTAAAGCAAGGTACGATGTTATTAGCGCATTTAACACCTTACTCCATGGGATATTGCTTATATACTATGGGCCACTAGTGTAGATCTAGATCAGCGAAGATCAGCCTTCGCATCCTTACCATCTGATTTAGTTTTACACTAGTGGTTTGTGATCTTCACCAGTTTAATGTGGCCTTAGTTTAGGGTGGCATTAAAAATATCAGCTGACAAAGACCATATTACACTTTCATCGATTTTGAAAATTCCAGAGTCTAGTAGATCAACATTTCATCAAGTAGTCCGGCTCTACTTTCCTGATAAAGCTTGTAACTAATTAACCCTTAACTCCATAGGTAGGACTTTTTTTTGCATGGGTGAAAAGTGCAGATTAAGATCTGCACTGTTCTTCCATCAGATAAAAGGCTTTTATACCAATTAGTGTATAGGTATAGGGTAAATTTAGTAGATTGAGGAAGCAAGGTAGATTGTATTATACATAGGCTTTTTTTTGGTAGATTTTATAGCCAATATTGGATCTGTTCCCAATGGCAAAACATTTACGTTTTTCCCCAATTAGAGAAAAAAAAATTCCCAGTTGAATTAAATTGAATACAAAAATGTCAGATGAAAAAGATGTGTAACCCGTGTCCTTTTATTAATAAAACATTATAACTTGTTAGTTAATCAGGCATTCTTTGTTTCTTTAATCCAGAAATTATTGATAATATTAAAAGTTAATATGTGTAAAACTTTATTCCCCAATAATGGAAAAAAGTCCCAGTTTCTGGCAAAAAGACATAAAATTTCCAAATTCCAGGTATATAGGCCATGTTCACAAAATAGTGAAAAAAAGCCCTGATTTAATACAACGCAGTCATTGGTATGCATTGACCTATATTTTAGGGAAGGAGAGAAGCAGAGAGAGATCGCTGCTTTGGAAGCACAAGTTTACAGATTCTCAGAATTATTGAGCGAGCAACGGGCGGCGACACGAGAGAATGTTATTCGTAAACAGGCTAGAACAGGAGAGGAAAGGGAAGAAGAAGATGAAGAGGATGCCCCTGCCGACAGTGATGATGATGATGATGATGTCCCCTATAATCCCAAAAATTTACCCCTTGGCTGGGATGGAAAGGTACCTTGGTTGATTTATGTTTAAGTGTTTCATTGTAGGAATTGCTTGGTCCATCCGTCAGTCCATCCGTCATGAAAACTTAACGTTGGCTATAACTATGCCATTCTTTAAATTTCTTCATGAAACTTTGAAATGATATTGCTTATGACAACATGCTCCTGATGATAACAAATTCTTTAGGTCAAGGTCACATTTGATGAAGTTATGCCCCTGTTTGTACTTGGATTTTCACATAAAAACTTTACATTGGTTACAACTTTGCCATTTCTTAATATTTCTTCATCAAACTTTAAAAATTTTATTGCTTAAGAGAGCACAGTTGTGATGATGCCAAATTTGTTAGGTCAAGAAACATTTTGATGGAGTTATGATCCTTTTTGTACTTGCATTTTTATTCCGACATAGAGGGCGACACAAGTGTTCAACTGAACACCTGTCTTGTTTTTATGTAGAAAAAATCATAGACTATGTAAGTTATAAAGTGACTAGTGTAGATGCTGATTGGCCTGCATATACATACTGTGTGATCAGGACTTTTGCACTTTTAACTTCTTGGTTATAAATCTAAAAGCAAACAGTAGATCTTTACATCAGTGCAGTCTGAATCTGGATCTTCACTGGTCACACATAGAATGAAAGCTGTATCCACTTGGTATGGTCCTAATAGCATAAGTTTATTCTTAGATATATAATTTACTGTTTACCTTTTAATGATAATTAAAGTAACAGTTTTTTTTTTATTTTACATAAGCTACATATTCTAAGATTTTATTCTAATATGACAATAAACAAATGATTAAAATATTGGTATTCATAGGGATTACTTAATTCTTTCCTCCAAACACACACCTTTATTGCGTGGGCGAACAGTGTAAATCCAGATCAGCTGGCCCGTGCATGCTTTGATCAGGATATGCACTGTTCGCTTTTTGATTCATTAAGTTATTTCTGACCGGAATGAGACTAGTGCAGATCCTGATCTGACGGCATGAATGTGCCAGCCAATCTAGGTCTACACTGGTCACACATGCGTAAAAATGCGTATTTTTGGAGGAAATCATTGTTTGGTTTTTTTATTTCAGCCTATACCATACTGGTTATACAAACTTCATGGTTTAAACATCAGTTACCAGTGTGAAATATGCTGTAATGTCGTCTACAAAGGTCCAAAGGCTTTCCAGAGACACTTTGCTGTAAGTATTTAGGTAGCCTTTATTTAACATACTGGTTCCATTGAACTTCACTGAAAATTTTGTGGCACTAAAGCCCCCAATTAACTGGTTCATAGATCATGATCCTCACCATTTAAGGCAAAAAAATGTTGGCAAAATTCTGTGAATTTATCCATATTTGTGGGTTACTGTTTCATGGATTTCATCTGGAAGTCTATCTTTGAATTAAAAACCCCACACGAAAAAAGGAATTGTATGTTAATGTTTTCAGAAATTGATAATCCAAAACTGATATGTGAATTTAAATTCCAAATGAAAACTCTGTAATATTTTTATAAGGAATTCAGAGAAAGGAAAGTCTGTTACATTTCCTAACAGCCTGTTAGTGACAGGGTTAAAGATAAATGAAAAAAAAGTACTGCATAACTGTTTTAAGTGCTTGAAGTATGTCTGTGAATTGTCACCTTAGTGCAAAAACAGTCTAAGTACCATTGAAATAAGGAAGTGTTATATAGTTTGTGCACTAAGGTGTCAGGTTTGCGACTAAAGTAGACCGTGATCAGCCAGCAGATTCAAACAGATTTAAACAGTCCGATCAGAGTCTACGCTGTTGGTTTTTTAGTTAATAAATTTCTGCAATACACCCCTATGATCAAATAAATAAAATTGCCCAAATTAAAAAAAGGTTATTTATATATGAAGGATTAAGCTTTAATAATGTTAACCTGCAGACAAATACATGTAGCTTGTTTTATATTTCAGGAATGGCGACATGCTCATGGAATGAGATGTCTGGGAATACCTAACACGGCACATTTTGCTAATGTCACATCCATAGAAGATGCCCTAGCATGTAAGTTGTCCGGAGTAGTGTTGAATTTATGTATGCTTTTCTCTTGATGAGGTATTTTTAGAAAGCCCTTGTCCATCCCTCCGAGATGATGTGGTTACCAACAGGGAGGCTAAGGAGAAATACTGCGGTATCATTTAGATTTGAGGGGAGGAATTTTCTGCCTAAGCTGTTGATTTGCAGTAGTTAAGTTTTTACTGTTTAATTTGCTTGGGTTGATTTTGAAGAGGTTTAAAAGGGTTAAACCTTGTCAAAATCAACCCAAGCAATGACTGGATATGGATTATAACTAGGGATGGCATTTTTCACCTATTTTACCATTCGAATGTTTGAATCAGATCGGATTCGAACGCTCGAATTATTCACAAACAATTACATAAATCATGAAACCAACTGTCTTTATCAGTAGAGCTCCACAGTATCGCCTATTCACGACATTTTCATACAAATAGACTTTGCCGATAATGTCCAAGTGTTCCAAAGTTTTAATTGGGTGTTGTTTACCAGAGCACGTGTCAGTCTACGGAGTTATCTCTATCACTATTATAAAGCAAAATATCAAAGAAAAAACTCCAAATCATTCTTCGAAGAAGATGATGTAGATAGGTAGTAGTGCCGGAGAATGAAAGTGTAACGTTACAAAGATTGCACTTGACGCTCTTACGGTCAAGTGAGCGTTGAAATTACTTCCGAATGCCGGAGGAAACTGAAGCTGGCATAACTGCAAGTGAAACTCTATTAGATGTTGAAGAATTTTGTGAAAATATGATTTCTTCGATACGGGAAGAACTATTTAGTAAAGGCGAAATACTGCGAAATATTGTCACTTAACTTGCTCCCTAATCATTATGTTTCACGTGTCACAGATTTGTTTTACAGAGTAATAAATAGTTACAATAGGTGTAAATATCTTGATTTTCATAGCTGAATGGCTGGCTTTATTGATTTACTAAATTGAAATATTGCAATATGCAGTAATAATAAAATATTTAAAAAAATTACTTCATATTTCATCACATTTGTATTCTAGTATTATGTACTAATTTCAAAATTTGGCAATGCCATATGTAAAAAAAGATCTCGTGCATGCGCAGTAGTCAATATACTGCCATGTTAGCTACACTGTACATGTACTTTGTTTACGGAAAATCAATTATCTTGACATATGTTTGTCAAACATTCTTGATTGCCATTCTTGATATTAAAAAATAAGCTTTAACAATGAAACGAGAATTTTCAAACTATCATTATTGCATTTTTCTCAAACATTCGAATGCTTCAAATGCATTCGAATGTTCATAATCTTATCTGAATGTTTGAATGTTCGAATGTTCATTTACACCCCTCCATATAACAAATAATCGACCAGTGTGGATATAAGCTACATCCGCTTTTAATCAGGATCAACTGGTTATTGTAGATTCATTTGTTTATTTCTGAAAAATGAATGAATAGTCTAGATCCAGATACACATGTGATACAATCATGGAATAAAGGGGTTTAACTTGGGTTGGATCATATTTCAATGTTGAAATTTTTAAAAAAATATAACTTTAAGTTTCATCTTGTTACAGTATGGCAGAAGATAAAATCATCAAAAGAAGTAGAAAGATGGAAGCCAGAAACTGAGGTAAGAACAGGTTGGCTTCATGCCATGTGTTGAAATAAGCAATTACTTTTTTTACCCTTGTTCATCAAGACAGAGATAAGCATTCACAAGTTATAAACTATTGTCCAAAAGAAACAATACCACGTGTTTGCAAAGACAAATAAAATCGAAAGAATATACAGATTTCAGATTTTTATGCCCCCGAAGGGAGGCATATAGTAATCGCACCATCCATCCGTCCGTCCGAAATAATCTTGTCCTCGCTTCTTCTCCAAAACCGCTTGAGGGATTTCTTTGAAACTTCACAGGACTGTTTGTCACCAAGCCTAGTTGTGCATATCGTCAGGAATTTCTGCTCAGATTATTTTGGCTGAGTTATGGCCCTTTTTAGCAAAATCTTGTCCTCGCTTCTTCTCTAAATCTGCTTGAGGGATTTCATTGAAACTTCACAGGAGTGTTTGTCACCAAGCTTAGTTGTGCATATCGTAAGGGTTTTCTGATCGGATTATTTTTGGCGGAGTTATAGGCCTTTTTACCTAACCCTAAACCCTAACCCTAAGGTAAATTTTGTTAATTCAATACAGGTTACATTTTTTGTCCGATTGTCATGAAATTTGGTATGAATATTGATATTGATGATTTCTACACACATAATTAAAATCATGTTGTTGAATTGACCAGGGGCCCCGCCCTGGGGATTTTAATTTTTATTTCTTTTAAATTCTGTTTTTAACCTTTGATTTTCTACAGTTATTAACCAGATTTTGACACAACCTTTATACCATCTTAAAATTCAATCTTTCCTGAACAATTCATTCACTGGTTGTTCAGTGATAAAATTTGAAACAAAAATTTTAGTAGCAGGGTGAAAAGTTCAGGTGTCAAAATCCAATATTTCTACCTGTCTTCAGCTATATTTAGGTATGATGTTTACCTGTTTATTGGTACAGTTGCTGGACAATGACCTGATGAACTTTGCTGCTTAGATCTGTGTTATGCAATATTAAGAACTTTGCTCTGGAAGATTTTAAATTTTGTCATTTTATGGATAGTGACAAGTAAACTTTCTTACTTTATAGCACTTTGAAAATCAGGCTGTTATTCACTGTTTGTAAGTAAAACAACAACAAGAACAACAACAACAAATTTGTAGCACATTCTCAAAATGTTAAGACTAAATTTAAGAGAGCCTTAGATGTATACAGTGTATGTACACAAACTGGCAAGTTAAGGCCACACTTTTTTTAGCTCATCTGAGCCGTAGGCTCGGCGTGAGTTATTAGGATCGATCAATGTCCGTTGTCCGCACTTAGTTAGTTAACACTCTAGCGGTCACGTTTTTGCCTCGATTGTTTTGAAACTTGGTCAGGATGTTTGTCCCAATGATTTCTCAGACGAGTTCGAATATGGGTCATCTGGGTCCAAAAACTAGGTCACTGTTACTAAAAATAGAATTTTCTTGTTAACACTCTAGTGGTCACATTTTTGCTCCGATTGTCATGAAACTTGGTCAGGATGTTTTTCCCAATGATTTCTCAGACGAGTTCGAATATGGGTCATCTGGGTCCAAAAACTAGGTCACTGTTACTAAAAATAGAATTTTCTTGTTAACACTCTAGCAGTAACATTTTGCTCTGATTGTCATGAAACTTGGTCAGGATGTTTGTCCCAATGATTTCTCGGACGAGTACGAATATTGGTCATCTGGGTCCAAAAACTAGGTCACTGTTACTAAAAATAGAAAAACCTTGTCCAGGCTGTAAATTTGTTATATCTGATTGGATTTCAAAATAACTTGGCACAAATGTTTACCATGACAAGACGGTGTGTCGAGTACAATACCCATGTCGGTTGGTCCAAGGTCAAGGTCACTGTTACTAAAAATAGAATTTTCTTGTCAACACTCCAGAGGTCACATTTTTGCTCTGATTGTCATGAAACTTGGTCAGGATATCTGTCCCAGTAATTTCTCAGAGGAGTTGGAATATGGGTCATCTGTGTCCAAAAACTAGGTCACTGTTACTAAAAATAGAATTATCTTGTCTTGGCTGTAAATTGGGATCCTTTCATCTTTCACATTATATGCATGCAGTATGCTTTGTCTTCCACAAGCATATTTTTCATTACATATGTTTATTCGATACATATGTATGCCTATTTGATTTCAAAGCCGCATTTCGGGGGCATCTGTCAATTTCAAGTGACAGCTCTTGTTATATATCATTTGAGAGACCTTTCAACAGCACATACACAAACAATCAATTTTATCAATTCTGTACAATCATAATGGCAAGAATGTAAAATGGGCAGGCTCTAAAATGAACATTTCATTTAGCAGAAAAAAAAATTGATATTGTTTCTTTTGGACACTAGTTTAACCCTTTCCTCCATAGATATACCTTTATTGCGTGGGCAAACAGTGTAGATCCATATCAGCTGGCACATCCCTGCCGTCTGATCAGAATCTGCACTGTTCGCTTTTTGATTCAGTAGGTTTTTTCTGACCAATAGGCGGCCAGTGCAGATCCTGATCAGACGGCACAGATGTGCTGGCTGGTCTGGATCTACACTGGTCGCATGTGCGTAAAAATGCATATAAATGTATATGGAGGAAAGGGTTAAGTGACAGTCTGTGAGAAAATAAGACTTACTGAGATTTTGGAAAAAGTAGATTCTGACTTAGATGTTCAAGGCTTTTTGTGATTTTGGAAAGTGTAGATCCTAACTTACATGGTCCAAAAATCTTAATTGTTTACTGGATGCTTTAAGAATGGTACTTTGACAAAATGTTAAATGGTGTAGACACTAATAAATTTTTACCATTTATCTTTTGTGGTCCAGCAGCAAATTGGAAAATGGCAGGCCTGCGAAGAATTACAAACTTTCGCATTGAACACAAATAACTGAACAAAATTTATACTTTATATTTATTGTTTGCTTCACACTCATATCATTACAATGAAGTGCCACTAACAACTCTTGTTGACAAGTTGGCAATAAACCAAAGACTTCGAACAACCTCGCGGGAGGTGTGAAAAACCGTGTCAGTAAATGTACTTCGAGTTATCGCGATTAAATTGATCTTAATTCCTATTCAAGGGACTTATTAATATGTTCGAGATATTGTGAATTTCGAATTATCGCGTTTCGAATTATCGCAACTTTCTTAAGTTGAATATATAAGGAAAATTGATGGGACCGGCGGCTGACTTCAAGTTAAACCATCATTTCGAGTTATCGGGTTTCGAGTTATCGCGATTCCACTGTACTTGTATGTGTGGCAGATATCAGCTAAAAACAGTAACCTCAACCAGGACTTGAAATGCTTGGGCACTTTCATTTGAGCTACCGAGGCCAGTGGTTTGAAGTTCACTGCATTCCCCCCACTTACAGAGACATTTGCTATTTACTTCGTAAATGGCCCCAATGGTCTACCCAGGTTTGGGTCGAATATCCCAACCAATGCTTTGCTGAAATAAGCTTCAATAGTGATTTGCCCAGTTGATTTTGATTGAAAATAATCTAGTTTTCTTGCGTTTTCAGGAAGAGTTTGAAGATTCAATGGGCAATGTAGTCAACAAGAAGACATATGAGGATATGAAGAGACAAGGGCTGCTCTAGATGGAACTATCGGAATTTATCAGCACTATTCCCCTTTTGTTATGGTTTCTTATCGAGTCCATTATACACGGACATATTTGAAATTATGTTCTGGATGTAAATTGTGTCCACTTTAATTGTACACAATTTATCTTTTGCTCTGGACTAGCCTTTATTTGAAATTAAGTGTGTTAAATAATTGTTCAGAGGGTAGTTTGCAGAACTTAATTAACTTTGCAAACACATATTTACCCATATCAGAACGATCATATGCCCGACTGTCTGCGTCTGGACACAATTGTGATCAGAGTCATGTCTAGTGCTTGGCTATTCATATTCCTGATTTGGCAGATTCTGATTTTTGAAATCGTGCTTGAAAATAAATTGAACCTACTGTACTTATTTCCTTACATGTTTGATTATTAATGCCTTTGCTTTAAAAAAATCATTCATGATATTTGTGTGATCTTAAGCAAAATTAGATCAAGATTGGTGTGTGTTTATTGGATGAAGTGGTGTGAAAAAAGTTGTTCTATAAGTTAGATATATGAAGACATAAAGCAACAGGCTCAGCTTTTGTTATGGAGACCACAAAGGGGCAAATTTTCATAAAGCCTTGTAGGAAAAGTATGCAGTGATCCCATGTTTACTTTGTTATTTGGAAATCTTCAAAAATAGAAGAGAAAAATAAGCCGCATTTCAACCAACACCCACATCACGAGACATAGCTTCATTGCGTATTAAACTTTTTAAGAGTTTTATTTCATTCAAGTATTGGGTATTTAAATGATTAGTAAATTCTACACTTCTAATTCCGGTTGTTGTATGAAGTAGTGTGGAAAAATGCCTCTTATCTTTGCAGTTGGATCTGAGGGGTCTACACTGCTGGAAATTTAGTCTACAAATGCGTTGAAAAACATGACATAAACTAGCAGAAGATCAATGGCTAATTTTTTGTTACAGAAACGTTTGTACTTATGTAGAATAAAATTATTTTAGTTAGTACTTAGTTCGTTGCAGTTCAGCCAGAATTAATTCCTGGGATATGGTAGCTATGCCAGACATATTAACATTAATAAAATTTTTACATTGGACTTTTGTTTCAATGTAAATTTATGGATACATTTTAGCTCAAATTGCATATAATGTCTATTGTTTGAAGAAATATCTCCTAATAGATTAGTTGGGGATATGTTGAGGAGATGTTTTGCTGTGTAAACAGCAGAATTGTGTCCATTTTATTCCTCAGAGGATTGTACATATTTATCATGATTCTATCTATCATGAAATTTTCATGTGTACATGATCTATCATGCAATAAAAATGATCATACTGAAACCTTTTGCTTTGTCAAATATATCCCCACCCTTCATGGTGACAAGTAAAGCGGCCTCAGTATGTGTCTTGAATAAATGGCTAACTAATGATTTTAGTTATTATAGTTTTAAAGATTAAGTATTTTTCACTAGTGTAAATATATAATTTCACAAAACATGTTAGTTTTATATGTCATAAG
The DNA here is from genome assembly GCA_038501625.1 of Corbicula japonica. Lineage (NCBI taxonomy): Eukaryota > Metazoa > Mollusca > Bivalvia > Venerida > Cyrenidae > Corbicula > Corbicula japonica. The sequence continues at coordinate 4,209,886 of JAZAYU010000059.1, read as the reverse complement.
GATTTATACAAATCTGTAATACTGTTTTTCTTATTTTCATTGATATTTTTATGATTTATGACGTGTACAGACATATGGACGGACAATACTTTCACTGTATGTCAACAAACTTTTATTATTAAGGTTAAAAAGAGCGAAGAGAAAAACATAAAACGATTTTCAGTTCTCGATTATATCTGCTCTAGCTCCATGCCATTAAATTCCCTTTCTGCACCTTGGAGCTGCCGATTTATAAACCCCAGCTCTATTCTCAAAGCCCTAGCAAATTTATAAAATGTCTGTGCTAATATTTCACATGTTGCTAGGGGAATGATTAAATTTTTCGATAGTGCTAACAGATTTATGCACATTTTCTGATAAATGGAGCATTTTGCTATAAAACGCAGAACTTCAGGATTTCAACAAAAACTTTCATATTTAAATTGCGATAAACTGTTTATTATCCCTTCTACCAGTACAGAAATAACGGATAGGTGCAGAATTCATTTGGCTTTTAAAATCAGCCGATATTTCTTTCCAAGAGTGAATCAAAACTAGCGAAAGTGATATTTCCTCCACAGCTGTCAAATATGAAAAATCTTAGTGTTTGCGCCTGGATGTGAAGTCCGCTCCTGGATCTGCCGGTTGACGGGTTGTGTATACATTCACCTCTTATAGGCTGGGACTAATTTCAACTACTTTTACTTTAATTCAAAAAAAATAGTTCACCGACTACATTGTACAATAGCTTGGGGTTTTAATGAAAGATAGTGAATGTTTCTGCCATTTGTTACACAAGCTTTCAAATTCATAATTATGACTGTATACAACGAAGCTTCTTAGTTTGGTAAAAATCTTGACATTGAGCCTTTCGCAGAGGTGTAAAGTGAGTGCAATGAAATGCAAATCTGCGAAGGAAATTGTTTGCAGAATACCCAGTGGAAAAAACCAATGATATCGAAAATACACTTCATTCAGCATCGTCGAGCAGGGTAACTAAATACATGATTGCACAAACACTATAGAGAAGACACAACGTATTTAAAAGGCAACGAAAAAGACTATTCATATTAATATATACGTTATTCGCAATTCTTGTAATGACTGTGAATAATATTTGTAAATTAAAAACGAAAATCTTTAAATATTTATTAGAGATTTTTATTGCAAAGGCAATCAGACCAATGTTTACTTTTTAGTCGTTATGTTCTTCGACATTCAATGTTCTCAGTGTAATCATTTAAATGGCTTAAACTAAACGAAATTTGACAAGATTAATGAGAGGATCAAGGCATGTGTTTACATGCTGGCAGATAACTTGTCTTTATTTTTTTTCAGGAATGCCGAAATGCTCACGAAATGTTGATTTATATTTCAGAGATTGGCAACACGATCACGGAATGTTAACTGAAGTACAGTGTGCTTTATGTGATTAAAATCGGTTCAGAAGTTACTGAGGAAAAACGCAAAAATCGACTTGAATAAAGTAATTTTTTCCGAAACGGTTCAGAAGTTACTGAGGAAAAACGCAAAAATCGACTTGAATAAAGTAATTTTTTTCCGATAAAATTGCACGATATTCTAAAAGTCACGTGGAAAAGCCACCCTGATATAACAGATTCTTTTATATGTAATGCATCACACATGATCAATAGTAACGTTTGTAAGAAAGTAAAAAAAAACTAAAAATAAATCTATTTAAACTAGGGTATTTACTCTTAATAGTTTGTGCAGAACTATCTTTAAGTATAGGTTATTGTTCATTTAGAGGCTTGTAAGAAAATTAAACGGGTCAGGCCCAGCGCAGCTGGGCGACCGTTAAATTTTTAATACAAGCCTCTAAAACTATAACGTATATAATGGTCGAAATTATTTTTGTAACTGACAATACAGTCTCCGCCTAAATTACCATATATGGGTATAAACAAAATCAACGGTCAAACTGCAAGTAGTTTTGTGGCTTGTAAACATGTACTGTAAGAATATATTAGAAAGCGAATTATGCAATTTTTTTATCTGAAAATACAATAGGTCTCGGGGGAAACCTGTGTGACAGTGCCTGTTGGGTGGAGAAACAAGGGTTCGTCAGTGGAAGTTCCATTTAACCCTTTACTCCATAGATACATCTTTTATCTGTTGGCAAAACAGTTAATATCCAGATCAGCCGACACATCTGTGCATTCCGATCATGATCTATACTGTCCGCTTTTAGACTCACTAAGTTATTTCTGACAAAAAAAATACAACAACAACGAACTCCAGATCAGATGGCATTGATTTTATTGCTGATCTGGATCTACACTGGTCCCTATGTGATAACAGACGTGTCTATGAAGTAAAGGGTTAAACATTTTAAGAAGTCGATCATCAGCCAAAACGTTAACGCTCAAATCAATATTTAAATGATTTCCTTTACCTCTCTCTTTGTCACGCCTACTTCCACGCTTTCAAAGATCGTAAGCGAACAATACATGTTCGTCATTAAACGTTCGAACAATAATCGTGAGCAAATTGTCCTATAATAAACACATTTCCGACGCGCAACATTATGAGAATTAAGGTTCGAAATATTTGAAAAATACTGGATGGCTATTGGCTCAAAAATAATTTCAACCATTAAATTGGGGTTCGCTAGGATTTTATAATCCCATCAGTAATGATTGGACTGTTCAGTATTGTCAGCTCTGAAAATAAATAAAGTTTGAACTGAATTGATGTGTGTAAACTTGGTGACATACCGGTAATCAAAAGTCAGGCGGTATAACGTTCATCCCTGCCCATTATCAGGCCAATGAAACCAAGCCTACACTATTTATATATTTTTTTGTTCATTTGATTGCAAAGTTCCCTCTTTTGGATTTTAATAATAGTAACGTTTGTAACATCATGTAACCACATGTTACAACATTATATCCCATAAAAACATCCCCAAATAATTGTTCCAGGTTTAATATTTCAGCGAACTTCATAACTTGATTATAATAAATAATTGTAAACAAAATCAATAGAGACGTTTGTATAAGCTTGCGAGTATAACCGCATGTTGCAACAATGATACCAATGAAACACAAAATCATAGTTTCTTATTTTACTTTCGATGTTACCTGTAAAACAACTGTGCCTACATATCCTGAAGTAAATTACTTTTATAAAATATTTTAGAAACGTTTGTAACTGTAATACCCCACGCAATCTGCTATTTAATACTAATGGTGCCAAACTGAATAATATTTATATTTTAGTTTTAGATTTTACCAGTGTATTGATGAAAACATTTTGTCTTTGAAAACGTTTGTTATAACGTGTAAAGGCATGTAAATTTAATTATCCAGATACACCCTGGCTAACCTGGTACGCTTCGCGAAGCGTGCCAGGTTAGCCAGGGTAAGATATCGATTGGCTAGTGTTATCAATGTAACTAACCAACGTGAAGCCAAGGACGTAAACTACAAGTCTTGATAAATTCCAATGTTGTTCATTGTGTATTAGTATTGTTAACTATACACTGATGCTACGTATAACTACATGTTTAAGTATAACAAAAATGAACTTATCATGATACGTTTGTGGCTCTATATACACTGATGCAGACTACATGTTTAAGTATCACAGCAGTAAACATATCATGATACATTTGTGGCCCTATATACACTGATGCACACTACTTGTTTAAGTATTACAGCAATGAACTTACCATGATACGTTTGTGGCCCAATATACTGAAGCACACTACATTTTAAGTATTACAGCAATGAAATTATCATGATACGTTTGTTGCCCTATACACACTGATGCACACTACTTGTTTAAGTATTACAGCAATGAAATTATCATGATACGTTTGTTGCCCTATACACACTGATGCACACTACTTGTTTAAGTATTACAGCAATGGACCTATCATGATACATTTGTGACCCTCTATACACTAATGCACAAAACTTGTTGAAGTATTTTGCAATGAACTTATGATACGTTTCTGGACCTATATACAATGATGCACACTACATATTAAAGAATTACAGCAATTAACTTGTCATGATACGTTTGTGGCCCTCTATACACTGATGCTCACAACCTACTTAAGTATTAAAGCTACAAACCTATCATCAGTATGATACGTTTGTGGCCCTCTATACACTGATGCACACTACCTATTTTAGTATTACAACAATGAAATTATCATGATTCGTTTGTTGTCCTATATACACTGATGCCCTTTTCATGTTTAAGTATTCCAGCAATGAACTTATGATAAGTTTGTGGCTCTCTATACACTGTTGCACACAACTTTTTTAAGTATAACAGCAATGAAATTATAATGATAAGTTTGTAGCACCCTACATACTGATGCACACTACATGTTAAAGAATTATGAAGCAATAAACTTATCATGATTCGTTTGTGGCCCTCTATACACTCATGCACACAACTTGTTTAAGTATTACAACAATGAACTCATCATGATACGTTTGTGGCCCTCTATACACGGATGCACACTACCTATTCAAGTATTACAGCTATAAAATTATCATAATACCTTTGTGGCCCTATATACACTGATGCCCACTACATTCTTTAGTATTACAGCAATGAACTTATCATGATACTTTGTGGTCCTCTATACACTGATGCACACTACCTGTTCAAGTATAACAGTAATGAACTTACCATGATACGTTTGTGGCCCTGTATACACTGATGTACACTACCTGTTTAAGTACTACAGCAATGAACTTATCACGATACGTTTATGGCCCTATACCCACTGATTTACACTACCTGTGTAAGTATAACGGCAATGAACTTATCATGTTACGTTTGTGGCCCTATACACACTACCTGTTTAAGTATTATAGCAATGAACTTATCATGCAACGGTTGTGGTCCTATATACACTGATGCACACTACCTGTTTAAGCATTACAGCTTAACGTATCATGATACGTTTGTGGCAAAACTTGTTTCCATTCAATTTCTTTACAAGAATTGATTAAGATTGTCAAGATTTAAGGAACGAAGCCTTTCACGTTCCCGGGCAGTAAACCGATTTGTCATCATGACACTCTGGTTTGGAGATACGACATAATACTGATTGCACTCGATGACTCCAGTGCGCCTTGCATAGTCGCCATCACGAACGGACAAACACGATGCAACTCTTAACTTGATATAGGTTCTGGTTAAAGCCCCTATTAAGGCAAGCACTGTTGTAATAACGTAAAGTGGTACATTTGGAAAAGGCAAGATATCTTTGCCATCCCCTGTAAAATAGGGAAGAATCAAACCGTCTGATTCCATCTGCAAATGGCCAATTATTGTCATCAATTCCATATATGCTCCCTCTCCGACTACAACTGGTGAAAATGTCAGTGTCGGTATCAAATTTGCTTCATTTCGAGGCAGTGCATTCCAGTCAGTAGGCTTTGCCGGTGTTTGGTTTCTGTAGACCTGACCGCTGTAAGAAACATTTTCCAGCTTAATAGAATTTGCTGCGATACCGTACACAACCGATGCGTCGATGGAACAACCCCACGGCTCGTACAGGGTGACAGCTTCCATATGATCTGTCGCATAATACAAACCTACAGGCAACATTATCGTTGTCTCGATATTCCCGTGTGCGATCAGAATCACGGTTAGTTCTCTCCGTCTCTCGTCTTCTTCTTCCTCTGTAGGTGTGTGCTGTTTCACCTGCTTATAAATAAGGTGAAAAACACGAGCGATCCAAAACACGAACGTATTAAGATTGCCTCTGGACCTGGTAAAATGTTGCTGCCACTCAGGGGTTGTGAATGCTTTAAGATAGGCGAACACCTCCACCGCCTCCGTGTCGGTAGCGTATCCGTTCTTTGAAATGGCCCTTAGGCGTTGACGAAACCGCTTCTTGATTAATGTCTCAAAATCTTGACTCTGTTGCCTGTGGAAAGGAAATTATAAATTTTATCTTGAGATACGTTAAGTCTTAAAATCTTGACCTTGTTGCGTGTGGAAAGGAATTTATATTTTATCTAGAGACACGTTAAAGCCACGTCGTCTGCGTTATTTCTAGATTATTCAATAAATGAATGCTTGAATGAATGTCATATCAAAAGGTTTACAGAATGTTATATCACATCGTTTTTGTGTGAAAATGCGAAATCCTTGTCATATTGAAATTGACAAAATAGACTAAGGTATCCGAAAGTTCACTATAGAAGACACACACTGCCATGACAGCCGCCCAACCACCTGCAAACCCTTCCTAATAAGCCATTGCTTTCTAGTAAAAATGGTGATATTATTCCATTCTATCAACATATGCAAAAATAAACCGTTTAAAATCTTATTAAAATTGCACAATTATGTATGTCATTAAAACTTATAAATTATATACATAGAATAGGCAATTTCTGAAACTACGATTTTGACGGTGTATTTTTGCTAATAACATAAGTCGACACATATTTCGGATAACACGAAGATGAGATAAAATAGAGTGAAAAAGTCTTTTAAAAAATTATGATACAACTTATCACCAATGTACAAATGTACATGTTTCAGACCCCTCTACCCGTGTTGAAATGGAACAATATTTTGGTGTTATATGGAACACGTGTCGCCTAAAATTGCGTTTGAAAGATGCTTAACGCCAAAAATAGTTAATCACCAGTTATCTTCTACTTGTCAACGATGGCGTTGTTCATACTGATGATATTTTCCAATTATTAATTGAATAAAAATTACTTTAAAAGTTATAGACAACATTAAGTTTCATGCAAAAGTTGCAGTTGAAAGTGGCATAACTAAAAAAATAGTGAAACATGAGTTAGTAATCTTTTTGCCACCAATGACATTGTTCATGCAGATGATATATTCCAAGCATTGAGTGAAAAGGATTTGTTATTTCAAAGTTATAGGCAACAATTAGTTTTATGTTACAGTTGGGGGAATACCGGACGATGACGACGACACCGACGCCGCCGGACAAAAGGATCCCTATGTGTCTACCTGCTATCGCAGGCGACACAATGAAATATAACTTTTAATCTTACTGTGTTTTCTCCAAAAAACATTCCAGCTCCTGAGTTTGCGTTTCAAGCTTTCCGGCGATGTCTCGCAAATTACTGGCTACAGCGGTCTTAGATCCGTTGCTTAGGTCGGCTATCGTTTCCACAAGTTTAATGGCATCCCAAACAATTAACACACCTCCTAATGTAACAGCCAAAACGGATCCAACTATTCGAAACAGTCCTTTCAGGGATATTTCACCAAGTGCAGTCGCAAAGCCTTTACCCACGTTGCCCATGGATTGAGCAAACATTGTCAGTGCGGCAACCTCTGCTATTACCACAAACCCCATGTTTTCTACTCTCAGAAAGTTTGGTAAAAGGTTTCCTAATAGCACTGACATTAATAACAAACCGAGAAATTCTTCCGGCTCAAGACGGAAATAGTGACTCAGTTCCGTTGACAGCTTTTCCAGAATTAGTTTCTTTTCTTCAATTTGTATGACCAGTTTCTTATCGGCGTCTAATGCTTCTTGTGCTTTTTGAAGTTTTCCCTTGGAAACAAGACCGCCAATAACCGTTGCTCCAGTAGTTGTGACAGTTCCGGCAACAGCAGTTATAACACCACCAACAACAACTGGGGCTGCAAGTCCACCTTCATTGTAGACATTTAGGAGTATGTAAAACAAATTTACTACTCAAAATTTGATAAGTGCCACTTTTCTAGTATATAAGTTTTCCAGCTTGGATAATTTTAATGATGTTTCATTTCATTAATTCAACGTAATTTATCGTTTTTATTAAATGAACAATACAAACAAAACGTATTGTATCATAAACTTTTTAAAATGAATGTTAACGTCAACATCAACAATTACAACATACAAAATTTGACCTTATCAAATTGTGAGTAGAGTTGTCTAGTATAGTTTCTTTTAGTTAAGTGCTGCGTTTGCCGCAGCAAAGTTTTCTTATAGTTTTATTTACGGGTAGTTTGATTAATAATAATAACTGTTATGTTTCAAAACGATAATACAGCTATTTTGTTTCGTTTTTAGTATATCGAGGGTTGAACCCGAGACTGTCGTAACAACATTGAAATAAAGAAGGAGTTACGACAGTCTTGCATGCAACCCTCGATATATAAACACTGATTAACTTGATTGTATCCCTATCACTGTTGCTAATCGTTGAAATATGTGTTCGTTTAGTTAAAGGTTGTTCGTGGTATTAGTATTGAATGAAACTAGGCGGTTACAGGTACGAGTATATAGCCAATGACATTATACTAAAGAAACGGACTCTAGGAGAAGGTGCTCATTAATTTTAAAGGTATCGCGAAATCTAAATATAAGTTTCGAACCAAAATTGAGGTACACTATTAGATATCTGTGTAGCGCTCAACCCGGGGTTAAACGGCTAGGACAGTTATATGCATTTCCATTACAGCCAATGTATAGGCTCAAACAGAGCCTGCGATATTTTTTCTCGTGTTATTTGTCTTTCAAAGATTTTTTTCATCAGTTAAACATAAATTTATAATCCAAGGAGTATTTAGTACCGCAGAATATGAGCCGCAGTACCGCAGTAAATGAGCCGCTGTACCGCAGTAAATGAGTCGCAGTACCGTACTGAATTATCCACAGTACGACAATCAATTTTCGGCAGTACCGCCGAAAATGAGCCCCAGTACCGCACTGAATTATCCACAGTACGATAATCAATTATCGGCAGTACCGCCGAAAATGAGCCGCAGAACCGCACTGAATTATCCGCAGTACGACAGTCAATTATCGGCAGAACCGCAGTAAATGAGCCACAGTACCACAGAAAATGAGCCGCAGTCAACACAGTAAATTAGTATGGAAGCATATTTGTGCCAGAACTTAACCAAATAAAATAACGTGAAAAAATGGAGGATTTCGCAAAAAAAAAGTTTTTTTTCGCGAAAACAGATAAATTACACACGAAAGAAATTAACACGAATTTATTCCTGATAATGCTCTAAATTGCCTCAACATAAAGATATAGTATCCATGAAAATAATGGAGGATTTGACGAAAACAGATTGTTTTTCTCGAAAACAGATAACTTTGTTTTCGCGAAAACATCAATTATTTTCACGTTATTTTATGTGGTTAAGTTGTGGCACAAATATGCTTCCATAATTTTTAGATAACAGGCATCTTTCGTGAAATTGTTACGCTTTCATGAAAAGTTATCTGTTTTTCGTTTCATGAAATCTGATTTCGTGAAATCTTCCATTATTTTCATGCAAAAATATCTTTCGTGAAATTTTTAAGGTTTCGAGAAAAGTTATGTGTTTTCGTGAAATCCTCCATAATTTACATGAAAACTTTATCTTTATGTTGTGACAGTTTAGAGCACTAACAGAAATAAATTCGTGTTAACATAACTTTTTTTGTCGTGAAAATATGGATGTTTTCGCGTAAAAAAACTTTTTTTGCGAAATCCTCCATTATTTTCACGTTATTTTATGTGGTTAAGTTGTGGCACAAATATGCTTCCATAGTAAATACGCCTGTTTAGCCTGGAAAGTAAATGCCTACCTGTTAACAAGACTCCAGCAACACCAACAGCCCCACCCAAAATGGACGTTGTGTAGCCTGCTGCCTTTGCAATGTTCACGTTTTGCTGCACTGTGTCCAACTCATCAGCGATATCTCTAAGAGTTTGGATAGTCCGCCTTCTTTTCGTAATCCAGGCTCGCAGTAACGCGATAAGCTCAGCTGCAGTTTCTTGTGCTTCTTTTAATTGTTGTTGTTGACTAACGCCAGCGGATGCCATCTTGTTTTCTTTTTCCTGTTTACATTATAAAAATCACGAAAACACAAAATTAAATCTGAGCAAGTATGTTATCCTGTGTTCATAATTTTATGTTTTAATCTTAGAAACTAACACAGTGACACGATACATATAATTTAGATTTGGCCAGTGCATTTAAACGCCATAAAATTGAATGCCACTTAACTGAGTAGTGAACCTTGTTCCCTTAGAAACTAACAACAATTGATGTATATGTAGATAACGAACATCTTATAAAGTGCTGCGTGTATCAATTATTATTTGAGACTTTCATTTTCGTTTATAAGGCCTAAAAAAATAGGTTTGTTTCTGGTTACCCGACCGACCGTCTCTAAATAGCGCCGACCGTAACTTTTTTTCAGCCCTTCCAAAAAAATTGTATGAAAAGCCGACCGGGATTTTGACCGACGAAAAATTCTGTTATTTTCGAACACAATGTCCGGTGCAAAATAACAGCCAGCAACGTTTCAGTTTTGGAAAATTTACTTTCACTTTCTTCTCCGGCGTGATTTTTGTCCATGTAACATATGTAAACCCCGTTGCGTGTGCTTTCGGGTCAACGTTGCTAATTCCATGATTAAATTCGCAGAGGTAAACAATCATGGATGTCAACGTTCGGCGAGCCAGTAAAAATATTCTTTTTGATCCACCGACGACTTCATTGTAGAATTAAGGAAGCAAATAGATTAAGATTTCTGTTCGAAGTGCATACGTGATACGGCGTGAATGCAGAATCGTTTAATAATGGCTTTATAAGTGAACAATTATGTACTGATATCTGTATCGTAAAATGAGTGAAAGAAACAGCACTGATCAAATTATTAACCCTGCTTTGGTGGCAGTGATAGAACTTTTATTATCTTTGACGGGATATGTATATATTTGATTATGTGTTAATTGCAACAATATCACGAATACAGCTAAAAACGACTTAATACGAATTGAAAGTGAGGCACAGTGGTTGCAAAAAGGGGTAGGTATTAAGGTAAGTATATCCAACATATTTTTTGTTACAAAAAAATAGTAATGAACAAATCAACAATATCCACGCATTAAACCACATTACGGGATTACACATCTAATTGTAATTAAAAGAATAATTATTTATATTACATGTTAAGCAAAACAATTCAACTTTAAGTTGAAACACTGGTTTATTAGTTTCAATGGAATTAAAGTATAAAATGCAGTGAGTTTTCCCTTTTCTACACTTCAATACCTTAAAAGATACCTCTAAAAAAAGATAGATACATTTCCGGGCAAATAAACTGTAACCTGTCACCTCTTTCAAATAGCATATTCAATCGGGCGTTAAAAATCTGTTACAAAACACAGGAACCTAGGCCTATCCGTTATCGAGACGTTATTGGTACATGTACTTACAATAATCCACGTTCAAATTCCATTGTCTCTTTTAAATTATCACATAATCCGCACAATTCAAAAACAAACAAAAATGAAATTTTCTCAATTTTTTTTTAAAAATACTCGTAGATTAACGTACATTTCTTTGATCCGCCTTCCCTGTGAATTTCATACGGAGACTGAATTTGATTGACAGTCAGTATGGAGGTAAACATTGATACCAACCGTCAATGAAATGCAACTTCAAAGGAAATTGTCGGCTCATATCAAGAATGTGTTGTTTTATCGGCTCTGCTTTGAAATCGTTTGATCTACAAGAAGTGTGTACGTGACATTTGTCATTTTTAGCTGAATTAAATTGGTTGATGATGCAATAATACTGAAATATGATACTTGAGATAAAATTGGGATGTAATTTGTTATGGAATATGTTCGCATTGGTTAGTGTTTTAATCAAAGACCTATATAGGTAATATATAGGTCTTTGTTTTAATACTTATTTTACATTCACGTTGTAAATTTCGCGGTGTCATAATATAATTTGAAACTTTGATTTTGTAGCAGTACATGACAGAAGGGTCTGTTAATCAATTAATAAACATATAAATGATGCATATTTATCACGAGTATTGTCCAGAACACGATCTACCTGACCTCCCTTGTCAACAAAATTTAATATATGCAGATTTAATGATGTATACGATTACCGGCGAATCGAACACTCCGGGCAATAGAATATTTTTAGCTGACAATTTGTGTATTCGATTTCCCGGAGTCTACTGTACAAATTTAACAATTTTAATCTTTGATATACTTACTAACACACAAGATGGTATATACTTGGACTTTGGTTCCTTCCCCTAAAAAAAAAAAAAAAAAAAAAAGAAAGCCGACCTACCGACCCATTGTTTTTTCAAGGATGTAACCAGAAACAAACCTATTTTTTTTAGGCCTAACAGAAGTATTATAAATTATGTATCACATTTGCAAAGAGAATAAAGCACTTAAAAAGCTTAAACTAAAGTACCATAAAACAATTCGCGTACACTGTGTAACGATCAAAAGGCGAATCAAGCGTTAGCGAATACTTTACTGCGTTTTCTCCACTTAGCCACACATGAATCTGCGTCAAATATTTCGCACTTATCTAGAATGTGTACACATAATCACACCCTGGTACCGGCTCCCCCAAGTACTGGTGGAAATCCCACATACAGCTTACGGTAAAGAATTTTATACGAGAGGTGATATAAGTATTTCGTTTGTATCTCCACGAATTCAACAACCTCGAAAAATGAAATATATCAGCGCCTTGGTAAATAAATAATGACTATGTTCTGCAAGTGCCACAACATTTCATCTTGAAATAAACAAACTACGGCGAGTTAAACGCGAAAGTTTGACTCAAAAATGTCAAATGTCAAAAAACCCCGTAAAATACTCATTAAAAACGGCACTCCCATCACACAGGTGTGTACATGTTTGGAACTCACCAAGTACAGCTACCCAAACGGCTTCAAAAATGTGAAGAAATCGTCAGTAATTTAGTGGGAGGTCAAAATACACTGACACATAGTAATCATTTAGATTTGTTTTGAGTATTTTGACCTCCCACACATACTAAAACTTAATTACTGACGATTTCTTCACAATGGGAGTGCCATTTTGAAACCACTGACCATCTTTAAAAAAGAGTTATTCATTAAATAAAATAGATCAAGGCTTGGAATTTGAACTGGTTGTTGTAGGAAGACAGGACTATACGTTACTGTATCAAAAATGAATACATTTGCAGTACTTACTGAGTATTTTACGTTTTATTTTGACATTTGACATTTTTGGGTCAAACTTTCGCGTCTAACTCTCCGTAGTTTGTTTATTTCAAGATGAAATGTTGTGGCACTTGCAGATCATAGTCATTATTTATTCACCAGAGCGCTGATCTGTTTAACTTTTTAGAAGGTTTTGAATTTGTGGAGATACAAACGAAATACTTACATAACCTCTCGTAAAAAATTCTTTACCTTGAGCTGTATGTAGGAGTGCCACCTGTACTTGGGAGAGCCGGTACCAGGGTGTGATAATTGGTCTGACTGACAAGTTACAGTATTTATTGACCCAACGCAGAGGTCGTATATAACAAACAGGTTACTATGTCACCGAGTTGACGTTACTACATGTACATCTAGACTACTACATGCTCCAAAAATATAAAACTAAGAATGGAAACCAGTCTAAAATCGCAAGCCTTTGATTAGCTGAAATAGCGTCTGGTCGCCATTTCAGCCAATCAGATGCTTGAGATTTGAGACTGGTTTCTAAACTCAGTTTTATAATGAAGTCCATGTTTACATAACCTTTGCTACGCCCTTGCTGACCATTTCATGCATGCTAAAAATTCGCTGACCGTAGCAAGTATCATGAATTGTCAAAACATTAGCATCTGCTAACCTTACACGATTCGAAAATGAATACATTTGCAAATATTCAAAGAGCAACATACTGACCTCGTGTAATCCACTATTCGACCAGCAGTAAGATACTTTACATTCTTTGCAAACAGGCGTGTAGTCCGAAACATGAGTCTGCAGCAAATCGTTCCTACTCGGCAATCTCCGGCAAGCTTCGGATATCACCAAAACGTGATCCGAGTGGAATCTGCAGATGTTCCAAAATCGTAATTGCACGTTGTTGTTTATAAGAAAAATATCCAAATCTCTTGGCAAAATGTAGTTCAGTAAAACTTAGCACAAATAATCTTTATTTTACATGCACAGCGAGTAGTTTGGGGTTATATGCTAGATAACTGTTGAGGGTGATTCATTGTATTACAGCTGACGATATAACGTTATACTCCCCTCTACATTCTATCTTTCCATTCGTTTTTTTTTTCATGTTTCTCATTCTTGGACTAATTCCTTTTTCTTTTTTGTGTTCTTTGATTGGCATTAATCTTTGTTTTCACTTTGTAATAAAAACAACCTGTAGATCTACAACACTAAAGATTTTGTTCATAACTTTGGCGAAAAATGTTAATATTATCACAACATGATAAAGTTACTAAATTAATTTGTGATCAAGTTGTCTGTGGCCTCGGTTCGCCTCCTCCATATTATGTAGACAAAATTGAACTTTAACATATACTGCTCGAACTTTGATAGGGATCACTTTCCGTTATTGCTCTTACAAAGTTTCAACTGCAGTTCCGCTTCAACAGTTTTTTGGCTCATTCTTTTTTTGGCACAAAGCTGATGAAACACAGCAAATATTTTATCGTTTTAACCTTATGTAAGGAATAAACACACCTTTTAAGTGATCCTTATCAAATTTTGAGTAGTATATATACTTAATGTAATGCAATATTCTAACACAGTCGATGTACGGGTGAATGTATTTAAAAATATTTATAGCAAAAGTTGTTATTGAGTTACGAAAGAAATACCACGTGACGATTTGTTACTAACAAGAAAAGTATAACACCGATGTGTTATATGTGGACGACATTTAAAATAAGTTAGATGTTGGGTGTAAGAGTTCATGCAGGTGATGGATTGTTTTAAAACAAAGAAAGAATTTTAAAGTGCTACTATATTGTTGTCTTTTATTGGCAAAGGGTATTGAACGTTGAAGGAATGTGCTTGTAACATGTAGTTGTGAAACGCGTTGTATACAAGGAGTGCAGTTTGAAATGAAGTATACCGGAATTGGTATGAAATGGGATTTATGATGAAATTTGTTTGCTGAACATTAACAAGTTTGCAGTAAATGTAGTGAATGATTTGAAAACAAAAGAATTGAAAAGTTTTCCTTTTAAATATAATGAAAACTAGCTAGAAAATAGTGGAAGAGATAGTTGCTGTAGTAACATGAATTATGATGAAGAATTTACAGAACAATATGCGTTGATATGTATTCAATTTAGGATACAAAATAATTACTCACATTTAAGGATTTACTACACTCCTCTTTGCAACATTTTTGTACAAATGAATGTTAATTTTGTTTACTTTGATACTTTTCTTTTTAAATCGATGGTCGAACAAGGAGGAATGTAGTGGATCGTTAAGAGCACTCAAAATTTCATAAATGTAACTGATTTTTCATTATTGTCATTGTAGATTTTCGTAAGTAGATACTCTACTGAGAGCTATGTAAGCCATTCCGTCTTGCTATATCGTTTTCCCGATATCAACAGCAGCTGAAGATAATGTTAGACCTTGCACTTTGTGGACAGTTACGCCAATATTTAATTTTCATGAAGAAGTTACCTTGAAGTGAAACATTATTTGATTGTCATAGCACTAACCACATTACAATGAATTTGCTCTATTTAAATTCAAGAGTATCTTTCAAAATTGTCCTACCACGTACATGGCAATTCCTTTGGTACTTTCAGGATGAAAAATATATACTAACTTTCTATATTCAGAATCTTGATCCCATAAACCAGGGGGGGGGGGGGGGGGGGGGGGGGCTGGGGGATGGGATGGGGGATGAGTCACAATTATTCTGAACAACAGAAAAAGACCTACAAAAATGGTTATACAATCATTATTTACTTTATAGACACGAAATCGCCTTCTTGTTAAACAGAAACCAATTAGAACTGTCAATTTCAACTTCAGAAACATTTGTAAACAAAGAACCATTATATATAGGTCACATTCACGCGCCAAAAATCAAGTCATAGGATTGCCAATATTCGTAAACAGAACACAAACTTCAATATCATCCAAGAATAACTATCTGAACAATGTCTCTTACTACATGTACACTCTTTCTATAACTGTTTACAACAATAAACTTTCAATTCGCATAATTAAAAGAAAACACCGACTCATCGATCTATTTATATAATTTATATATACATATACTCAATTATAAATAGCTTGACCTTGAACTTAACTTACAAACAACATGGTTCCCGTTCATTACTCAACGATCTATATATAAAGCCGGGCCACATGGTTCTCAGCATTCGCTATAAACCTCTATTTAAAGCCGGGCCTAAATTCCCCTTCAGCCGGCCTAATTGTACTATAGTAAAGATAATCAAGTAATAGTTACATAGTAATAATATATTATGACCCATCATTCGTCCAGAAAATAGATATGAGCGCATAGCCAGTGACGTATAGATGCAGCGAAATTGTACAAGCTTTTTTTTAGGGCTATTCACTTAATACAGATAAGAAACATGTATTGATTAGTCGACAATTTCGGCTAAATTCGCTCCTGTTCAGTCATTTATTTGCATTTTATAGTAGTACACTTAATATAAACCATATCTGAGGCTTTGAAGTATTCCACAATTAAGTGTGATTATGCAGCTTTCAGTTGTCAGTACTGGCTGCAATGTACTAAACAGTCTGATTAAAACCATCTCCTGAAAACCGCTACGCTACCAGTTTGTTAGATCTATTTAATAAGATTGATGTACTAACATTCCTAAAGCGAAGTTCATGCTGGGGTCAACAGATCAGGTCAAATAAGATGTGCGTCCGGGCTACGTTAGGAGACGCCAACTATATTTTCTTATGTTTATTGCATTCATTATTTCCCATTTAACCCTACTGAATAAACAATTACATGCATATCGATAAATCTGTGCATTCTTATTTTGTTCGATACTCGTAAATTTAGTATTAAGTATTACTTAATTTTAGTAAATTTTGAGCAATTATTGTCAAGTGTTATTATGTGTTAGAGTTTAGCTCAACGCAGTATGCGCTTGTTTGTATGTCTGTCCAATTTGAGTTTGTTACCACTTTAACATCCACATATCCTAAGATATATGTCTAGAGTTATCTGCCCTCTAATTGCAATATCTGCTCTATTTTAAAGTGTTACCACTACAATGCTTTTATTTCTTTTTGCCGCAAACAGACAAAAGCTTCCTTGCCCAGAAAAATTCCTGCCCTGGTAGGGAGAATTTTGTAGGCGTGTTTATCAGAAAAACTAACTATCACTCATGCAGAGGACGCTGTACCTGTGCTAAATATAGCTGAAGTAAACTAACAGCAGAGCAGACGATAACATTTAATCACCAGGCTATGCATTGTAAAGCTTTACAAGTTTTAGCTTTCCAAAAAGCTAGTCGGTCATTAGCTCAACCTTTTAACAAGACGGCAGAAAAGTTCGAATTTTAAGCCACTTTTATTGGATGCCATACAAAAATGAAAGTTTACTTATAGGTATTTCCTCTTTCGAATAAGATGTATTTAACCTGGTGATAAATCTAACCCTGTTTGCGAACAAGTTAATAATTTCTCTGGAAGTAAACCAAAATGGAAATGTTTGTCAAACAATATTTTTGTGTCAGAAAGTGTTAGAAAGCAATAATTATCAAGCTGTAAATATATATCAAAAGCTACAGAATATGTTAAAAAACAAAGTTTTTCACAGTCATAGGGTGGGAGAGAAAAACGTGAACAGTCTGTCAGGGACTCACAGGTATGATAAAATTGTTCTTTCTGATCTAGAACAATATCGTTAGAATGTTGGTATTTACTTAGTATGTCTCATGACTTCGAATAACAACCTAACGCATTGATTTCAAAAGTACGCACTACAGCGCCGTCTTTGTTAAAAGGTTATGCTAATGACCGACTAGTTTTTTGGAAAGCAAAATTTTGTATTGTCTATTATTGACAGTTGCATGACCCGATTTGATACTTCTGCAGAAGTATGTGTGTTCGCATGTTCCAAAAATTATTTTGTTGATTCAAAACCAAATTACAACTAAGTAAAGCTTAAACTTGTAGTGTCTACTATTTTCAGTTTCATTACCCGATTTAAGATTTCTGCAAAACTGTGTGTTCTGGTGTTCCAAAGATAATTTTTACATTCAAAACAGTTAAGCAAAATTATCAAGAAAGTACCGACGGATGTATCCATATCGAGCTAGCTAAACCATGTAAAACATTCCCTGGGATACCTCTGATCCCCGAGTTTCACAAAATGCTGCACAAGTTCGTAGATTCGTTGTCAGCAAAATAAGTAGCTAATCTCTGTTCAGTGTTCTCTACACATTTTATTTGCTTTGGTTTAATATTTTTATAGCTGTACATCTTTTGTTTATCATATACAGTGTACATTTGCAAGACAAAATCCATGTACATGTATATGTTTATTGTTCGTTGTCGGAAATATCTTTATGAGTAATAAGCCTAGCTGATAAGAAGCTGGAGAGAGAATTTAATTATAGCTACAGACGCCAAATGTGACGTTCTTCAACAGCCAATAAGAGGCCTCCAGGTTTTTATAGATAACGAGTGAGTAAGAGTCTATCCATAAATAACGACTGAGCAAGAGTCTAATTATCTAAATTATCCGTTCCGTCTGGAACGTGATCTTTGCTTTACATCACTGTTAACCGGTGTTCAGGTAGAAAGCTCAAGTTTGGTCGATTATAATATGTCGGTCATCAGGATGACCGACAATAATTTCTGAATTTCTGCTAACTATTCTTTCAAATGTAAATCCCTATTTATGTTTCATTCCAGTCTATTAAGGCCAAGTCAATCCTGTATTTGTATGTAGTAAAACTAAATGAAATTTCAACACATGTGCCACTTTTCAGCAAGAATTAGGAACATTTATAGTTCACATTTGTTTAAAAACTTGAGCCATTGTATTGCACAATCTATGTTTTATTATAATACTCATTCACAAAATGAGCTCTGATGCTGGTGATACTAGGTCAGTTGGATATTTCCCAGTGATAATTGTAAGAATAATAATGGGGTGATGATAGCTTACCTTAAAAGCTGGTGTGGCATTTCATTCATGCAGAATTTGGCTGTAAATCTGGAGGGAAATTTGTTTTAAATAAGCATGGATTTTAAAGAAATATATTGTTCAAATGACTGCTAAAAGCAGTAAGAAATAAACATGATAAATGATAATAATAATGTTTACAGTATACTAAACAGAGATAAAAAGTGACATAATTTAATAACAATCCACACACTTGTCATTATGAAATGAATTGAGTTGTTTCCTAAATACTAAGCAACATTTTAAATGGAATATTAGAATAAACAAATAATCTGCAACAGGTATGTGGGTTTACATTTTAACTGTATTATTACTGATCAGCTTCCCATAGCCAAACAGTTGCCTAGAGTAGTATTTCAAGCTACACTGCCATGTGTATTTGTTTACTATCTGCAGTTCATGACCCCAGAAACTCCTCCCCGGGATTTTCAAATTTTTGACAGTTAACAGATTTTTTTCCCACAAATTAAAATTAAATGCAATTTGTCATGAACTTTTCTGTGCCATTTCATTTGAAATGTTGCATAGAAGTTATACAAAAGTTTTTTAGGGAAAATACTTCTTGGTAATTGCGCTATTTGAAAAGGGCCCTTAGATGTGAAGCATGTCAAAATACCATGAAAACCTGCCCCAGCGCCATCTAGTGGCTTAAATAGTCATGTTGGCGGTTTAAAGTCTCCCCCCCCCCCCGTCATATACAATGCAGCTCACGACCATTTACGTACGTTTTGCGGTACGTACGTTTTGAGGTACGGACGTTTTGAGGTACGTACGTTTTGAGGTACGGACGATTTGCGGTGTTACAACGATCCATTTCTTTCGTAGTAAAAGAGAATTTTTTAAAGTGAGTTAGTTTTGTTAACAAGCTAAAACTAAAATTAAAACATTTAAAAAATCATTTGCAAGTTTGTATTTTTAACCGACACAGGCTTTTGTAAAACAGTAACTTTTTATTTACATGCATTTGTATATAGTCGCCACCGGTAATTCAAGTTTGATGCGCAAGCGCACTTTTTTTTCAAAAAGTAAAGCATGTTCGACAAATTTTTAAGTATATTAACAGACAGGAATAACATAAAAACAATAACTTTCCAGTAAAAAATCTGTTTTAATCTGTTCATTTTTTCAATAAAAGGTAATTTCAAAACAAATGAAATACATAATACAAAGATATTCTTAGATTTTTTTTGTAATCGGACATTTTGACGATATTATTATGTTCAATGAAGTAGTGAAAATTCCTCCTTGAGGCCGTAACATTTATTATGTCATGAATTTATAACACTACTTATTTTTCTAAACTTTTAAGGTAGTAATTGTTGACACTTTATTTGTAGTTGAATCTTGTGGTTAATTACTAGTAAAGTAGACATTAACACTACTTTTTGAAGTTAAAAGCGTATTTAACTTGTTTTTTATGCCCCCGCCATGAAATGGCGACGGGCATTAAGAGTTGCTCCTGTCCGTCCGTCCGTCCGTCCTTACGTCCGTCCGTCCGATATTCTCGTGAACGCAACTCCTCCTACACTACTGGTCGGAATTTAATGAAACTTGACCGCAATGCTTTGCCTGATATGTAGTTGTGCATGAAGGTGGGGTTTCGCTCTTACATGTTCCGTTCAGAAGTTATGGCCCTTTGATACTTCCATTTACATTAGTTTTAATAGGAGTATATCTCGTGAACGCAACTCCTCCTACACTACTGGTGGGAATGTAATGAAACTTGACCACAATGCTTGGCCTGATATGTTGTTGTGCATAAAGGTGGGGTTTTGCTCTTACATGTTCCGTTCAGAAGTTATGGCCCTTTGATAATTCCATTTACATTAGTTTTAATAGGAATATATCTTGTGAACGCAACTCCTCCTACACCTCTGCTGGGAATTTGATGAAACTTTACCACAATGCTTGGCCTGATATGTTGTTGTGCAAAAAGGTGGGGTTTTGCTCTGACATGTTCTGTTCAGAAGTTATGGCCCTTTGATACTTCCATTTACATTAGTTTTAATAGGAATATATCTTGTTTCTTATATTTTGTGCTTTTTGCCCATAACTTAAAAACTACTTGAGATACTGCCTTGAAACTTGAAATATATTTACAAGACCCATAACCATGCTTCCAATATTTTCAAATTATGCCCCTTTTTCACTTACATTTTGTGTTAAGAAAAATATACACGTTGCCCTTAACTTTGTTTGGAATGGAGGGATTTCAAAATAACTTGGCACAAATGTTCACCATAACAAGGCGGTGTGTCGTGACTGTAGGTCCAAGGTCAAGGTCACTGTTACTAAAAATAGAATTTTCTTGCAAAATCTTGTCCGCTCTGTAACTTTGTTATTTCTTATTGGATTTTTAAATAACTTGGTATAATTGTTCACCATATCAAGACGGTATGTCACATACATGCCCAAGCCTTTAGGTCCAAGGTTAAGGTCACTGTTACTAAAAATAGAATTTTCTTGTCCGGGCTGTTACTTTGTTATGAATGGAGGGATTTCAAAATAACTTGGCACAAATGTTCACCATGACAGGGCGATGTGTCACGTACCATGCCCATGCCTGTAGGTCAAAGGTCAAGGTCAGTGTTACTTAAAATAGAATTCTCTTGTCCGGGCTGTTACTGTTATGAATGGAGGGATTTCAAAATATCTTTGCACAAATGTTCACTATGACAAGGCAGTGTGTCGCGTACAATACCCATGCCTGTAGGTCCAAGGTCAAGGTCACTGTTACTAAAAATATAATTTTCTTGTCCAGGCTGTAACTTCATTATAAATGGAGGGATTTCAAAATAACTTGACACAAATGTTCACCATGACAGGGCGGTGTATCGCGTACCATGCCCATGCCTGTAGGTCAAGGTCACTGTTACTAAAAATAGAATTCTCTTGTCCGGGCTGTTACTTGTTAGGAATAGATTGATTTCAAAATAACTTGACACAAATGTTCATCATGACAAGATGGTGTGTCCCGTACCATGCCCATGCCTAGGTCCAAGGTCAAGGTCACTGTTACTAAAATAGAATTTTCTTGTCAGGGTTGTAACTACATTAGGAATATAGTAATTTCAGATAACTTGGCAGAAATGTTCACCATGACAAGGTGGTGAGTTGTGTACCATGTCCATGCCTGCAGGTCCAAGGTCAAGGTCACTGTTACTAAAAATAGAATTTCCTTGTCCGGGCTATAACTTTGTTTTGAATGGAGGGTTTTCAAAATAACTTGGCACAAATGTTCATCATGACAAGGCGGTGTGTTGCGTACATTACCCATGCCTGTAAGTCCAAGGTCAAGGTCACAGTTACTAAAACTTGAATTTACTTGTTCGGGCTATAACTTCTTTATGAATGAATGGGATTTCAAAATAACTTGGCACAAATGTTCACTATGACATTGCATTGCATTACCACCAACTTCTTCACAGACATTTCCGTAATGAGAAGACAACAGTGCCACAAATACAAATAATTTACTTGATCATCAAGTTTATGCATTTTCTTATAATTACTCGAACATCACTGTCTTTGAAATGCTATTATTCCCATCATTGCACTTTAGTATCTGGCAACGATGCATAGCGGGGGCATCCGTGTCCTATGGACACATTTCTAGTTTAATTTTTTTCTATTTGTAACAACATTTCATAATAATAGTTGTAAAAGACAACAATGAAACATAATGTTATTATAGTAATAATTCATGGTATACATTGTTTACCAGTGGCTCAGAATTCCTGTGGTGTATTCTAACAAAGTTATGCATTTATCAAAATAGAAATTTGAGACGAATACCCATTGTTCTCTGCAATATACATTAGATACAAACAGATTTTAATATTTCCTTTGACAATTTCCTTGCAGTCAAACTGTTTAGTGAAACGGTATTGAGTACACTGAATGACTTTCAGCAATGGTATTTGTAACAGTTCAATTCGACCATTGCTATTTTCAAGTTTCATATTACAGTCCACATTTTAGAAGGAACGACGGTTTGATAGTGTGAAAGGACCCAAAAGGAAGTTACAGGACATTGTTTTTCTTTTTGTTGCTTTTAAAAATATTTGAGGTAGATTATCTAGTGTTCATAACCCGAATGATATTAGTGAAATTCATAATTAAAATGATTAAGAAGATGTAGAAATTCGATTTGGAAACATTTTCCCAAAGTACAGTATTGTCACATTAGTGCTGTAATTTGTGTACTGTTTTAAATGGCGGAGAATTTCTTTGATGATTTCGCTGAACAAGCTTTTAAGATACAGAATGCTTTCCAATTACGAAAAGCATAGAATTAGCAAACGGTTTGAGAATGTTTAAAACGCTTATTTAAAAGCAACAAAAATGAACATTGCATTTAGATCTCGCTATTCAGTCTGGGTTTTAATTTGAAACTATGAAACACAAGTGAGACAAGCGTTTGGAATATAAAATTTCAATTTTCTATGTATAGCCTTTTCCATAGTTTTGATTGACCTTAATGATTCTTTTTAACATTTTTGCCACAGGAACATAAGGAACATAAACATGTATTTCATGATCAAATTTTTGAATTGACGAAACAGTCACATGTATTGTTCTTTGAAAAAAGTTCTGAAAATTCTGATCTGAAAAGAATTTTTCCAGTAAATCCAAATAAGCAGTGTTTTTGAGTAGAACTGTCTATGTGGTATATCAAAGGACTTTAATAATGATAATAATTGGATTCTATAGAAAACAAGAAATATTGTGATACTAAACTTTACGTTAATGTTAACGTAATGTAATATTTAAAGATAATTATATTTTATATATAGTAACGAACAATTACTTTTGATAATGCATTATGAAGAATTGAAAAATATGTTTTATTAGAATGATTTTAAAACTACGTTAAATGTTGGGTAAGTGATATTTTTGCACGCTTAGACCTTTTCAGATTCTGATTTGATTATATACTTGGGATAATTTGTGATTGATTTATATTGTTGAAATAATGTATCCAAGATCATAAACTAAAACAAGTGACTAGTTTTAAATATCAAGAAATTGACTAGTTGAAATAAAGTCTTGTCCATACCAATTCTGAGAAATCAACCTAAAATCAATACATATGATTGAATATGATTGGTTTAAATGGAGTAAATTATA
The DNA here is from genome assembly GCA_038501625.1 of Corbicula japonica. NCBI lineage: Eukaryota > Metazoa > Mollusca > Bivalvia > Venerida > Cyrenidae > Corbicula > Corbicula japonica. Next base: position 4,185,818 of record JAZAYU010000059.1, on the reverse strand, counting down.
TAACAATTCTGAGAATTCAACCTAAAATCTATAAATATAATTGAATATGATTGGTTGAAATGGAGTAAATTATATAACAATTCTGAGAAGTCAACTAAAATCTATCATTCTGATTGGTTAAAATGGAGTTAGCTATATCAATTCTGAGAAATCAATTTAAAATCTTTTAATACAGATAGGCAATACAAAATTGAAGTCATTGTTGACAGGCGGTGTTTTCTAAACAGTTTTAACTACATATAACTGCAGTTATTGTTGTTAAAACCCTTAAGTGCCCATATCATAATAGGAATGTAGCAGTCATGTTCTTAAATATGCTTCTATTGCTGTTTGTTACATTGACTGACTGGCATTGAATTCTTGAGTTTTTTTTTCAGTATGTCATTAATCACATCCTGTTAAAGTTTGTGCATATGAAATGAGATATTAACAATTCAGAAACCCTAAGAAAACGAAGTGTTGCTAAGTAACTAAGATTTATCATTTTTGTGTCGCCCTTTCAAAGAAAAGGCGATACATAAGGATCGCTTTGTCCGTCCGTCCGTATGTCGGTCCGTCTGTCACGACAACTAAACGTTGGCTATAACTTTGCCATTTCTAAATTTTTCTTCATCAAACTTTCAAATTATATTGCTTATGACAACACGCTCGAGATGATGCCAAATTTTTAAGGTCAAGGTCACACTTGATGGAGTTATGGCCCTTTTTGTACTTGGAATTTGACACGAAAACTTTACGTTGGCTATTATTTTGCCTTTTCTTAATATTTCTTAATCAATTTTTCATATTATATTGCTTATGACAACATGGGCGTGAGGATGCAAAAATTCTTGAGGTCAAGGTAACATTTGTTGGAGTCATGCCACTTTTTTTACTTTTTTTCTGACAGCACCAGAGGGCGACATAAGTGTTCAACTGAACATCCATCTAGTTAAAATCTCACATTATTAACACTTAATAACTAAATGTTTGCACAATTGTACATTTAAACTGGTAGACATGTCGTCGGCCATCATAAGAGTCATTTTGGGTCACCACCGAAACAGTCTAGCCAGAAGCCTGCATACATGCCATTTTGCTGCATTGTTTCTTGCCCTTACATTTAACGACAATGTATAGTAGAATAAAGCATCTTCTGTTCTGTTCTCTTGCTCCATACACTGTCCCAGCAGATTAAAGGCTGTCTCTTTGTGTCCAAGGTTATCCTCAGTGCTGATTGTGTGGGTCAGGTTGTAAAGAGCTCTTACTTTATCGTCACGCCTTTGGAGGTGGTTGTAGACCTTGTACTGCAGAAAGTGAAGGTATGGCAGGGAGTCCACAACTGCCCAGTCCATCCAGTCATCGTGTTCATCTCTATATGGCCGGTCCTCTTCTGTTGATCTGAACATCTCATATTTCAGCTCCTCAGGAATGCAGTTTAACTCACAAGGTAAGTATTTAACACAGCTTGACATGTTGTTTTGTATGGCCTTTTCATTTATTTCATAGCAGATTTTTCCAAAGTCATTTGAATACATTCTTTCTTGAAAATAGCAAGAACAATGGTTGTGTACGGGTGTTTGTGATAATTGCCTTTCCAGAGTGCCCAAAATAATTTCGCATCTTTCTAGATCTCCAGCACAGTACAAAGCTGATGCCAACTTCAGTCTACGTGATGATATATCAGAGTTGAAGCTTAAGGAGAACCACAACAAAGCACCATGAGATATACCCTGAGAATGTTCAATGTCTACAGAGGCAATTTTGGATCCTATGCTTGTACAGCAGAAAGGTGTAAATAGACAGATTGCTGCTTTCTCCAGTCTACTTCCAATGCAATATAACTGATACAATTTCGAGACAATTCTTGATAAAAAATTCTGGTACTCTTGGAGAGGGTGGTTGGATATGCTTTTCATAATGTCCATGGTAATGTTTTCTATAACGAAAGCTGTAAGTACAATGTTGGTTTCTGATACCGCGGAGGCTATGTCAGACTGTTGAATAACTACCGACATACTACCTGATTTCACTTGTAGACGATTACCAAGTTCATCTATGGAGATTCTCAACAGCGACTGCTCAATATTTGCAAGCTGGTGTTTTATTTCCGCAGACAGTTTACCAGTGAGAAGATTATTCCTGGGTATAATGAAATGCGGACAATTTTCTGTTAATATACAGTTAAATAAAATTTGCAAACACTGATTTAACCGTGCCAACAAAGTACTTTCATTCCATAAACTGCTGCCTTCTGAATCGGCTACGCAGTGGAATATGATAGACTTGCAAATAAAGCTGGAGATAAGTTTTGATAATCATCTTCATAAGAGTATAGCACCTTATTTGTGTAATGTTAAGACTCCACATTAAACATCTTTCAGCGAAGGAGTTAGATATTCTCCATTCAACATCTTGATATATGCCTGCCCTGCTGCTAACAGGAACAAAAAAACACTTGTTCTGCTGAATATCTCTTTATGTCTTCTGTTGGCCAACCACTGGCATTCTGCAGCTGTAGCCATGGATTAGCTTCTTTCGGCCATGATAAACAATTGAAAGCAATCACATAATCCGTATCAAATCGTCCAGGACCGCGATGATCTGATGCAGCAGGACCATGTCGAACATTCCTATATGTACTAAACAACGTGAATGTCTCAGCAGCACTCTGCCACTGTTGTCTATGCTGTAGTGTTCAGGCTGTAAGTCTTGTTCAGGAAGAGGAACATTACGATCCAGTGCCTGTAGCAGACAATAGCCAGGAGATGTAGTATCATCCTGTATCATCAGGTACTGCTCTTTGCCCTGCTGCCATTCTGACCAGTCCTGTATTACTGAAAACTCACTGGGACATATAAGTGTATCTATATCTGAGTTAAGTCCTAGTGTTGTTGAACCATCTGTCTGACTGCCAAAATAATAATGGAATATTGTGTCACCAGTTACATAACTGACAATATGACCGATGGTCTCCATCAACATCCAGGCCCTTCTTCTCTTGGTCACTAATTCCTGGTTCACCCCTATCTCATCTAGAACTTGGGAAAGTCTCAGTGACAGGTTGTGTTGGTGATCTGACTGATGGAACATTCTAATAAATGAAAAATGTAGATTTTTTATAAAGTGATTTAAACAAGTTTTATTTGCACCTCTACCCTGTGTAGAGCAGTAGGAATTCCTTATATTAAATAGCAAAAATGAAAGGTTTACACAAGTTTTGTCCATTACCATTCTATAACTGATATTCTTCTTAAGTTGTAAGAAAATTTCCTGTCGAAAATTTTGTTACAAAAAAATTTAATGAAAAAAGTAAAGTTTTCAAAACTACCTTTCAAAATTGTTTATATTTCACTTGTTAACAAAAATAAACAGCATTAAAACTCCCAATCTTATATAGTTAATGGTTATAAGTAATAAGAAATTTGTTTAACTGTTTTTGATTTTATTTTTATTTAAAGGCATTCTTTCTTTTCTTGATTAACCAGAACTTAAAACTAAGAAATGTGACTTTGCCCCTTTTGGTTAATGTTTTATTCAATGTATTATAACTCATGTTTTACAAAACGTATTATAATCATAGTTTTCGGAGCCTAAATTGTATAATTTTCAATCTGTTGTTAAAAATACTAATGTTTTGTTAATTGTTTGGATCAAATACACAGATACGATTAAAATTTTAATATTTTATAGACCAATGATTTCATGTTCTAGCAAGGCCTACCGAATTTGAGTTTTATTGCAGAAAAGGCTCGTTCGTTAATCTCAAGACGTAATCAAGGTGAATTTCTACCTCATATTTAATTCCGTGAACCGGAAATATATGCCACCCGTACCGGTCCTTTCGTTTTTGCAAGTGTAGATTAGCATTTTTGTAGCGGTCATTTATTGCACAATGATTAGTGTTAACGTGTGGTCTTCCCGACTTCCACAGAATACCTGCACTAAGATTAAATGATTAAAAGTCTTGGATCGGGACCGGGAAATTGAACTGAGACAAATAATTTTTAGAAGTCATTTTTAGTTACTATGTATTTCATTATTTTTGTTGTGTGGATACGTTTGGAACTTTGTTATAAGTGCAATTAAAATGTAATTTAATAATTATTGTTGTTTACAAATTGCTGTTTTAGGCGTAAAAACAAACAGCTGAAAATATGTAGAGCAACTAGGTTATAAAAAATCAAATGGTGTACGGCGAATAGCCTCTCATGTGTACGGCGACAAGTAATTACAATATAACCCGTGACTCCGCTTCCTATATATATTCAAGATCCATAGTGATGCTTATAAGAAATGTATTCACCGAAACTAATAACTGAATACCGAACAGTGAAGGTCCTGTTCAGATTGCGATAATGCACTTTGTGTCTTAATCGATCTTAAATGTGACAGTGATGCGTTTGGCTCATAAAACTTTAATGTTGTCATAGTTATTGGTGATATATTTTGTTATATTTTGTAAGATAGAATACATAAGATTAGAAAAGCCCTCAACTAATGTATGACAAGAAAACCTCATGATGCTGAAATCAAATTTGCGTTAAGCCTAATAATTTAAGTGTAAGAACTTGTGGACATAGCTAATGTCTTCATTTGTGTTAGACCTAAAAGTAAGATTGTTTATAGTGCTTCGAAAGAGTTAGTTTTTTCATTGTCGCATGACCAGCCGCCCCAACCGCACCCACTGCCAACCCTTACTAGTACACCTTTGTTTTCTTGTAATTTAAAAATGATGTCAAGTCATTGATTTTATTATTAATTATCACCAAATTCACATTCAATATCGTAGTTCATAATTCACATATTCTATATGTGTGTGTGGGGGGTGGGGTTGGGGCGGGAAATGGGCAAGCGTACTTTCATATGCAGCAATAGTAGCCTATATCGATTTGATATATAAAGCAATTACTTCTTAAAAAAAGACGAATATTAAGTGGAAGATGTTGCATTTTGATTATCGCAAGAAAGGCATACTGTAACATTTTCAATTGACCTTCACACAACTTCGCACCGAACTGATTGCAATAACGGACAGAAATGTTCAACACTAGTCGTTACCTTCAGTTCTAATCCCTTATTTGCTAGAAAACCGACCTTGACTTAAAATCATGCAATAATGGGGTAAACTTGATGTCACAAAGTTAACCGTTATATATTTTTAATTTATGGGGACTGGGCAGCTGAACACTTCCTCTTGAATTTATTTTCGATGTAACCAGTGTAATAAATGCTACCACATATCCACAACGGGTGACAATATTCTTATAAAATGGTTGATTTTATTTTAAGATATAACCAGTGTAACCAATGTAACCTAACGCCAATTTTAAAGTTCTGGAAAGCGTAGTTCACATGTCTTGTAAATTGACTTAGACATTCCATGTTCATGTATAAATGTAAACGTAAACATTAAGAGTAAATAAACGCTACATAAGATGTTAAAACGCTACTCTAAGTTTCGGTGATTATTGAGTTTTAAAAAGAATAAGCAAGTACTTACGTATAAATCAGATGTAGATTTTTAAGTATAAATATCCTTCAGTTGTTCAACCACGATCTTAAATGATAGATGAAAAAAAACTTTAACATATAAGCTGTTGACAATAAACATGGCTAAAACCTCCGCCGAATCGTATAACGGAATGTGGAAAACCCCAACGATAATGATTTTTTGCTGATAAGAACAATCAATCATATATTAGTGAACAAGATAACCTAAATACTTTAGAAGACATAACGTTTTAAAGAGATCTTTATTTAGGGACATCGTACGCTAGTCGAGATATAAACATAAACCAATCTTGTGTTCATATCTGCTGTTTCATTTTTGTCGACATTCAATGTTCTCTCTTTCTAGTATTTATGATTCAGACGGCACAGATCTCACAATTGATATAACAGTTGTATCCATGGAGTTAAGGGTTGAACATGGGTTGTGTCCTAGTTCAGTGTTCAGTAATACTGTTTAAAATCTAATCATTGATGTTGTTCGATTGGTGACACTTCCTGAGAAAACAAGGCCTATTGACTTTTTAAAAAGTGTAGACCCTGACGTACGTAATCTAAGAAAGATGTAACTTGTTTCTAGATGCTTTAAGAATGCTTTACTGACTGAATGGTGAACCGTGTAGACACTTATATTGTTTTACCATTTATCTCTTGTGGTCCAGCCGCAAATCAGAAAATTGCTGTCCTGTGGAAAAAATCAAAATTTTGGTGTGGCAATTCCTGATATGCATATTCCACCTTTTTAAGATAAAAAAGGAATAACCAGTTTGAATGAGAAGTGGTTATCATATGTTTTGCTAGTTTCCTTACATTTTCAGGAAAAAGAGTTTAAAGATTCATTAGGCAATGTAGTCAACAAAAAGACATATGAATAGACAAGGGCTGCTGTAGACCGAACTCCCCAGTTGTATTAGCACTTTTCATATTTTGTTATGGATCACTTTAAACAAGTCAACTTTGATTGTACACAATTTTAACTTAAGATCTGAACTAGCTTATTTTTAAATTAAGCGGGTCCAATACTTGTTCTGAGGGGTAGTTTTACAAAGACAGCGAACAGTATGTATCTTGATCAGACCGAGTTGTTGACCAGCAGGCAGTCTACATATACTCTGGTCAAAAATGTCACTGAAGTCGTGTCAAGTGCTTAAATAAATTTTCAAATTCCAGTATTGCAGAGTCTATTATTTTTAAAGTGTGCTTGAATAAATTGAAACAACTGATTTGATTTCAATAGTATGCTTATTATTACAATGCATGTCTTTGTTATAAAACTAAAATTAATGAGATTAGATTTAATTTTTGTGATGTTTTACAAAATTTTATTGGTGGGTATAATTATGTCTAAAGAAGTGGTGGAAAGACAAAAGTTTTCTTGCTTGACTCAAAAGTCCCCTAAATTATACAGCTCTTTTCCTTAAATATGACTGTGCTAAAATAGCCCCCATCCACCCCCCTTAAAATGAACGTAACCAAACCTCCATTGTCTAGAAGAACACAAAAATCATTTCCACTTCTTGATGCAATTTTATGAAAAGCTATTGCCAAAATCAACGATTAATAATAAATATTGTGTGTTGAACCCAGTCCAGTCCCCGCTTCATCCGTTCAAGTGCTTTTCTTATGCATGTAAGTTTTTAATTATTTGTAGATCATCGTGGATATATGTATCTCTGCGGCTGATATTTGGTTGGATTGCTTAAAAATCTATTTCTTGGCAATTTTCTTGTTTGAAATAAAGAAGTCAGAATTGCAAAAACATTGCACTTAAATATTTATTTCGTCATATTTTACCTAAAACAGTATACAAGTGACAGAGTCAATAAAAATAATGTTTATAATGAATGTATTTTACTACATAAAACATAGACGACATGCAGCGAAAGGCAAACTCTTGTCGCAAAAAGTACGAGATGCGCCGCAAAACTTCCAATAGATTTTGCAACGATCTATTTTTCGTTGCAAAAGAGAAGTATTTTAAAGTGAGTTAGCTTTACAATCTAAAAACTATAATTAAAACGTAAAAAACTTGAAACAAAACATCATTTGCAAGTTTGGATTTCCAACCGATATCGGCCTTAGCAAAACATTTAATCTTTACTTTATTACTACACTCCACTCCAATTCACTCGCCCGAACCCAACGGCCCGCTCGCCCCAAAACCAACCCACCCACCCACATATTGTCATATGTTTATGTATAAGTGAAGAAGTGTACCAAGTTATTCATTTGTCACAATAGAAATTTGAGACCAATACTCATTATTTTCTGCAAGTATACCAACATACAAAAAGTTTTTAATATTTCCTTTTGCAATTTTCCTTGCAGGCAAACTGTTTAGTAAAACAGTATTGAGTACACTGAATAACTTTCAGCAATTGCATCTGCAACATTTCAATTCGACCATTGCCATTTTCAAGTTTCATATTACAGATGGGATCTGGTATTCAAAATTGTAGAAGGAACGACGGTCTGATAGTGTGAAGGATACAAACGGAAGTTTCATGACATTGTTTTCTTTTTGGTGCTTTTGAAATTTGTAGGTGATTTTCTAGTGTTCATAAGCCGAATGCAAATTGCCAAAATCATAATTAAAATGATTAACAAGATGTAGAAATTCGAATTGGAATCATTTTCCCAAAGCACAGTATTGTCACTTTAGTGCTGTTACTTGTGTACTTTTTAAAATTTTATTGCGAAGACTCTCTTTGGTGAATTCGCAAAACAAGCTTGTAAGATGCTAAAAACATTCCAACTACGAAAAACATCTAGTCAGCAAAAGTTTTGAGACTGTCGAAAATGCTAAGGCACCAAAGATAAACATTGCATTTAGATCTGGCTTTTCAGTGTGGGTTTTAATTTGGCAGTATAAACATGAGTGATACTAGCGTTTCATCATTTCTAACTTTACCTACCGATTTCGACTTCTAAATCCGTTTTAGCAGTTTTGCCAAAGTAACAGATATTTCATGACCAAATTTGAATTGATAGAACAGTCACATTAAATTTTATTAGTCTTTTAATTTAAAAAGTATGAAAAACCACTGCGAAAATTCTGATCTAAAAAGAAATCATCCAGTAAATCCAAATTAACAGTGATTATGAAATGAGTTTTTAGTAGAACTGCCTTGATGGTATATAAAAAGTTGAAGACGTAAATTAAATTATCATATTTGAATTCTATTAAAAACATGAAACATTTGATACTAAACTTAATGTGAACTTAATATTGAAATATCATATTTAATGAAAATGATATTTTACAAATATTAACGAAATATTATATAAGGGTATGTATTATGAAGCTTTTATTATAATGATTCTTGAACTATTTGAAATGTTGGCTAAGTGATATTTTTGCATACTAAGGCCTTTTCACGGTCTGACTAGATGATATGCTTGAAACAATTTGTGATTGAATTATATTGTTGAAAAACTGTAACCAAGATCATAAACTGAAACAGGAGACCCCTCTTAAATAATTCACTGGTTGAAATAAAATCTAGTCTATAACAATTTTGATAAATCAACCTAAAATCTATAAATATGATTGGTTGAAATGGAGTAAAATCTATAACAATTCTGAGAAGTCAACTTAAAATTCACAAATCTGATTGGTTAAAATGGAGTAAGCCTATATCAATTTTGAGAGATCAATTTAAAATCTTTAAATACAGATAGGGTAATACAACATTAAAGTCAAAGTTGACAGTTAAACTGTTTAAACTACATGTAAATAGTTATTGTTGTTTAAACCTTTAAGTGCTCAAAACATTATAGGAATGTAGGAATCGCGTTCTTAAAATAAATCTCTTGCTGTTAAATAGCAACCATGACTGTACGAACTATAGATTGGAAAGCCATTGTTTGTCATTAACTATTAAATGAGGTATTAACAAGGAACCTAAGGAACCCTAAGAATATGAAGTGTTGCTGAGTAACTAGGGTTTCTCAATTTCTAAAATCTCACCTTATTAAGACCAAATAACACAATTTTACATTTAAACTTGTAGACATGTCGTCGGCCATCATGAGTCATTTTGGGTCAGCCTCGAATCATTCTAGCTAGCAGCCTGCAAACATGCCATTTTGCCCCATTGTTTCTTGCCCTCACATTTAATGACATTGTGTAGCAGAATAAAGCATCTTCCATTCTGTTCTCTTGCTCCATACACTGCCCCAGTAGATTCAGTGCTGTCTCTTTGTGTCCAAGGTTATCCTCAGTGCTGATTGTGTGGACCAGGTTGTAAAGAGCTCTAGCTTTATCATCTGGTCTCTGGAGCTGGCTGTAGACCTTGTACTGCAGAAAGTGAAGATATGGCAGGGAGTCCACAACTGCCCAGTCCATCCAGTAATCAAGTTCACCTCTGTATGACCGATCCTCTTCTGCGGATCTGGACAGCTCGTACCTCAACTCTTCAGGAATGCCATGTAGCTCACAAAGCAAATATTTCACACAGAATGATATGTTTTGTATAGCCTTTTCATTGATTTCATGGCAGACTCTTTTAAAGTCGTCTGAGTAGTTTCTTTCTTGTAAATAGCAAAAACATTGGTTGCAATGAACTGTTTCTGACATTTGACTTTCAAGAGTGCTTAAAATGATTTCACATCTTTCTAAATCTCCAGCACAATATAAAGCTGATGCCAGCTTAAGCCTGCTTGATGAGATATCCGAGTTCAAGCCCAAGGAGAACCACAACAAGGCAGAAGGAGAAATACCCTGAGAACGTTGTATATCGACAGAGGCCATTATGGATCCTATGCTTGTACAGTGAAATGGAGTAAGGAGACTGATTGCTGCTTTCTCTAGTCTACTTCCAATGCAATATAGCTGACGCAGTTTCGAGATAATGCCTGATAAATATTTTTTGTAATTGGGGACATTGTAGTAAGATAATCTTTTCATATTTCCCATGATGATATAAAACAATCGCCTACACATAACACCGATGTTGTTAACTGCTATGTCGATAGCTATGTCACTGGCAGACTCTAGATAAACTACTGACATACCACCTGATTTTACATAAAGACGATGACCAAGTTCATCTATGGGTATACGCATAAGTGACTGCTCAATATTTCCTGTCAGCATGCACATAATATCTGCCAGCTGATGTTTTATTTCCGCAGATAGTTTACCGGCGAGAAGATTATTCCTGGGTAAAATAAAATGCGGACAGTTTTCTGTTAATATACAATTAAATAAAACTTGCAAACACTGATTTAAACGTGCAAAAAAAGTACTTTCATTCCATGTACTGCTGCTTTCTGAATCAGCTATGCAGTGGAATAAGATAGACTTGCACATGAAGCTGGAGACAGCCTCTCCACATCTTGGTTTAAGAAATGTTTTTAGAATCATCTTCATTAAAATGTAGCACCTTATATGTGTGATATTCAGACTCCACATTAAACATCTTTCAGCAAAGGAGGTAGATATTCTCCATTCAACATCTTGATCTTGATATATGCCTGTTCTGCTGCTAACAGGAACAAGAAAACAACCTTGTTCTTCTGAATATCTCTTCATATCTTCTGTTGGCCAACCACTGGCGTTCTGCAGCTGTAGCCAGGGATTAGCTTCTTTAGGCCATGATGAACAACGTAAAGCTGCTACAGTATCTCTATCACAAAAACCAGGATAATGAGCTGATGCAGCAGGACCATGTCGAATACTCCCATCGGTTATATGTCCTAAACCAAATGAATGTCTCAGCAGCACTCTTCCACTACTGTCTGTGCTGAAGTCTTCATACTGAAGGTCATGTACAGGAAGAGGAACATTAGGATTCAGTGCCTGTAGCAGACAATAGCCGGGAGATGTGGTATCATCCTGTATCATCAGGAACTGACACTTGCCCTGTTGCCATTCTGACCAGTCCTGTATTACTGAAGACTCACCGTCACAAAAAAGTGTATCTACATCTGATTGCAGGCCTAGTGTAGTTGAACCTTCTGTCTGGCTGCCAAAATTATACTGAAATACTTGGATACCAGTTAAATAACTTTCCATATGAATCATTGTCTCAGCCAACATCCAGGCCCTTCTTCTCTTGGTGACTATTTCCTGGTTCACCCCTATCTCATCTAGGACTTGGGAAAGTCTCAGTGACAGGTTGTGTTGGTGATCTGGCTGACGGAACATTCTAAAAAAACAAAGAAATAGAGTTGCTGGGTTTTTATCTAACTTCATTCCTTTTGCACTTCTTAGCTGTAAAGGACAGCAGGAATTCCTTTTGTTAAAATATCAAAATATTAATGGTTTACAAACGTTTTGATTATAACCATTTTATAACTGATATTCTTCTGTGTTGATAAGAATTAATTTCACCAAAAAGGATTTAAATGAAATAAAGCTAAGTTTTCAAACGAAATTCAATGATTATATATGTTTGCCTTGTATACCGAAATGAACAATAATTGAAATATAATCCAACCCGAGTTAATTAATTGTGATCATTAATTAGATTTGTTTGAAATGTATATTCACCGTCAATGGAAAGTTACCACATTCGAAATCACCACAAGCTGTAAGTGATTGATAAAATATGAATGCTTTGTATAAATCAAGTAGAATGTGTCTTGAAAGAATCATTAAAAACTTAATATTTCTTAGTAGAATACTTTTTTTCGTGACATAACGAAAAAGAATAACAGCCTTTAACACGTTTTGTTATTGGCTGTTATGCAATTTTGTTCTTTTGATTATACACTCAACAAAAGTTCTAATTGGTCACTTTTTGTCCGTATTATCTTTTATAAAAGACATTGAATTCACTCTTTATTTATGATTATCTGCCAACAACAGTCTTCAACTTAAGCTTCAATCTTGTAATAACTGACTTTGGAACAGTTTAGCGAGAGTTATCCTTAATTTTGCTAAAAATGCATTTCTTGCATAAAAAGGTCAAGCAAACAGAAATTTTCTCTTAATTTCTTGTTTTGTTTTAATAGGACCCATCATTAGTAGGAAAAACATAAACACTTATCAATCGGCAGCACATTTGTTTAAATAAATTTCCTTCAAAGTATCCAATTTTAAAATTACCTCCCTTTTAATTAAAGACTGTTCTAATTTTGATCCTGCGGTGTTAGTAAATGGTATTGGATTCATTTTGAGAAATCAATCGATAAAGATTAAAAAGACATTAGAGACTTGATTTCAAGACAAAACAGTTCTTTCCATAACCTCTCTTGACGTAGGGAAGAAACGAAACTATCATACATTGTAAACAAATACAATTGATGACCAATAAGAACTTTTGTTGAGTGTATTGTTTCTATTAAATATTGAGCTTTCAAATTTTAGCAGTAGAAATGGCCTTAAAAACAGTTAGTTAATCAAAATTGCAAGAATTTACTAGAGCTTTTTTGCCTAACCGAATGGTTTCAATTTTATCAATGTAAAAGCTACGGTAAAAGTTGTAACATTTTATTGACGGCCAGTATATTTCATTTACGTTTAATTGGGTCAAGTGCGATAACCAGAACTTTAATTATTAGTAATTTAATATTTAATAATGTGACTTCTCGAACTTGGTTAACGATTAATTAAAGATAAAGTGTCCGCTTAGTGCTCACAAATGAATTACAGACATGATAAAAGTTGTTCTCTGCGATTTTGGAGTCTAAATTGTTCAATTCTAAATATGTTAAATTTCAGTTTGTTTGATTTTTAAGAAAATTTATCAAACTGTTTAATTTGCTGGACCAAATGTACCATTCAATATTTCATATTTCATTCGCTAATATGAAACCAGAGACAGTTAACCAAATCAATAATTATTTAAGGAGATCTTACGTCATCTGTAAATACCTTATGCCGTAGAGATGTTTTTAATGTGCAGAGTAGAGCAAGTATTATTACATTAATCAATGACTATAGAGTTAACGTGGTGTCTTCCTGACATTCATAAAAGGCATGCTGTTTTTCTTATGTCCCTCAGATAAAGTAATTGAACCCCAATTTAAAACAATGTCCGTCTGGTACCGCGAGGCTGAGATATTTTAATGTCTCAAACGACTGATAGGAAACCTCAACCAAAATTGCTATGAAACAAGTGCAAACGAGCTTTAAAACCATTATAAATTGTATATGTGAAAATACACTCCACAAACAATAATTAAGGTTTAAACAAAGTATATGTAACACGGCTTAAGATACATAACTATCACATCCAAAGATTTAAGCTGCTTTAACCTGTCTTATAGTCAATCCTTGGGTGGAAAAACAAGAGTTCATCCTCCATTTAACCCTCTACTCTATTGATAGGAGTTTGATCGCGTGGGAAAAAGTGTAGATCAAGAATAGCCTGCACATCTATGCAGTCTGATCAGGATCTACACTCTTCTTTTTAGATCCAATAGATTTTTGACAAAAGAAAAGAAAATTGTAAATCCAGATCATATGGGACGAATTAGCTGGCTGATCTCGATCTACACTGGTGGCCTACGTGATAACAGACGTATCAATGAAGTAAAGGGTTAATCATTTCAAGGAGTTTACATCAGCCGGCCAAAAAAATCAAGCTCAAATCAATATTTAAATCACCTCCTTTGCCTCTTATTATGTTAGTCACGCTTACTTCCAAACAAAGATCGTTAACAATTATATATTTTCACAATTATTTGTTATCCAAAAATATTAAGGAAATCGACTTATAAAAACAAATTCAGACACGCTAAATTATGAGAATTATATTTATAAAAAGAAAAATGCTGCATTGCCATTGGCTCAAAAATAATTTCAACCATTATATACATTTATAACAAATATTTAGATTAAATCAAGGTTTTTGCTTTGATTTTTAACCATGTTTTCTTTGGACAACTTAACATTTCATTAAGTTTTTGTTTAAGTTCTATTTTGATAACTACTTGTTTGTTTGGAAACCTGTTGGGCAAGTGTGAGGTTGGTTCACCCTAGAAACTGTTTTAACCCCCCACCCCCATTGTCAAATTGTTTTGCTACTGACCATTTCAAGGCAGTTCTCGTTTTCGTTTGTCTATTTTGAAATGGATCATGCTCTATTTCCCTCTCTACATATTGGCTGCATGTGACTGCTGTGTCTTCTGGGTAAGGTAATTCATGATAATATGCTCATTTCACTTTTTAAATATTAAACCCGTAACGTAAAGACATTCCATTCTTGTTAAATGTGTCAGATTTTACAGTTTACAGGGTTTCTTAAATAACAATACCTGCGTCTATCACAAAGTGTTAACACCGATAAGAAAGACCATGATGGTCTTTCAAAATCAAGCACACTGGTATTTGTATTAATTTTTTTTAAAGAACAACATAAATTACATATGAATTGTCACGAAGTTTTAAATTATGCTTGACGTGTTTGGGTTATAAAATGGACACTTATTTTTGTGAAATCTCAAAATTTATCAGGTCTACCGTAAACACTAGATAATAGGTAAATGTTCATTTACGGACAGGTCAAACAGTGTTTCCAGTTTGGGAATAATAAATTTCTGAGAAAAGGGAACACAAGAAATCACTCACTTTAAATCCCTTCAAGCTTGTTCACACGACAGTACACGTACCAAAAGTCCACAGCACTTTTGAATCGATGATCCCCTGCGCCCGGTATTTTGCGATTAGTTGCATTGTAAGTCCTGAAATATCATAATTTTGGTAAAGAACAAAATTTGACAGGTATATTTTAGGTGGTATTCCGATTAAATGAGATCGCGGCCAAACTTTCCAATGCAGTATGGAAAATCTACATAACGTTCAGATTAAAAAATACTTTACCTAGTAAGATAGTTGTGTCATCACAGTTTATTTGCATATTAACTAATAAATATATTAACCCTGTGAATATATTTTTCTGCTTTGGAGAAAAATGTCCAGTTCCACCAATTTCATATCTTTAAACCACTAAATTAAGGGTTTCAGCTACTCCATCGCCTTCGGAAACAAAATTCCCACCCCAAAATTACATAATAACACTGTTTACAAAGATATTAACCTCAATATTATTCTTATTTTACCATAAATTTTGAAAAGAATGGATTTTTAGATTTAATGATACATCCATGCTTCGTACGGTTCAGGGCACATTGGTACTTGTATATATTGGACTAGAAAGGTCATCTTTGAGCATAAATTTCAGGGGTTACTCCTCAATATTTTCGTATTCGCAAAAGGGTTCTTCTGTCAAATACTTTTAACAATGATTCTGAAATACCTTAAATTATGCATTTTGTAGATTTAACACACTTCAAGTACCTCAGAAGCTCACTCAAGTCTCAACCCATACTATCATATTGCTAATTCCAGTGAATAAAAGGGAACAAAGCAACAAAATGAAACATTTTATTAAATATATTACACATTCGAGGGAGGTAGTTATCAGATAACTTGAACGGCAGTTATCTGCTTTTTATCAAATTAAAATCATTTTCATTTTCATTCACAGCCTAACAAATGTACAAATGTTTCGATATCATTACAACTAAAATGCATCTGAAACTCGACTCGATTTCTAATACTTATAGAACGTCAACGTTTACTAGATGAAAATTACATTATAAAAGCATTACCGACATTTATTTTCCATGTTGCATGATTATATAATTTAGTTGAAATCAGTTTTCTTGTTCTACACTATTAATGTTCTGGAGCCAAACACTGCAAAAATGACAGTTACACGGCTGTTTTCAGTAACTTGTGGCAAAAACATGCCAAATGCGCCCTTTTTATAACAAATATATGTTACTTATGTTTTAGACAAATTCTTTATTTAAAATGGTTCCCTAAAATTCGGAAAGAGTTCTCATTACAAACGTTTGTAACCTCGGGTAGCCGTATGGTACCATACTCAAGCCATTGAAACCAGCATAAATTTTATTATCCGAACGCATATATCTGTGCGATAACTGAGTGGCGATGAACTCGGGGTTAGGCGGCGTTGACAGTAGGCACACTCATTATAGTCCATGAGCAGGTTCAACTAAACCGAGCCTTTAATTTATTTCATCATATGTCGTGTTCTGAGGCTCTCAAAGTACATTTTCATCTATTTATAAATTAAAGTTGGTGAAACGCTAAATAATGAATAAATAGATCAGACTATTTGCTCATTAATATTGGTTTTAAAAGTAAAATAAAGTAAAATGCAAATATTTACTTGCGGTTCAGATGTAGATTTAAATAAAACTCCTTCGGTATTCGACCAACATTTTAATTTGTAGATGAAAAATGCTGTTATCGCTCATTTAGATGCACATAAACAAGGTGATAACCTCGACCTAATCATATGATGACGGTATGCGGAAAATCCCAACGACATCAAACTGATATTATTGAACATTTGATGATAATAACAATGATTACATTAAGAGTAATCGGCAGAGTAAATACAAGTCTACCTAAACAGTGTAGAACACAAAGCGTTTTAAACGGTCTCTTGAAAAGAATTTTTCTGAAATTTAAATTACCCAAAATTTTGATAATGATTTTTAAAGTAAAAAATTGCTATACATCTTTCATTGAGAGACCTTGTACGTTAGTCAATGCATAATTTAATCAAACTAATCCTGTGTTTTCCTTTCAGTTGTGTCATGTCTCGTCGATTTTCTGTGATCTCTGTTTCCAGTGGTATTATATATTCGGCTAGTTGTTTATTGCAGGTTGTAATGTAGTAGGAAAATTATGATAATAATTTACAAACATATAGGGTGTTAAACATTTACATTTTAAAATATTTATTTATGGCCTTGTTAAGACTAATATCCTTTTCTGGATAACATCAAAAATCTTGTAGGTATTTTAGCCACAGGTCATTTCATGTCTTCACCTGTATCTTTTCATTACATTGGACTTGATCTTGTTATGATTAAGCAAGACGTTATATAACTGTTACTGTAGTTTTATATATTCTTCATGTCAAACTGTCATCTTGAAAAGTAATACGTCTGCAAGAACGGTCTAGTGTAAGGCATAAAAAAACCCAGATATTTTATCTGGAATTTGGCAGAGAGAACGGCCGTATGGCCGGAATGAGCCACATAATGCCTTTTAGGAATACGGTATGTTAATCTCGTGGCTAAATTGCTAAACTTTAAATAAGAGAAATTTATATCACTAAGAAATGTATTAGGAAAATTTATACTTATGAGAAAGAACTGTTTATGTTTTAGAAAGTCGGTTTAAACATTAAATAAACTGTTTAAAGCTTAAGATATATAAAGTTATTTCGGAACTTAACTAGTGTTCGTATTATTACACCCTGAGACCTTTGTAAGAATTAACCACTACGTTACAAGGTCTGTCCCAGGCAAACATAATTCTACATGTATGCATGATCTGAGCTTTTTGTAGTCTAAGAGTAATACTAAAATAATGTTTACTCAATCGATTGCAGAATCGTAAAGTAAGCATACTACGAGTAAAAAGATTTATTATAATTATATAATTAAAAACTGTTAAGTGTAGCCACACACACTTACAGAACTATACACGTTGACTATCAGTCCAGCATAATAGTATATAAGTTAGGATAAAGCTATTTGGTGTATGTGATAGATAAAGACAAGATACATCTCTAGTGTGCGATTGTTGATAGTTTTAAAACAGATCATTCCGTTGTAATTTAACACCTTAAAGTTGCTATATGATACTATTTGATAATTATAATATTTTGATAAAAACCACTGATGTCCTGGTATTTTACCATTCATTTCAAAGTCAGTGACATACATTCAAATCAGCCCATAAGTAATTTTCTTCTTACTTAAATAATATCATGTTTTATTTCCTTTGAACTCTTCGTCTCTTACGAACGTTGGAACAGAAATAAAGGCTGACTTGAATACCGGTCTGTTTAAGCTTATATCCTCGTAATTCACAGTACAGTGTGGACGTAGAAAGTATCTACATGCTAATAAATCAATATTTAGCTGTTAAAATCGAAAATAGGTGTTATATACAGATGGTTTCGTAAACCAGGAAAATCCGCGCAACTGTTTTGTGGGTGGGTCCTTGCTTGCTTTGTAAGTAGCGTGCTTTACTCGACTAATGTGGCTAGGTACTGTCACCGTAAGAGGTGCGATTCCAGGTGGGAATATATGATTTGAAAATCTGTATAAAATTGTGTTTTATGCTGACCGTAGAAAGTCTTTCGGTGGAGATAATTCAGTATTGTTATTTAGTAATTTCAGTTACCGGTGTCTTATTATGATGGTAAAGTTGTGGTTGCAAACTAACATTAGACCATGGGACATAAGTGAAATTACGAAATACTTTGTAATTTGAAATACTTTTGAGATTGTTAGGTTGATAAAATTCATAGATTAAAAGTGTATACACTATGTTGATAATAAGTAATGTCAGTCAACTGTTGACTTTTGATTATTAATGTTGATAAAATTAATAGACCAGTGCTTCGTTGAATGTAAACAATATGATAAAAATTAAAGAATGTAGGTTGGGAAAGGAAGTTGAACAAATATTCCTATGTTGAAGGCCAAACAGCTTCGTAGCCATGATCAAATCATCGGAAATATGTGTATGACACAACTTTGCAGTTCTTCATCATACTATTCTCCTTGAAGAAACTGAGTGACCTTCAATTCCGGCCGAAGATTACGCCAAAGCAAGAAGTCGTTTCAGTTTTATGTTGCTCTGATGTTCAAATAATTATGACGGGAATTCGGTGGAGTCCATTTGATTTTTTTTGTAATTTAAATCTGGTAAGGATGGTTTGGAGGTTGTGCGCGTTGATCTGATTTATCTCCCGAAGGGCGTACATTTTATTGACTGACTTTTAAGGTGCTACCGAACAAACGTTTAATTTGTTCTCTCAGTTCGTCGTCATGTTGTTTGGTATATCACGATCGGTTTTAAATGTTCAGTGATTGTGTTTGTGTTTCTTTTCGTTTTTTCTTTTTCTTTTATCTGCTTTCCTTATTACTTAGTGGAGAAGTCTGTTCTCTGTAAATGTGTATTAAGCTAATCTTAACCATTTTCAGTGTCGAGTTATACGGGATAAACTATCAAGGTTGCATAAACATTTCTGAATCACAAGATCCAGATGAACATTCTCCTCAGAACATGATCAAGACTCTTTATTTGTCGGTCTAAGATACAGAGAAACTGATGACAACTGACTGTAAGAGAACCCTAGCCCCTTGTGAAAGTGGCAAAACAGTTAGAGGGATATCAGGAAGGAGTTGGCTGCAGGTGGTATTTTGACCGTAAGAACTATTTCTAGGAACGGCATATACTAGAAACATCAAATAAGTGAAACTTAAACCAAGGTTATTTTTGTATAACACTAAGTAAAAAAATGGCAATTACTACAGCTTATGTGTAAAGAAGAAATATGGGATATTCTTGTTTTAAAGCTATGTGTACTGAAGATCTGTGAATTCTGTGCCAGTTTAGAGCAGAAATCACTCGTACTTTTGGTCAATATAGTGTTGGGGCTTGACTGAATCATCCACATTCTTACAATATCGTTTCTCTTTTTATGAAAAACTGGTTATTGCCGTTGTTCTCTTCTCCACAGTCATCTCATGTGCCTTCAGATCTCTTCAACCCGTTTCTGTACCTGGATGGTGATATCTTCAGTTGATAGTATTTCGTCCGTTATCTCAGAGTTTTATATCGCCGCCTGTACCATTTTCGTTCGGTGTAGCTAGTATTCCAAGCTTCTATTCAATTATTCTCAGCAATGGTTGGCACGTCAGTGACGTTTTTTTTCTTGCCGCTTCGAATTCTTCAAAGCTCGTTGAAATTGCACGTCCATGCGCTCCTCGTATGGATTGGATTTCCCCGCGTTTTAAGTTGCTTGATTTTTTTGTCACGACCCCAAAAATGTGAAAGATACAACTTAGAATGCGTCTTCCAGTTCCGAGCTTTAATTTGTCTCCCTAATTTGTCTATAAAATTATAATTTTGGGAACTGATAGCAACTTCGTTATTAAAAGTTCTGAACAAATAGCCCTTATTATATACTACTCAAAATTTGATAGGGATCGCTTTCCGTTTTTTCCCGAATTATTGCCCCTGCCAAGTTTCAACCGCTGTTCCACTTCAAAAGTTTGACGGCTTATTCTTTTTTGGCACATAGCTGATGTCAAATGAACATATTTTCAGAATCACAGCAAGTACCTTGAAACTTAAACCAAGGTTATTTTTGTATAACACTAAGTAAAAAAATGAACGGCATATACTAGAAACATCAAATAAGTGAAACTTAAACCAAGGTTATTTTTGTATAACACTAAGTAAAAAAATGGCAATTACTACAGCTTATGTGTAAAGAAGAAATATGGGATATTCTTGTTTTAAAGCTATGTGTACTGAAGATCTGTGAATTCTGTGCCAGTTTAGAGCAGAAATCACTCGTACTTTTGGTCAATATAGTGTTGGGGCTTGACTGAATCATCCACATTCTTACAATATCGTTTCTCTTTTTATGAAAAACTGGTTATTGCCGTTGTTCTCTTCTCCACAGTCATCTCATGTGCCTTCAGATCTCTTCAACCCGTTTCTGTACCTGGATGGTGATATCTTCAGTTGATAGTATTTCGTCCGTTATCTCAGAGTTTTATATCGCCGCCTGTACCATTTTCGTTCGGTGTAGCTAGTATTCCAAGCTTCTATTCAATTATTCTCAGCAATGGTTGGCACGTCAGTGACGTTTTTTTTCTTGCCGCTTCGAATTCTTCAAAGCTCGTTGAAATTGCACGTCCATGCGCTCCTCGTATGGATTGGATTTCCCCGCGTTTTAAGTTGCTTGATTTTTTTGTCACGACCCCAAAAATGTGAAAGATACAACTTAGAATGCGTCTTCCAGTTCCGAGCTTTAATTTGTCTCCCTAATTTGTCTATAAAATTATAATTTTGGGAACTGATAGCAACTTCGTTATTAAAAGTTCTGAACAAATAGCCCTTATTATATACTACTCAAAATTTGATAGGGATCGCTTTCCGTTTTTTCCCGAATTATTGCCCCTGCCAAGTTTCAACCGCTGTTCCACTTCAAAAGTTTGACGGCTTATTCTTTTTTGGCACATAGCTGATGTCAAATGAACATATTTTCAGAATCACAGCAAGTATTTTATCGTTTAAACCTTATGTAAGGAATAAACCCAATTTTTTTAGTGATCCTTATCAAATTTTGAGTAGTATATTAATATCTATGATCCCGATCCTTATTTTTTCTGAATACCATTTGATTTTTAAGTTACAAAAGAGCATCAAAAGATTATAATCAAAGCCTGTACAACACGTTTCCGTTACCCGGGAAGGTTATGTTAAACATAGATAATGTGGTTGTTTTTAATCAAGATGAACGTATTAAGATTCCTTAAGAACGCAGCATAAGATTAACACTTCCGGAGAACAAACACTTTTCTTGACCTTAACCTTTTTTATTGAACAAATATTTTTACCATAAACATTTATGACAAAAGGAGATGACTTTATTAATTTATCAAGTTTATAGCAATGTCAAATACGAAAACAAATATGTAACGGAAAGCCATGTTTGCATAACCGATACAGTGGTTATTTCTTGGCACTTGATGTCCGATTTTACATAAAACTTATCAAAAATGTTTATATGTTTGGGGAAAGTATGCAGGACAAATGACGGTTCAGTTACTAATCTAAAACAAAGTTATGACAAATTTTAATTTTGTTATAGCCATTGTTTACTAGAAAAATGTCCAAAATACTTCAACAGCCGAATAGTAAGAATACGACTTATTCACGAATTACATCACAAGGTATAATGTTAATTATGTCGTCCTTTGTTATGAAAAAATGTATTTATAGACTAAGAGATTGTTTTGAATTGTATGAAATGTGATATATACTTTAAAATCATGAGTTCAGTGCTTCAACGAAAATGAAAGTAACAAACTGGGTTCCGGAAATAACACATTCATTTATGCAAAAACTTGATATCCTATTAATTTCTATCATAAGAGGATAAGAACTTAGATAAAACCGATGATATAAATCTAACAATAAATAGCGTGTAGATTAAAGTTCTAAACCAGACTTTATGTGAAACTTAATTCTATTAAATTTTATGGTTTATGTTAAAACACATATACTCGCTTGTGATTATTAATTTGATTGGAGTAAATAAAAATGCTGTTATAGATTTAGTGATATTGCAGTTACAGTTGCCAAAAGTCTTTTCCTTTGATCTTTGATGTGGATTTAATGCGTTAATTCACTGCAAATAATTATGTTCCTCTTTCACAGTCATTTTAATGTCTGTTTTGTATGTTGACGTAAACTTTCTTGTCTGCGGGTGTAGAAGTTTAAGAAGGATCTGTAAAATAACAGGAACAAAGTAATATAATCAAAAATTTCATTAAAACCCCTCATTGAGTCCATCCCGAAATTAAGACAACCACATTTATAAGACCACTATTTCAAAGCCCCCCCCCCTTTTAAACAGTTTTGCATTATTTCCACCCCTCTTTTAAGAACAACCACTATAAAGACCACTTAAGTCCAGTTCTAGTGGTGATCTTAAAAGTGAGGTTGTAAGAAAATTCGCGTATAGTTTGGAAAAGACACAAGCTTTTAAGGGATATTCTGATTCATATCTGTGATTTTTTTAATGTTTGATTTATATGCATTTGTTTTAAAATGTTGACTACAAGACGTTAGTCTGAGACAAGACGCTCAAACTTTCCTTTTCATTTATTTTTATCATTGCCAAGATTGAACACGTTTAATTGAGTTCCTACGATTTTCAGCGAAAACGTAATTAGTACGTCAAATTTTGAATAAACATTTCGATCTTATTTCAAAACCAATCCAAACGCATTTAACTAGAAAAACAATGCTGATATTTAAGGTGTTTTACACCCACCCTAAAACATGAATTTTAATTAAACAGAAAACTCACTTATTGTATGATAAACAGGGTCTTCTGCACCACTGTTTTCTGAACGAACATCTGTGTACAAATGGGGACCACTGTAAAGCAAGTATGTTCTAGTCGTTATCTATGAATATAAGCTATGTTTTCATCGATTTCAGTTCGGTTTTGAACAGAACAGAATATCTCTTTTATTAGAAACAAGTTCAAATACATTGAACAAGATTTATATAATAAGTGTGACAACAATGTGGGTAAATAGGAAAATTAAAACAAATCTAAAGAGAGGTTTAATGCGTTATTGTAAACATAATTCAAATTGTTTATTTTGTACAGACATTATAAAAAACTAAAACATTGAAAGGGCATTCTAAAACAAACACACAAACAAACAAACAAATATTAAAATCAACAAACCTGTTAACAAACGTCACATCTGAAATAAATGAACGCAGAAAATTTGTGCATCATGAAATGGACGAAAGCCTTAAAATATTTAAATTTCGTTCTGAAAAAAACACGGCCTTTTTGCACAGGCAACAGATAAGAAACAATCAGATGGAAATGGACAAGACACAGAGTAATCACAAAATATGTTTGACCTTTTCACGCGTTTTCAATTCAAATAAAAACACCGAGTGTTTCACAACAGTGAAACATTCATATCAGGAATGGCCACATCCTTAAGACACAGCCTCCCCACACAGCCAAAAAGAAGAGAGGAGAAAAAGTGAAATATGCATATCAGGAATGGCCACATCCATAAGACACAGTCTCCCCACACAGCTAAAAGGAAGAGAGGAGAAACAGTGAAATATGCATATAAGGAATGGCCACATCCATAAGACACAGTCTCCCCACACAGCTAAAAGGAAGAGAGGAGAAAAAGTGAAATATGCATATCAGGAATGGCCACATTCATAAGACACAGCCTCCCACACAGCCAAAAAGAAGAGGAGAAAACGTGAAATACGCATAACAGGAATGGCCACATCCAGCAGACACAGCCTCCCACATAGCTAAAAAGGAGAGAGGAAAAGAGAGCATGGTATTACAATAATTAGTTTCAAAATGAAGGTCACAAACAATTAACGAAAGTGAGAATCTCAGGGGTTACCGCCTTGGAACGGTCAATGGCAAAACAAATTGACACTGAGGGCTTAAACCAGATTCTAGGGTGCACCAACCTCACACTTGCCCAAACAGGTTCTCATATCAACAAACAAGTACAAGTTGTCTTGGTGAAAAGACTCCAACTCACCCATTAGCTTAACAACGTTGCAGCATTGCAAAGCCAAGTGGGCGAGAGAAGACAGCATAGTTATACCATGATCAGTTTCATAATAGACCAATAACCGACAACAAGAGTAACAGATGACACATGGACAAAACCGGACAATATAAAATAAACTTATACAACTTGTACTCGTTTGTTATATGAGCACTTGTTGGGGAAAGTGTGAGGTTGGTACCCTAAAACCTGGTTTAAACCCCAAGTGAAAATTTGTTTAGCCACTGGCCGTTCCAAGGCGGTAACCACACGGGTTCTCATGTGTGTTAATTGTGAGTAATGTCTGATTTGAAATTGGTAATTTTATAAACCACGCTCTATCTTCTTCTCTTCTTTGCTGTGTGGAGAGGCAGTTTCTTATGAATGTGACAAATCACGATATATGCATATTTCAGGTAAATATTGGAACAGCCAGTGGAACATTGGAACAGCCAGTGGCGTAATAAAGTAGGTCACTGGGTGGGTGGGGTGAAGAAACATATTGAAACGCGTAACCGCTAGCCTAACCAAATAAACATCTAAGTAAGATGAACAAGCAAAAATCTGAGTTATTGTAATTCCTGCATGTTATTAAATGTGTTAAGATGTTGAAATCGTTTAATGAAATATTTGGAAATTTACCATTATTTTCAGATTAACTAAGTCAGTGAATCATAAGTTTTGTTGCACGGTGTCAAGTCACCCAGAAACAAACATTATCCGAAAGAATAATTTCACCGGACCTGGTTAACGTTGATCCCCTTGACACAAAACGTTGATGCAATACTTCTTAAAAATGGCTTGAGCAGTTCAATACGTTAAGTAAACTTGCATCGTTCTTAAAATACCTTCCAAATTTCAAAGCACCAAGTTCGCACAATGTTTCATTCTACCTACCATTTAACACCCTATATATCCGTTACACTCACGCACACAAACAGGCAAAAATAAGCAATTATAGACTGTTCAAAAAGCCACGAAGAGAACTATGGCAAGCAGCAGTATTCACACTTAGCTTAATAGAAGAAATAAGACATGATCATTGTTTTGTATTTGACAATACCTGGTCTCGTACGTGTTGTATTAAGTTCGGTATACTCGGGTGATGTGTTTGTATACTCATGTTGAGAATTCTGCAAGTCCATGTACAACGCTGCTCTGCAAGAAAATTGGAAATGTTTTGAAGTATACATAATATGAGTTGGCTTCAGTTTATTTATTTTTATTATTAATTACTGGTCTACAACGCGAAGGACAGTGCCAAATATGCTTGATGTTTTTCTTGGCAAGTGCTGTAAATGAAAATTTAATCATGAAGACAGTTAAAGGGAATTATTTTTGCAATTACTTTTAAGTCTTGGGATTTGTCCGCTTTTGAATACAAGAATAAGTACTAAGGATAAAGAAGAAAAGAAATCAAGATCGTTACAAAAGTGTAAAAACAACTTGCAATGCATTCAGCAAAGCCTTTGAAGTGTTCGACATTAACAATGAAAAACACATTTTGGTTTACATGTAACTCAATTTAGTCATCTGAAATGGCGCCCCTTAACTATAAATCAGCTCTCACTTCGACCGAAACACGATGAGATAAAATCTGTGTTTTTTTTCAGTTAGAAACTTCTTTAAGAAGCATTCATTCTAAATACGTGATTTTTAGTCCAGTGTTTTGTGGAAATTTGCAAGTGGTTTTCTTTTGCAATTTTGTAATCTGATGATCATATAGTACCGCTTCGATCAAAACTGACATACCTTATGTTGCTGTAAACCATATAACCATTTTTGCATAGTAGACAGTTATATATTAATATATTCTTACCTATTGTTTTGGTCTATCTGACTTGCATCATTACCTGTAAAAGTTGTTTAATTACGCTTTTTGTTAAATACTTGAATTATATGGTGTTTTTTTTTAAATAATTGTGACCATAATTTTGTTTATGAACAATGTTATAGACCACTGCACATGGATTGTGTGTTTAACTATGCATTAACACCCCTGTTATTTTTCTTCTTGTGACGTCCCCTTTACGAAGTAAAAGGCAATGCGTAGGGATCGCTTCGTCTGTCCCCCAAGAAAACCTAACATCGGATAAACGTTTGCCATTGCTTAACATTTCTTCATCAAACCACTTTCAAATTAAATTGCTTTAACAATACTCGCATTATGTAGTCAAAATCAAATCTTGAGGTCTAGATTACATTTAATATAATAATGCACCTTTTTGTACATGTATTTAAAATTGTCATGAAAACTTTATATTTGCTTTAAGTTTGCCAGCTATTGAACATCAAACTTAAAACTTATATTGCAGTTTGACAGAATTATGCCTCACTTTGGATTAGATATGTGCCGAAAACTTTATATTGGCTAATATTATATCTGTTTATATCGAGCTCTAGCTCGGGTCGCGAAGCGACCCGAGCGTTAAGCTCGTCTTAAGGTCGCAGGAATGCCCATTCACTAACGAAAAAAAAAGCTTTCCTTCCGTTTTGCGCTGGTTACCGGTTGTGCACAGCATAAGGCAATGTAAACACGGGAAAAAACTGACCGGTAAAAACTTACGGCAAAGTATTGTTTTGACAAATTTTGTTATTGGCTTTATTTTTAAAAATTGCTAATTGCAAAATATCTTTAAAAATTAAAACTTATTATTCGGTAGCATTGTTATCGGACTAGCATTTTGGAAAGCTAAAAAACTAAATCGTCAGTTTAGAGAGTAGGTTGTCGTTCGTTGTAACCAATAGCAATACTAGCAATCGGCCATTTTTAGAAATTATACTGAAGAAATCAAGTTGAAAACTACTGAATGGTAGCTTGTCAGTGGATTATTAGGCCTTTAAATTCAAAGGAGCATAAAGCCCAGCGACGGAACAATCAGATGCAAGGAGTTTTTCTTGAAAACAAGATGTAAGGCTGGTGAGAACCAACTTTTATGTGAAGTTGCATTGTGAAATGGACCTCGCAATGTTCAGTCACTCACAGTCACATTGTGAGACACATTGAGCTTAGCGTAGACCAGCGCCACAATTCAGTTTTATATAAGAGTTTTTTGTCACTGGTCATGTTCGTCATTCAGACATGTGAGCTCATGGCAGTCGAAGATATTGTTTGTGAGAGTCCTGAACACGAGGTAGACTATGAGATTTCTTTTATTTATTCTTATAAAACACATGAAACAAGAGCAAATCTACACCACAGGGGCTTTGAAGACTGACCCTGTTTTCTAAAAAAAAATAAACTGGCCGCCGCCCCTCCCCCTAAATAATGAGGGTCTACACTGGGTCTACACTGCATAAACATTATGTTTATTGTTTTGGTTGATAGATTGGGATCGTTATCAGTCTATTCACACCAAATTTATTATCAAATACCATGGAATTGGTATATGGATTACAGTCAATAGGCCACAAACAAGTCAAATGAGCCACACTTTATTTTGAAAAAGCTCTAATAGGTCTCAAATATAGGCCACATTTTTATTTTATTTATAAAGTTTTTAGTATCATTGTGTTAATATGTTCTATGTCAGTTTATGATGTTTTATAAAATATTTTTCATGAACAAGTTGCTTCATAGATTGGACATTTTGTACAAAGCAACATGTACTTTTTTCGGATTTTTGTCCAAGACTATCATGACTAAACAGGTGGTAAAACAATTAAAAAAATGTTTCATCAAAAGAAAAGACATCATTTATATGTCAATATGCTCTTTTGATCAATGACCTTAGTCTACAAAAGTCACTTGGTCTACACTAGCACAGAATCAAATATTGATGGTTGCAACATAAGCTGTGTATTTTGCATTGTCCAACATGGAAATTGGTTTAGAAATAAATTTATTTATTTATTAAATATGACACCTTTGATTGCATTAGCAACTCTGACTGTTACTGCAAGTGTTGTAAATTGTGATCTTATATAACAGTGTAACACCCTGACAAAACTGATTAAATCAACACCTTGGGTAGTTGTAGGGAAGAGATTATGACTGTAACATAAATTAATTTACTTGTTGATGACAGTCCAATTTTTAAAGCAAAAATGACAATCAGATGATGTTTTTATTTGTTCTTGGGTTTCAGGATGACAAGCACAATTTTAGATATCAATTAAACAATGATACTATTTTTTAAAAGCTTGTGTAAATCTAAAAATATAAACAAAACTAACTCTTTACAGTGATTGCCATATACAATAGACTTACAAGTACTGCCTGAATTGACTTGTGGCCTATTTGACACCTCCAGAAACAATTTATTTTTTTTATATTTTGGCCAAATACATGACAGATTGTCCTAAATATATGAAATTTCAGGTTTTATAAATTTTATAGACAATAATTTTCTCAAAGTAACTACTGAGTATTACCTTTTTAATTTTTATACACAGTAATATGAGATTTTAAATAAAAAAGAAATTTACCCTTTCACTCTACAGACATGCCTTTTTACCCGTGTGAGACCAGTGTAGATCCAGATTAGCTGGCACATCTGATCAGGATCTGCACTGTTCACTTTTTGGTCAGAAATAACCTAATGATTTAAACAAGTGAACATTGCAGATCCTGATCAGACATTATGGATGTGCTGGCTGATCTGAATCTTCACAGTTTTTCCATGCCATAAAGGTGTTTACATGGAGGAAAGGGTTAATCTCCAATATATTATCATCAGTTGGGACCAAAAAGTTTGACCAGAAAGCAGAATACATGTGTACCAAGAATAGCATCAAATATCAAGTTAATGCTCATTTTGGGAATTAAAAGTGTTCTATTATTACCATATTTTCTGTCATGTGCACATTTCAACATGATTTGATAATCAAAACATGTATGTGAGGTACATGTATAATCAAATACACTATTTACAAGGTGTCTGTTTTGTTTTGTTTTATTTTTGCAAATTTTGTTAAATATTCATGGTGTCACTAAATTTGCTCAGCATCAAAAAGTTGTGTTTTAGAAAATAAAAAAAATCAAAGCTTTCATAATCATTTAAATTGTTGAAAAAAGTACTTTACTGTGAAGAGGAAGAAAAACATTTCTTGCCATGTCAGTTGGTTTTTGGCCTCTTTAAATACATGTAGAAATCTGAATATACCGGTACTTGGATCTGCTTAAGCTGGACTTTAACACAGAAAACTGGAAGTTGCACTCATAATAAAAACAATGATTTTTTTCTTTTGTATGTTTATGTTTTAGCAATGTTACAGTAGAGAAGTTTACATTTTTTAATATAATTATGGTACTTTTTAAATAGAAATTTACCTATTTTAAAGTAGTTGTGCCTAAATTTCTGCAATGAAAAATACAAAATCAAGAAAATACCAACTGGAATGAGCTTCAGAATTTGAAATTCACATTTTCCAGTATATATATATTACATTTATAAAATACTTACCAGACAGAGATCCAAAAGTGGTTATGAATAATGGCATTTTATATTGCTAATTGATGTGTTCATGGGTTTACATTTTTTAGCAAACAATCTTATAAAATTGTTATTATACATTTTAAAAAATGGACCAACAACATTTTAATGCATGATTTGATTGGCAACCGCAATTCATTTATGTAATGAAAATAGAGATAAAGAAGCATTTTGTTTCAAATCAGTTACTAAGACCTGTAAAGGTCAGTGTTACATATGGATAATCAGACTACATGACATTGTACATGTTTATGTTTATGTTTAATTGATTGAGATTATTTCATCTATTTTGGCCCAATAGCTGAACTATTTTTCAACTT
Organism: Corbicula japonica; assembly: GCA_038501625.1. Taxonomy (NCBI): domain Eukaryota; kingdom Metazoa; phylum Mollusca; class Bivalvia; order Venerida; family Cyrenidae; genus Corbicula; species Corbicula japonica. The sequence continues at coordinate 4,155,430 of JAZAYU010000059.1, read as the reverse complement.
AAATAAGTAATTCAATCATGCACATTTAAGTAACTTGGCTCAAATATGTACCTTATTGTCACCAAATATGTACCTTATTGTCACAATATTTTTCACACAGCATCTATAGCTTCAAATTACTGTTGATAATAATTGAAAATTCCTATGGCATTGTCATTCCTGGAGATATTTTCAAATGACTTTGCACAAATATGCCCCAAAATCTAGGTGATGTATCACACTACATATTGAAGTCTCAATGTGGTGTTAATGTGGTGTACATGAATATTAAAACAGTACTTTTTAGGTCTATATTATAACTTAATTCATATACATGCATATATATTTTTTGAATAGCATGGGACTATTTTGTGCAATTGCAAGTTACAAATGCAAGTGTAATCAAGGTAACATTTTAAAAAAATAAAATTTATTTTTCAGACAATAATATATTAATTTTCATGCACATGTGACAATGTAATATTTTCATGTATCAATGAAGAATTTATCAATATTTGAATATTGATAAATTCTTCATTGATACATGAAAATATTGATATTGCATTAATTGAGGTAATGGAACACATTTGGGTTAAGCAAGAAGCCTTTGTGTTTACATAATAAAAACCCAAATGTTTAGTAATAGTCAGATTGCCAGTTGTCCAGCTGAATTAAGTTGATGTAGACTTAAATTCTTTCCAAAAAAATCACATAATTTTATCGTGCATGAGTAGGCTAACAAATGTTAGAAACAAATTATTTTTTAAATATAAATCATTATCTGAGATTATTAAAGCTAGAGCTCGATAAGAGGCAGTGCCTTAGTTCATATTATTTCTGCATCAGACATTAGAATAATTATAATACTGTAGAATCTCGAAAGTAAGCTTTTACGGTTACTTTTGATAATTAGTGTGAATCTTTAATGCGCTTACTTTTTGATATGCGCTTATCTATAAGCCGCCGATTAGTCGCTTTTTTAATATGCGCCTGATATGCGCTTTTTAACCCTCTTACGCCGAGAGCGACATTTATGTCGCTCCCGTATAACGCCGAGAGCGACATTAAAGTCGCTTATCGGGAAAGACCGAGAGCGACATATTTGTCGCTTCTAAAATACAATGATATTGAAATGTAAAACATGTATATTCCTTGTCATATTTTTGGATAGTTGTAAGATTGTATTAACAAATTGCGCGCCATGATAGCATGTAAACAAATTCTCCGAAAAATGACGTCATTAAAACATAAAACGACGTCATTTTCGGGGGTCACTTTTGGCGTCAAATGCTCGATGCCGTTACGGCGGCCGCGTCAAGACATCAATTGCATGGTAAAAATTTTACCATTCGGGTGTGCGAGTTCCTTCAAGATCTTGTCAAATACTTAGGGAATGTTATAGTTAAATGTTGTAAAAGGTTTATTCTAGCCGAAGATGAAATTTCCGTGAAAGCAAGAAGAGTCGGCCTAGACAAAGAGATCCAATTTAAGCATTTTCCAGAAATGTTACACGTACCTTGTCTGTTTTACGAATTATAATAAGTTAAGAATGCGAATTATTTATAGATCTAATTCGATTAAATTAAAACTCATCAACTTCGAAGCTTTTTACGATTTCGTACAAAGAACATTATTTAGTCCTGGATAAACAAGCCGATGGATAGCATACATATCATTTCTTACATGCGCGTAAACACAACAGAGTGATTATTAGGGTTGTTCATCAAAATTTTAATGCTGTACATGTATAAATATATGTCAGGTGTATGCAAATTACTCTAATGAATCTTTAAAAAAAATATTTATGAATAAATCTTATAGAAATACTAGTTGTTTCAAATTAGAAAAAGCATGCTTTAATTTCACGAGAATATTTCAAACCTTTTTTAGTTTTAAATTTTTATATACAATACATATGCGTTGAGGAAATAGTAACTTTTTTCGGTCGAAACATTTCCATGACTTTAATTTAATCTTGTAAGTTGTTTTCAGCATTTTTTTTATTTTTGCGAGCGATTTAAATGTAAACCATCATATGACAAAAAAGGATAAAGTATTGGGTTGCTAGTTTATCGAACGGGTGGCGGGATTCGGATTGTGGAAGAAATAAAAGGTGATTAATGTATCAAGGGTTTGGATGTTAACTTATTGATAAGTCGATAGATCGATCAGTCAACCATTTGATAAATCTATTAATCAATCAATCAAACAATTTATCGATCAACCAAATAATAGATCAATCAGAAATCACTCATTTATCTGTATTGCGCACAATTTTTTTAATAATGATAAAAGAATATTTCTCCGGTTTAAAAGACATTTTTTTATAAATACTTTTTCCTTACTTAAGCATGGTGGAAAATCTGCTCATAAATTTTACAGAGACATTAGTTTAATATCTAATGGTGTTTTTAGTACAACATAATGTCTGGCATAAATAACCCCGATATTTATGTAAAAGGTTGCATTTCGGATTTTGCCCGGAAGTACTTTTATTTGTTACTTAACGAATACCAAAAGACGATGTGCCAGTCTGCCATAAAAACAAGTATGTTGGTGTTTCAATTAAACGGCTATTATATTGTTTTCTAGGCGAACCGAACTAAATCTAGACAATACGTAGATTTTCAATGAATCAGAAATCTGAAAGACGAAAATATATGGCACTAAAATTGGTTCGATTCAGTCTCTTTTTCCCATTTATTTTGAAGAACACACAGAGCAGATAAATGAAAAAAAAAGACCTGTGAACTTTCCGGTCGATATCTTACGCAATTTTTTAAATAAGCAATCGAAACAAATCATGTTAATCTTTTTTGAAAAGCGAAACAAATACCCGGTATATTCAATAAAGGCTATTAAATTCACTTCTCCCACTCTTTGAAGGCAGCTGCACAACCAACGCTTAACTCTTATTATACCCCCAGTTTTTAATACCGGGAAATCTGGAACTCCAACCCGAATGGGACGGATGGACTACCAATTCAGCAAACCGTTTTTATTGCATGATAGAAACAAATATTTTCTTTAGAAGTCTGGTTCCCGAAACCTTTTTTTTCAAAGATTTCGTTTGCGCGTAAACTATCCACGAGGAGTCATGCGACTGCTATTAAAGTAAATTATGAGTTATATCTAAAATTCACACCAGATGGCTTGCCGTGCAACCATTCATGTGTATCAAAATTTAAATCAGAAAAAAATCGTTTACCGGTATTATTTACCGGTACTGTCTTTTTCTTTCAACAAAAAAATCGGAAGATGATGCATTGGGATAGTGAAATTGTGTACATCGGTACACGGCTGCTCTAAATGGTAAATCAGTCTCCGTCGGTACTTCTTAAAGACCGGTTGTCGGTTTGTGTGTCCGATCACAAACATACAATACGCATGTTCTGTTTCAGAGTACGTATGTGCTTCATAGCATTAGTTTCTTCAAACACAAATCTCGGAGAAGTTGTAAATATAAAATAATGACTCCGGCGTAAGAGGGTTAAATACAAAATGCTACTTAAATGCATTAAACATTTTAGAAACACATTTACCGTCTTTAAAAAGGAAAAAAAACGTATTCTAACGCACTAAATAAATTTCGAGCAATCTGATTGGTCAGATGGCGAAAATTTGCGACCGTAAAATTCCTTGTTTACTGTCGTTTGACGTTGACGTCATTTCCTGTTATGACAAACAATCCTGAAGAAGGCATTATGGCCGAAACGTCGATGTAATAAAAAATGTTGAAGTTTTGACCTCTGTGATTTATTTAACTTGTTTACTGTCGGTAATCTCACCGACGTATGGATAATCGGGTTCCCTTGGGTAATACCGTACCGTTGTTTACTATACGGATAAATAGAACATGGTACCCGTTTAACGTATGGAATGAGGCCCGATTGACGGTAGTATGGAAGAGCGTTAGAATAGGAATAACCATGCCGTAATTTTGAAGTTTGCGACGGTATACACAGATTTTAATGGTCTTAAATCATTTTAACGGCTCAGGCTGCGCCTTCGCCGTTAAAAATATTTGCGACCATTAAAATCTGTGTATACCGTCGCAAACTTCAAAATTACGGCATGGTTATTCCTATATTTGAAAATGCATGTTTATTTTTAACATTTACAACAATAAATCATCACGACATCCAAAATATAGATCATAAGTCTGTGTAGACAACAAGAAGTCGAACAGTATATGATCATACAGTGCATATATGCGCTTTTTTGTGGTATATTTTAACTGTAAGAGGCGGGTACGCGCTTATTTTTTGGATATATTTTAAGTCTAAAGGACTGGTATGAACTTCTTTTCAGGTATTAGTTTTCTGTAAGAGATATATGCGCTTATTTTTATTATGTTTTTTTTTATTTTGAGCTTATTTTCGAGATTCTTTAGTATTTATGGCAATGGATTTTGATATTTTCCGTATTTTTTGCATTCTAACTTCATTTAACATCTTTTTATAGATTAAGATCGACTCCCAATTCAAAATGCTCTTGGCATTCACAGGCCTTTATCTCTTTATCTACCAACAACACGAAACATCTTTCTTCTTTTTTTAATAAAACGCCACCCCAATAGCAAATGGGAAAAATAAACTAAAAAAACTTTTGTATTAGTTTTAAACTGTGCATCCCCTTTTTCTACCCACAACACTAACACATCTTTTTTCCATAAAATCTCACTCGACCCCTCCAAAACAATAAAACAAACTAAACGCTATAAACATTGTATAGTCATTTTAAAAATAAGTTTCAATGCGTATACCTTTCCTTTTCCTCCTAATGTAACATATAAGTATTACACAAAAGACAACCAGTATAGCAGAGCCAAAAACACCTCCGAAAACTGCACCGATCACAGCTCCGTTGACAGCTGATGGAGAGTGTGCCGCTGAAATAGAATGTAGGAATTTGAAGAATAACAGCTTCATAAAATGAAAGAAAATTGTCGCATGTTACTACAGATGGTAGTTCTTGCGTTGAATATAAATACCGATGGAGGTCATGAAGCATGGTGATAAATTTTAAATTTGTGCGTAAAGACCGTCATGTGTGTTGAGTGACAAATATCCATAAAGAAAAAATTTGAATCGTCAGTTAAAACTCGTTCCAAGGCGGTAACCCCTCGGGTTCTCATTTTTGTTAATTGTTAGTGGTGTCTTTTTTGAAACTGATCATTTTATTAACCATGCTCTCTCCCTCTCTCTTCTTCTTGACTTTGTGGGGAGACTGTTTTTTTCTGATGTGGCGATTTCTAAAATGCATATTTCGCCTTTTTTCGTCAATTAGAAGACATCACGGCTGTTCAATGAGATACAACTGATTCAGACTATAAATGAATTAACGTGGAGTCAGTTCACACGAGTTTTGACAAAAGCTAAAAATGTGTCCAATTTTATATTTCCACATTTTCGGATACTGTAATATCGGATTCTGTTTTTTTTCACAACACGCACACACAAACACAGTTTATTTCTAATAAAAAGGTTTTAGACATGTAAGCGCAGTTATAAATGAAATATGCCTATCAGGAAAAACAGCCTCCCCGAGCAGCCAAAAGGTAGAGAGGAAACGAGACATGAGGACACAAGATCATAAAACTAAGTTTTGAGATCAGTCTCGAATCTCAAGGATCTAATTGGCTGAAATGGCGACTGGTCGCCATTTCAGCCAATCAGATCCTTGAGATTTGAGACTGATCTCCAGATTTAGTTTTATGATCTTTGGCACAAAATAGACACCACAAACAGTTAACGATAAGTAGAAACATCTTGCGTCACCTCCTTGGAACAGTCAGTGGCAAAATAATTTGTCAAGAGGTCTTTGGACCAGTTTCTAGGGTGCACCAATCTCACACTTGCTTTACACGTTCTCATATGAACAAAAAATACAAGTTGTCTAAGTTGGTGATCTAGCTCCAACACGATCATCAACTCGACAATGCTTGATGCAAAAACACACGTAAGTTCTCATATGAACAACAAAAACAAGTTGCTACGAGTAAATGGTTTTTACGTGATTCTTCAAATGAAACAACTAAACCATTAAATCTGGAAATGGAATATGTTTTTCTTTAACTTGCAATGCTTAGTATGACTTCATACAGAGATGTCGTTTTCCACAAACTTGAAGTTGTTCACTTTTGGTCGCAATTGCTGAAACTAACTTACTGAGAAATTTTGGACTTAAAACTCTAAACTTATACGATGATACGTCGGATAATGCTATATGTGCTCGGTTAGAAACATTTTCATATCGACCTAGTATGATCTTTGTTCTAATTTGATTTGTAAGACTAAATAAACATAAATACTATGGTCGCTTAAGCCATCGGGACATTCTTTATCTGGCAGGACCATTATCGACAAGTGGCACTGCTTGCCAATTTATCAACCTTTTCTTAATGTTTACCGTTAGTTGTAACTGTTAAGTTGAATGACTTCATACTTCGTCCTATTTCGTTGTAGGCAAACAGAACCAGTTCATACTGTGTACCACTAGATAGCTGGTTGATCAAGTATGTTATTTCGGATTCATCGTGATGAGATATATAAACAGTTGTCCAAATATGAGTTCCTGTCATTCGATATTGAAGAACAAAAGTCTGCTGACGTCCACCATTGTAACCTGGCGTCCACAGCACAGCGGCAGATTTCTCATGTATGTAAAGAATTTCGAAATATGTCGGTACACTCGGAATATCTGTAAGTAAAACTTAATTGAACGTATATTACTGACATGTGTAGCCGTACGGATTCAATTTTATGTGGTTCACATGAGGCGGGCAGATATGTATAGTGTATAGTTGATCGCACAGCCTACATCTTTTGTTTTCGGTTACTCGGTTTGCTTTCAGCCGTGTGGCTGCTGTAAAAAGGCTCCCCGTACATTCATTCAGTACTGTTATCAATTATCAGCGAATGGATACCGTTTAGCACGGGATATAATATTTGTTTTAATATTGAGTAGCGCTCAACTGGTGACTAGGCGGCATGGACAGTAATATGCATTGCCATTACTGAACATGAACTTTCTCAATCAAACCGAGCATGTTATATATTAATACGTGTCATGTTCGGTGGCATTCAAAGTTCTTTTCCATATTTATTCAGATCATCATCGAATACTTTATCATTTAGACAACCTTTGTGGTTCTTAAAAATGTTATAAATATGTCGATCGTTCTTTTCTAGATTACCTTAAAGTTTAAGTAAATGTTTTGCATGTAACTTCTACGGAAAAACATGTTATTTACTATCTTTTTGTAATTATCGAACGAATGTCTCGTGACAGTAAAAACTCAACTCAATATTATAGGTATTTTTTTCCAACATGTATACTTTGCATAAAATAAAACAAGAGTAAGTTTAACTTTATAAACTTGTTTGCTGGATACCCCTGTTTCGGATTTTTTTCAGTCATCGCCTTAGGCCGGTATTCCATAGTTCCGTCATGCGTGATCCGTGTGCGTGTCCGTGTCCGCGTCCGTGTCCTCGATTTTTCATTCACCAAAGATATCGTTGGATATATTCCATACCTCCGCGTCCGTTCCGCGTCCGTATTCGTGTTCCACGGACACGGAGGTATGGAATAAACCCAACGATATCTTTGGTGAGTGAAAAATCGCTGACACGGACGCGGACACAGATCACGCATCATGGAACCATGGAATACCGGCCTTAAGCCCCGGTCACAACCCGCCGTACGTGCAAGTGCGTGCTGTGTACGTGCAAAAACGTGGGCCAGATTCAGGGATCCGTAGGTGGTGAGCACCGCCTCCGAACGGATTTGACAGCTCGCAGAGACGCCGTAGCATTTTAGTGCATGTAAAACTTCCTCTGCGTTCGAGCTGCGTGCGGGCTACGGATTCACCACCAGTACGGGTGACGTGCGTGCCCTGTACGTCCACGAGCGCATAAGGCCGGTATTCCATGGTTCCGTGATGCGTCTCGGACAGGGACACGGACGCGGAGGTATGGAATATACCCAACGATATCTTTGGTGAGTGAAAAATAGCGGACACGGACGCGGACACGGACACGGATCACGCTTCACGGAACTATGAAACTAACAAAATAACACCGTGAACGTTACCTCCGCAGAACACGTACGGACAAAAAAGACGCACGGCGGGTTGTGACCGGGGCTTTACTTCCATTATTGAACATTAACCTTTAATTTATTGCCCCATTAATCCATGTTAAAAATAGCTTAAAATCATAAAATAATAAAAAGCTTTATTTCCTATTATAGAATTTTCATTGTTATTTATTCGTTGATTTCCTGTCTGGAAATTGAGATTTTTGTTAAAAAATTGCAGTTATTGAATATTGAACAGCATACATGTTTATAATTGAAAATTTATATGAAATTGTTTTATGCATTGTGTGATAAATGAAAACGAAGAAATCTAATTTATTAAAGAAAATTTGTCAAATATTCCATCAAGTAATTATTCAGAAACTGTTACTTTTACGACCATGGGGCATAAGTGCTTCAAGTGTAAAAAGTTTGTATCCTCAATAAAACAGTTATCGTAAAGGTTAGGAATGTCATAAAATATTTCACTTGGGTACAAACCGTAAGCCTCGAGATAAAAATGTTGTTCCCAGGAGCCGAACACATTATATATACGTAAAATGTAGTCCCCAAATGAAGACTCAGTTAAAGTGGCAATTGTCAGGCTATAATGAAGGCCATCGTTGGTAACTTGTGTATTCACGTTGTTGTCTATAGGAACCATTATATGGTTTTCTAGCCTATACCACTGAATTTGTGAAGCTGTTGGCTCGGGGTATGCAAGGGCAGTGAAATTTAGAATCACTGACTTATAGAGACCACTTCTTATTGTCTCAATGACTGGATCAAATGGCGAAGGACGAGGAGAACCTGTAAGACAAAGTAATATTAGCAATACATGAAGGTTTAGAAGAAAGGCAACAGCACCATGAACAGGAGCTATTGTAGGACAGAATGCTTGACTTTTGGAAATAGTTAGTCGGATAGGGAACACATTTAGAATAAAATTGAGATATTAGAAAAGGAAAGGAAAATGAACGCGAAATAAGTCTGTGCTGTGAGTATTTTTATCTGTCTTGCTAGGAAGGAGCTGGATTGTTTTATGTCAAGCATTATAAAATAATTGTCATAAAAGTCATCATTGATGAAAACGTTTTCAATTTCATGACTATCATTTATTTTTCAAGACTAGCTATAGTATAACAAGTTAAAATTTAATTTGTTGCTTTGCTTAGGAAAATTCAGAGCTAATTCGCTAACCAGCAACCGTTAAATATGCAAGAATAGCTTCACCCAGAAAACACAAGTTCCACCGACAACCAAATAGTAAAAAGAAACAGTGAACGCAAATGTTAATGATATATCAATTTCATAAAACATTTAATAAAAATTGACAAAAGAGGACCCGAAGGGTGACCGCCTTGGTCATTGGTAACACATACACTCAACCAAAGTTCTAATTGGTCATCAATTGTTTATGTTTACAATGTATGCTAGTTTCGTTTCTTCTCTACGTCAAGAGAGGTTGTGGAAAGAACTGTTTTGTCTTGAAATCAATTATCTAATGTCTTTTTAATCTTTATTGATTGTTTTCTTCAATGAATCCAATACCATTCACTTACACCGCAGGGTCAAAATTTGAGCAGTCTTTAATTGAAAGGGAGGTAATTTTAAATTGGATACTTTGAAAGGGATTTATTTAAACAAATATACTGTTGATTAACAAGGTTTTATTTTTTTCCTACTAATGAGGGGTCCTATTAAAACAGCAAGACCTTTTTATGCAAGAAATGCATTTTTAGCAAAATTAAGGATAACTCTCGCCAAACTGTTCCGAACTCAATTATTACAAGATTAAAACTTAAGTTGGAGACTGTTATTGGCATATGATTATAAATAAAGAGTGAATTCAATGTCTTTTTTATAAAAATATACGGACAAAAAGTGACCAATTAGAACTTTGGTTGAGTGTATTTGCGTCTGATCTGAGGATTAAAACCAAAAATTTGACAAAAATTCTTTTTATTTGCTGAAGTTAATGCCTAATGAAATTATAGATACTGCTTTTGATACCACATTTCACTGATTGCTTTTGTGTGTGCAAAATTGTGGAAAAAAGTATATATTTGGAAATAGATAAGCCGATGTGAGTGAACTGTTTTAATGAAAAACAAAGTTACAATAATATTTTAATTATTTTTGAGGACACATATTTAAAATTAAAATAAAAGTTACTTTTAGAACTGATGTAATACTACATCGAGTTATGGTTTGCATATTTATCCAAACGTACCAGTTCAGTTTTAAACACTAAGAAAAACAAGTAATACTAAAAACTTACACTGTACAAAAAGTCTTATAATCCTCTGTGCATACTGCATGTTAAACTCATTTATTCCAGTGCAAGCGTAACTTCCGGCATCTGTGCACTTTGCTTGTGTTAAAGAATAATCCAGGTGTGTTACACCACTTGTAACCACGGTCTTGTTGTCATGTTGGATAGTTATGGTTGATCCTGTGGTGCCCTCTACATCACATTTTACAGTAATGGTATTATTTTCGGAAACTACGACGTCTTCTTCTTGACCATTCAGAGTAAACATCGTGACTGAATATGAATCTAAAATAATGTAATCTTTTTGTAAATGGTTTTAGATTCGATTACGTCTGTGCGTGGTCTTATGTATGCGTCTGTGGGTTCACTTACTTTTGCTCTTGCACTAAATTAATGTGCTACTTTAACTATAAACGTTTTATCTAATTATTACTTCCTCACTTATTTTTTGGTTCAAATTTAGACAGCTTTTAAAAACTGCATTTAATTCTGCATTGTAGCACATTCCTACATCCAAAGTAGTATCTTTCATACTTTCAAAACTTTCAAAATTTTATTTGAGGTCACTGAAGTGAAGCACATGGGCTACTTTTAACATAGATTCTGTTATCATATGACCTTGTTAAATTTAATGAAAGATCATTGCCTCATAATTAGTCCTGGAAATATGTCTAAACTTTTATTAAACATGTTTACAACCTTCTCTGTTTTTGACAGATGTGAAAAGGGGCTGGGATATCCGTGTCCTGTGGACACAATTCTAGTTTCATACTACTACAATTGACTGTTATGTGTTTTTTGCTAAAACCATAATACTAAAAAAGAAATATTATAAAACTGCTTACACAAAACGTCAAGTTTAAACGATTCGGAATCTATACCAATCACTTCTTGTTCTGCAGTGGGTGACATCGTGTTATTTGCACTACACGTGTAGTTGGAGGCATCATATATCGTGACGTTTGGAATTGTTAGAGCTTGTGTTTGCCATGTCATGTTATCTCTAGTTCTTTTCCATACAACTGTCGTTGAAGAGGGATTTCCAGGTTTGATAGAACAGAGTACGGTCAAGTTCTGGCCTTCTACAATGTTCATATTCTTGAATTGCTGTACTTCAGGAGCATCTACGTTTGAATAAACGATGAGTACTTTTAAATCGAATTTGTTTTATCAAAACATGCGATGCAAACAATATTCAAAACGGAATTAAAACATAACACGTTTAATAAGACTTCCACTAGTAAGAATTGATGTGTTTAATTTATAGTTTCAATATATATAACTTTTTTAACCATGTTGATAAAATGTTTCCCAATAAAATACGTGACAATTCAAACAAACAAGCAAACTTTCTTGATCTTAATCTTTCTGGTCATGTCACTTATAAAATAGATCTGTGATAAGGAAGATGATTTTAGTTTTAATAATGTAAATTTTCCCTTTTAATGCGAAAATGTTCCTCGTGCAATATCTAACGGGGTTTAAATCTCAAAGATTGTTCGCTTTTTAGATGAAAAAAGAGGAATCAACATTGAAATCCACTGAACGCGACAAATATGAACATATTACAGGCTCGGTTTGTGCCTTTTCATGGACAGTAATTGAAATGCTGCCCGGGTTAAGCGCAACTCATTATTTACACCAATAAACAATACAATTAAGATCCATCACAAACGATGATATGCATATGGTAGTGAACATGGAACCTTTAAAGCGATATTTTCAAATTAATCCATTCCATGTTCAGTGGCGTATGGTCCCCTGACAAAATATGGTTTTTTAACAAGAAAACAATCTGCGGAACTAAACAGTATATAATTTTGATAACAGACAACGACAAAGGCTAAATTTTATAAGTATATAGTATATTCTAGGGGTGATTGAGCAATATCAAAATCGATATTGGCTTAAAACAGTCCGAAATATTAAAACCAAAGTACCGTGCTCAACGAAATTCAATGAACGTAACTGATAACAGCACTGATTGAATGTAAGGAGAGACCTGTAATGATATAAATGATTTCAATGAACGTAATTATTGCATAACAGAAAACAAGGGTAGCGGTAACACAAGTTAAGGTAAGCCCTTACCTATTTGGTTGATCGACGGTGGCAGGGGTTTAAGAGTTTATGAAGGTTTATGGGGAATCTTGAAAAAAAAACCAAGAAGCTTGATGTGTTTCTTTTATTCTTGTCACCGTGCTTTTGCTGATTTGACTCCAGGTGCTCTGGTATCGGTAAGATCATTGAGAACACGCCCCTTTGGCTTTGCAATGCTTTTTCCTTCTTATGTTTTACATTATTGTGTGCTTTTGCATGCAACATTGTTGCGCTGATGGTTGGGTTGGAGTTAATTCACCAATACAACTTGTTTTCGATATGAGAACCTATTGGGGCAAGTATGAGGTTGGTTTACCCTAGAACCTGTCAATTTTTCCGATGACGCGCCTTTTAAAAAACAAAATCTAGGAGAATATAAAAACTTACATAAAATCTCGACTGACACAGACGAACTTTGCCGCCCAGTAAGTGAACTTCCTTTGCTAGAAACCATCGTATTTTCTGCATTGCATGTATATTGACCAGGCGTTTGAATGTTTGCCAACAAGAGCAGATCTTGTTTTTCAATGATACTGTTCGTATACGTCCAAGTATATTTAGGGGCAGGGTTGCCATCGCTCACGCATCTCAAAGAAACATCGCTGTTTCGGACAGCTCTGAGAGTATCATACACTGTACTGTTCTGGACTCTGAATGTAGGTATTGTCGGAGGATCTAAAGCGGATGTCCATAAATTATACAATAAGATGTAAACAGTGTTTAGCGTACGTTTAATATTCCAATAAATTATTTGAAATATGCTTATGGAAAATATTACAGCAATTGAAATTATTTAGAACATCTTACTATCCTGCTGAACTGCAGCATGGTGAACACCAGATTGCAATTTTAAGCTACAACGTTTTACTCTAATCTTATTATCTTTAAGCTTCATGGCTCCATTAACTGGAAGACATATTCAATTCATATGGTCTGGTCTCCTTCATTCGTGCAGTCTCCTTCATCCGTTTATTAGTTTATTTCACGCGGTTACTTAGGAACACACTGAATAGAATGATCGTCGGTGTCAGAGTTCCATCCGGTTACTGGTCAATTACACACAGGCACATTTCTAGCGCTCCAAAATGCGAAAAAACAGGTAAACATCACTTTCATACAGTATTTTTCTAACTTTTCAAAATTTTCAGAGCCCAAATATATGAAATAGATTATTGTTTTATCAGAAATTGAGTAAAATTTTATTAGAAACAACTTTTCCGGCAACGGCCTTGTATCCAAGATGGCGTCCACTTGATTCACGCGCTAAAATTCTTTTCGTTTTTTTTTAATCGAGTGTAAGTTAATTGAATCTTGATTGAAAAGTTCACACAAATGTTAAACTATCCCATTAAGGATCAATTACCTTGCCATTGCAGGAACATCCTCAAAAAAGGACCAAGAAACGATACAATTATAACATAAGAAATCTTGAATCAGCGTTTAAGTCTGTACAAGAAGGTCATTTAAATGTGAAGAGAGCTGCATTGCTAAATGGTGTACCTATTCATACACTTCGTGACAGAGTTAATGGAAAGGTGTAACTTGGTGCTGTATTAAATATGGAGACATTGTTCACACATGAAGAAGAGGAGTTCTTAGTGCAACATATAGAAAAGCTATGAAGTTTGGGTTATGGTCTGAGAAAATCTCGGGTGAATATTTTGGCTGCAGAGTTGGCTCAAAAACTTGGCAGGAGAAGCAATCAGTCTAAATTAAGTAATCGTTGGTATTATTCTTTTCTGAAACGCTGGGATTCAAGACTTATGGTGGTGAAGCCAAGATCTCTGACATCCTATAGAGCTGCTGCTCTTACCCAGACCACAATAGACGACTATTTTTCCAGACTTGAATTCACTATGCTGAAATATAATTTATTGGGAAAGCCACATATTATTTATAACCTGGACGAGACAGGACTGAAACCAGAACACAGACCATCCAGTGTCGTGTCACCAAAGTCATCCAGAAATGTGCAGTCGGTAACTTCACCCAATTCAACAACTGTAACATTGATAAGATGTATAAGTGCATCGGGAAATGTCATCCCTCCATTCTATGTGTTCAAAGGCAAAAGATATAATACGGAGTTATTGCATGGTGCATTACCAGGCTCCGGAATGTCTATGTCAGATAGTGGTTGGTCAAACAGCACAATCTTCATGAAATATTTGAAGGACCGCTTCCTGAAATAAGTTGACACAAGACAGGACCCTACAGAGCACATCTTACTATTGTTTGATGGTCATGTATCGCACTGCACATGGGACGTTATGGAATGGGAAAAGAACAACAACATAATACTAATTGTCCTTCCTCCACACACAAGCCATGCTCTTCGGCCACTTGATGTGGGCTGCTTTGGGCCATTTAAGAGCGTTTACTACAACGAATGTAACTTATACATGACAAGGACCAGAGGCCAGGTTATCACAAAATACAATATTGCTGAGCTGTCCAGTAAGGCGTACTTAAAGACAATGACTCCAGTAAACATTACATCAAGTCTCAGAATAGCAGGAGTATGTCCACTGGACAAATCTAAGGTAAGAAACAATTATAATTATATATTGAATGGTTTATTAATAATGTTTATATGTTTAGCAGAATACCATTAATAATAACTATTAAACTTCATACTTTAATAAATCTAGTTAAAAATAAAACAAAATATTCAGAGCTAACAGAAAACATAATTATTTGTAGAATATTTATATTGCTAAATATATCTACAGGTGCCTCTGGAGATGAAACTTCCTTCTGAGTCTTTCTCTAAGAAGACACCGGGACCCACAGAAACTATGGAGTCCCTGCTGAAACAGAAATTCAATGAATCTGCTCCGAAGTTACAACATCCAGGCAAAAATAACAATAACAACTGCGGTGTCAGCGAGCAATGTGATCCAAGTACTGTTGAAAATTTGTCGTAAGATAAGACTAACAACAATTGTGACTCTGTAGTAACCAAAACCAGGCGTCCAGGTTTTGGGGGTAAAGCAATAACAGAAAGTGACTTTATGATGCAAATGCACATATATGAAATCAACAAAAGTAATAAAACTTGCAAACAGCCCCAAATACATAGGTCTCTGAAGCCTGGTCCTAGCAACTACAAACCCGTTAAGGGTGCCAGAGTATTAAAATTTGATGATGGTGATGAATTGGATGATAATGATGATTTGGATGATAGTGATGATTTGGGTGATAGTGATGATTTGGATGATGTCTCTGAGAGTGATCTTTGTTGTGTGTGTAAGAAAATGTCTCCCCCTGGAATAAAAGAATGTCCTGATTTGGTCATAGATAAGTGGGCAAAGTGGGACAAATGTTCACACTGGACCCATCTTCGGTTCTGTAGTAAGGCGTCTGTCAGACTTTGTGTGTCCACATTGTGAATAGTATGTTGTTCATAACTACTTATGTTTATCAAATTTGTTTGAAAATATACAGTTCATATGTTCTTAAGTTGTATAATCTGAAACTAGTCTATGCAGTCTCACGGTGTCAAGCAGAATGATTAACAACTTATTTGACCAGAACATTGTTCTATACAATAAATGATGCTATTTGATTGAAATATTTGTTTACATCATCATTTTGAAAATCCCGCTGTTTACAATATACTATATTTAACGCAAAAATACTATATATATCAACCAATCACAGTAAACAAGTTTTAATTTTCATCCAATCACGATGCACGAATGAATGAGACATAGCGTTGTGCAAATGCACTTGACCCCTGGTGACATTGGCTACAAATTAAAAGGTAAACGCATAGAAATTTTAAACCTATTTTGTTTTTATTATTCGAGGACACATTCTTGTAGAATATGCATAGTTCAATTTAAAATGTTATAGAAGATTAGTTGTTACTGTCAGCTTTCAAACACGCGTGATGCACGAATGAACGCACACAAAGCTATTCATTGTTTTCAAATGTAAAAGCACGAAAGATAGTTTCGTCAGTGATTTGTCATTTATAGTAATTGGTCGTTCATTAAACTGTGTGTGCTGCCATCAAAAATTATACAAACGTTTCTACTAATTTTAAAATTAAAAATGCAAATTTCAACATGTAAAACACTAAATATTATTGGATTAAAAAAGTAGAGCCAAACACGTAATACTATGTTGCTATCTTTTATAAAAAAAAGTCTCATCACTTAAAGCAAATAAAAACTTACACAATACAACAATACTGATATTGTCAGACATTATTCCACTGAAGTGTGATGAAAGACAAGTGCAGTATCCATCTTGAAAACGCGAAGTGGTCCAGCTCACCATTTTTGTGACCGTTGCTCCGGTAGAATTATCCGAAACACTTCCGTTATAACAGCTCCACGTGATATTTGGCAGTGGATTTCCCCCAGTGATAGAACAGGTCAATTGTTGTGTTTTATTCTCTATTACATGCACTGAACTTCCTTCGAGTATTACAGGAGGCATATCTGGTGCATCTAAAACATGAAATTAATTGTTATCATTATTATCACTTGTTGTTACAACATGTGTGGCTTAAATAAACGTACACGTAGACTAAGCAATAAAGGTTCCAAGATTGTAACACATCGTGTCCGTATTAAAAAAAATCCGCATAACTATAATAACGATAATGTTAAGGGTTACTACTTTACATTTTAGACACTAAAAGCTCGTCAACAAAATATATAAAATAATAAATGACCATGGATTTTGCATATATGTGGTTACTGTTATAAGAGTATTGCCGGTAAAATATGAAAAATCTTCTGTTGCCTGTCCCGGCGTAGTTCTACATGTAGTGTTGTTTAATTCGTGACACATATTATTAGAAAAAAAGATTCTTACATTCAACGTTTAACAAAGGTTTTCTTTGTGAAATGACCGTATTCACACTATTGTTCGCTGTGCAGTATATTGTCATGTTATTGTCATTTCGTGTTGGTGAATATTGTAATGTGCTTATGATTGTTTTAAGATTGTCGGAATTCAATACATCAATAGTAGTAACATTTATTCCGCGTGTTATTGTTTCACCGTTGCCAACGCTTAATATTCTGTCGTCCTTGAACCATTTGATTTGAGCTTCTGGACGAACAATGGTGGTAACACACACAAAATTTATTTGTGTATTTTCTCTCACTGTTACCATGTCGGAGGCTGGCTCCTGCATTTGCACTGATGTTATTGGCACTGAAAAGATCAGCAAAAGTAAATCCTTTTATATACGTTAAAGAAAACAGCGTTGTAGATTGTCACGCTGGTAACATTTCGTTTTGAATTACAGATGGCTTTAGGAAGAGTATGGAGAACATTGCCTTGTTATTTCTTTAGTTATTAATAAAATCTCTATAAAATACTGGCTGTGAAAAACCTTGTTGCAGTGGTGATTTTAAACTGTACCTGTATTTTTGAATTAAAATCTGGGTATCGTATCGGCGATGCAACTTGCAAAAGATTTTCCTTAATTTATGGTACGAACAAAACTGTTTTAAAATATTTTCTGTCATGCCTAGATAACGTTCATAGAAATCTTAAACATTGTTACAGGCTCTAGAATAAAACGAACAAGTTTTGAAATGTATACACCGTAAGATGTTGCATGGGGGACATCGCCATCTAAATAAGGAAAATGTTATTAATGATTTACTTCAATTCTGAATCTTTAGATAACAAAAGAACTTTGTTTACTGTTATATATTACAAACCGTTTAGTTTTATTAATTTGACATGATCTTATACAGCAAATCACTTACACAGTATACATTTACTGCTCACCTGCAACATCAACGGAAACTGTGTTGCTCATATCCGTTTTTCCCCTAAGTATTATTATACACTGCCAGATGTTTCCATGGTTAAACCTTGTTAGTCTTAGTATAGTTAATGAGACTGAGTAGTTGTATTTGCTCGAACAGTTGTAGCTATAGAGGGAGCTGTTAAGAGATCCCAACACACGGCATTCTGTAGCAGAAATATCTGCGACTGTAGCGTTGTCTACTTGCCATCTTAATACGTCAACATATTCAATGCCGTCGTAAGAACATGTTAGTGTTTGGGAGTAATTTTCTACAACACTAACGAACTGCGGAGTCAACACTGCTTTTGCCATTGTTTCTGGAAAGTATCATAAGATACATGTAACGTGACACTTTTAAAATTATAAATAAAATATAAAAAATAACATTAATATAAATTAAATAACACATAACATAACATATCACATTTAACATAATAAAATAAAAAAAATAAGAATAAATAAAATAAATACAATTAAATAAAACTTAAAATAATATAATATAATATAATATAATACACTTAACAACTTTTCTAAGTATACACCTGCGTACTGGCTCATTACTGGCTTGATAATTGAACTATTGCTCCAAAACTTTCAATAAAACATGCAATAAGTACTATCTGATTTATCAGTAAATTATTTTGTAAAATGACAGACAACTGACTGCTCACAATCATTAAGAGTACTGGGACCCATAGAATACAAATTGACATCAGTAAATAAAGAGTATGACCACCAACAGCGCGTATAACTGCAAGACACATTGATCTCATTGAGCTAATACGGTGCTAATGACTTCTTTATGGAATCTTCAATTTAACCCGCTCTTGTATGAAATATTACATGTATTTGGAACTATAGGTACAAATTTGCAGCATTAGTTCGAGCTAATAAAAGTTTTATTTACTAAAATAAATTTGGTTCGCGCGACTAAAAGCGAAAGTAGGATTTCCGAAACGTCACAGAAATCGAGATAGCGCATGAAGTGGTCTCTTCTTCGTTGCTAAATATAGCTCCATTATATTTAGCTTATAAATTGCTTGTAAGTTCGTTAACTATAATTTAACAATATCATTGAAAATCCCGTCTATAAGGAAGAATTCGATCGGACCCTTTGTGTTCTGTTAGAGAGTTTATACATTAGAGTCTATATGGACAAATATGATTTTTCAAATGTATATTCTTTCTTAAGTTTAGGGCTGGGGCTTTAAGCCCATTCCTGAAGAAACCCATTTTTCAAGTTGCATGGTTGGTCCCTCCTGTTTCGTACGCCTCTTTCAAGATCACACAACATATTTTCAATTAGATTTGGATCCGGAGATCTATCGAACCATGGAAATATTCTGACGTTGTTCACCTCAAGAAAACGTCTGGTGTTCGCCGAACGATGACACGGTGCACGATCATGCATAAACTGCATGCATCTTTGTGCTTGAAGACGTGGAGGGACAACAGAAACAAGGACTTGTCGCTGATATTCTTCAGAATTTAAGTTCCATATTAAAACTGCTACACTCCTCGTGTGCATTGACACACCAGCCCACAGCGTTATAACTGATCATCCATAATAAAAAATTCCGCTTCAACAATATTTTCGCGATTTAACTGTTCATCGCTGAAGGTGGCCATATGCGTCTTTATCTAATATTGTGAGTTTGTTTTCTGTGGGTGTCAGTACTCTAAATTACTGTGAGCAGTCAGTCTGAATAATGTTATACTAATAAATCAGTTAGTATTAGTTACATGTTTTATTGACAGTTTTAGAGCAATAGCTCAATTAGAAAGCCAGATATGCCCTAGTACGCAGATGTATACTTAGAAAAGTTGTTAAGTGTATAATATAATTTCATAAAATACATAGAGAATTCAACATAAGTGATCATTTTTTATACTGAAACTATAAAACGAGTCATCTTAACCGAAATAAAACGAGGCTTTTGCAGAGTTTTATTTCGATTTAGATATTAACGAGTTTTATATAATTACAGTATAAAATGAACGCGAGTGAAGCGAAAACTGAGAACGTGCGTAATCCATCGTATCGGGTGGTACATAAGCTAGTCCCCCCCAAAATTATCCTACCGTTGTCCTATTTGTCACAAACAAGTAATGAATTGATTATTTTAACTGCGATCGGGTCTAGATAAAAGAATGTAACAGTTAAAGGCTTTCGAAGTTGTGTTTCGAAGCTTTAACATATTAAACCGATTATAATATATATGCGATTTTAAGCTTTTTACATTAGTCCAATCAATGGCAAAGATGAAGATAAACTTGTGCTTACCAACAGCATATACAAATAAAATATATCCAAAACACCGCTTCACAAACGGGCATTTCATTTTTATTGAAGTAAACTGGTTGCTTTGAAAGACAATTTTTAAAATGTAGCATATATCAAGAATGTCTAATTATTCATGCTAACGCAGCGCAGATGTAAACGAGAAGTGTTAACATCTAGAAAATAAAGAATAGAATACAGTTTCAGTATAAGGGAACACACAATTATTGTCGATATAAGGTTACTGACCCGGTTGGGAAGTTGGCGCTTGTGTTGTAGAGGACTCTTGTATATAAATGTCCACGGTCGTACTTGCTGAAGTGTTTCCAAATTGTGGAAAATGTTCGCCCTTCTCCGTTGCCTGCCAGCCAATTTCAAGTTCAATAGTTATTGCAATCTTATATCCTTTCCGCGCCCGACCCTGTTTTCCGGACAGACGCCCGAAACGTATATAAACGTATGCTTTTTTTACGATTTTAAAACCCATAACGTAAATGTGCGTAATTTTTTTAATGCCCGTTGATAAGCGTATGTTTGAATAAAGCATATACGCTTTTGTCCGTTACAGGTATTCTACCTTTTAATGAAATTCGGAATTTTCACCATGGTAAGAAACCCGATTAAAGAACTGTAAAACACGTAATCTAACGTTACGGTCTTTCTTCTGTAAAAAAAGGTGTATTATGCATATCAAAAATAGTGCGTTAAAATCCCGAATCTCAACGCTCTTTTACGTAATGGGAGAAACCAAACAGAAAAATTCGGTTTATCGCTGGAAGACTGTAACGGAAAATTCCGTAAATCAATTAACCTAGTTAACAGTCATTAATTTTTATGTCATTGCAAAAAATGTCATTTTTAAGTAATTACTAAGTAGATATAGGTATTTTCTAACATAATGGATAACTGTTTTGGAGCCACTTTTTTATTTTGACAATAAAAGATGAAGAAACAGCAACACTGTAATTAGATTTTTTTTTCTTAAAATTTGACTTTTTAAAATCACTACTTTTCTTATCAGATTATCTAAGTCACATGTTAACAATTTCTTACTAAAGATATTTGAGAGAAATATGCGATGCGTTCGAAGGACTAATAGTGTAAAAATACTGATCGATGATTCCGTGTTCTTCTAAATAGCAGCCAAAGTAAGGACTTTTTAATAAAAAGAAATAAAAATCGACGGGTTTCCGACGGAAAAACAGGGTCGTGTTTTGAAAAGCGATTTTTAATACGTTTAAATACGTAAAACAGGGTCGGGTTTTGGGAAGTCAAAATTTTGTCACGTATAAATACGTTATGGTCGTGGAAAAGATATACAGTGAAACAAAACAAGGTTAGTTTTCATACAGTCAGACAATTGATTTTCTTTTGCAATGATTAAATTTCTGTTAATTAAAAGTAGACTGCTATGTGTTTACCAAAATGCATAAAGAATGTAATAAGCCTTCCGTGAAAGGCTAAACAAAAACTGCTCTGTCCACAATCAATTTATTTACAGAACCATTTTAAAGTTTTAAAACCAAATCACGCAGTGCAAAGAAGTGCACTTTGAGAGTGTAAACTTTAAACGTCGCGTTGTCATAATATGGTAATGTATACATAAATTAGACAATACTATGTTTTAAAGCTATTTTAACCAAGGATAAATAAAGTTTAAACTTTGCTTTATAAAATGCTTTTGGAATCAGAGGATTTGTAAAGGCATCTCTGTTGCACATGGGGCATATACAGTTTTGATCTCTTTATATGCTAAATAAAGATAATTTTGAAATAGAAGATGTACATTATAAATTGAACAGTTAATATTAAAATTTAATGTTTACAAAAAGGCGTACATTTACTTCTTAATGTGTTTTGTTTAATTTAATTTGTAGATGTTCTTTTCCTGTATAATTTGTACAACTACATCATAAACTATTTATTTATTTATTGTAAGTATACATGTAATATCTGCCAACTTTACCTGAACTGTTAAAGTACACAAATTGTTAAGTATCCCTTCACTAGTGATGTTAAAAGAATGCTGCACTGACACTTGACCCGAATCTTTATCAATACTAAAATACTTGCTGCAGCCGCCACCTGAAAACAAGGAAGACCACCGGACACATGTAATTGCATGGTATGTTTTCTTACTTTTGTACAGACAGATCAGGAAAAGCAATTTACTGATAATGTATCTTACATAATGCATCAACAAACAAATCTGTTCGAACTATTCCAGATGGTTTTATCTTAATGACGTTTCAGGTTTTAACATATTGCTTGTAATTAAAGAATTAGCTAGAAATCATGTAAATAAAATGCTTACTTTGTAAACTATACTCTACTTGATTGCTGTTTTCCATGTCGCCATCAAAAGCAATGACGGTTATCACTCTCGCACCCTGCAATGTCGAAATAGTTTAACGCATGTGCTTTAATATAACTCATAGACTAGAAGTGATGTTAGTCAAATACAAAAATCAAACAGGTAACCCAACCTTAATATTGTTTGTGATCTGTTGAAAAAACACTTAATAATATTAAAATGTTGACTTCGGTTTTCTTTCCGAAATAAAAAAAGTTATTATAAGTTTAACTAGTAAAATCGTCTTGAAAGGTTCATTTTTGTTGATACATGGGAAAAACAAACTGTCATAAAATATTGTCTATGCAAAGTTTGCGCTAATTACATGTTTCAATGTAAAACTCAAAAGTATAATTTTTGATTAATGCAAATCAGCACAAGTATTATAACTTTTACCGGTTTAGTGTCTTCCGTTTTGAGAACCGTTCTATTAAAGAGACTTTTGAATCGCGGCGGCTGATCCTGCATATCTATAACTTTGATAAACAGTTGGGCTGTAGAATTGTTGCCCGAACCAAGGTTATCCTACAATATTGATCAATTTGTTTTAAATGGGAACTGACCATAACAAGAGTGTGATACATGCAAAAACAGGTCTTTTTGCTGAACCTATAGCATGTCAATAGTATCGAAAGTCCTTTTTAACATATGAAGGAAGACTTTTCATGCTGAATTTACACAATTTTTTCAGTATTATGTTAATTTCAAATAATGTAAATAACTGTGTATTTATAATACTAATTTTGCTATTTAAAGCAGATTTGCCCCGACTTAAGTTTTTTAAGTGTCAGTACGAATAACAATAACTGTGTGGAAATTCAAAATGATTTTAAGCAGCTGTACTTTTGATATTAAGGGTTGAAAATAATTTACTTTAAGTAAAGAAATATAATTCTCCGGAAACGAAAGTAATAATGCAAATTTAGCGCAACGAGACTCCATGAATCGTGTGAGTAATGCACTAAATTTGAAATTACAATTTTGTTTCAGTGAGGAAACACAATCCAGTCTAATTGTCAATAAGGGTTGATAATACACAAAAATAAGAATTTAATTTCACAACAAGAACAAAAGTTAACAGTTCTTGCAGTTATAAGTTCATTTTAAATAAGTTGCTCTAAATTTATAATTCGAAATTGTAATTACCAAAAGAAGAAGAGTTTATGAATTACGTGATTGAATCTCATTTGCATTTAAACGACAAGCTTGTCGGAAAAGAATGTCCGAGGCATTTATTTTCATTGCAATACAAACGCTTAAAGTTATGGTGACTTAAATAATATGATTTACGCATACCACGGCGAAGACAGTATATCGGTAATAGCTATGTTCCTCATAATCAACACATTTGTTCATCTCAATGTAGCCACTATGGTTGTTTATTGAAAACGTATTTTTGTACATTGCTGTTGATTGGTCAGGCTAAAATGGTCAAAACATTACAGTGTATGCAAAATAACATAATGGATATAATCTTAAGTTACTAACACTTTTGTTTGATTCTTGTTGTTAACTTAAAATAACCTTACTGTAGAGCTACTTACTTATGAAAAAAGAACATTTGGAGCAAACTTACTCTAAATATTTGAAAATATTGCAGACTGTATAACTGAGTGTGTTCCTGGACGAACAAACACTCGACGGATCTAAACAGAATTGAAATTTGATATGATATTTGATAACATATATCCTACCTACTAAAGCAGGCCCAAAGGAATAACTTTAAAAACAATATAAATATACTCGGGGTTGATGAACAATTCAAAAACCTATACTGGTTTGGATACTGAAACGAGATATTAAAACGGACCTAAAACTTGGCATCCATTCGTTCAGGACAACATTGAATATCGAAGTCGTGCTCATTGACATTCAATTAAGAACGTCGTTATCCTACAGAAGAATTTTATTCTGAACATTATCTGAATATTTAATTGAAAATACTGGATAAGGGAAATTAAAAAGGTGAAATATGCATATCATGTATTGTCACACCCAAAAAACACCGCCTCTCCACGCAGCCAAACAGTTGAGAGAAAAAAGAGCACGTGTTTATAAGATCAATTTAAATCAATTTTAAATAAGTCGCCACAATCAATGAAAAATAGAACTTTTAGTGTTTAACATTGGAACGGTCAGAGGCAAAATAATTTACCACTGAAGATTAAACCAGGTTCTAGGCTGCAATGTCCTCATACACTATACTTGCAAATGATTCGAAATGAATAGCTGAATGTTGTGGAAAAGTCTCGTTAATTACTTACTTTTTTTGCATCATTTAACATCCGTGACGTATTTTATTTTGTTTATGAAAATGAATTCTATTTACATTGATTGCTGATCATTTTGTTAATAAAAGCTTAATATACATTTTCCACAACTTTCCGAAAATCTTAAGCGTTCACCTACCTGTAGTTTGTATCTAATAATACCGAACTCTTCACTATCTAAATCGGTTGCATTGATGCTGGTGTACATATTCCCAGATAAGTTACAGGGCAGCTATAAAATACAAATATGATAAAAAAACAACAAAATGTATACGTTATACACATTTAAGCCCAATGTTGTGAACATGCTGAATTAATTCGTAACAGGTCCTTATTTTAAATTTCTGAAAAAAAGTTAAGATATAAAAAACCATACATGTAGTCGAAAAAACGTAACAATTTGTCTCGTTTTAAATATTGTAAATATTATATCTTAAAATATGAAATATATGATGAAAGAGATTATTTTAATTTTAATATAGCAAATTTTCCGTTTTTAGGCGATGATCTTCGTGCAACATCTTACGGCGTTTATATCTCACAGCTTGTTTGCTTTTCTAGAGCTTGCAATGATGTTAATGATTTCAATCAACCTAATCTTTGCATAACAGAACAACTTTAAAAACAAGGTTATCGGTACATATCACAAATTAAGGAAAACTTTTTGCAAGCTTTATCGCCGATACCCAGATTTAATTCGCCTTTACAACAAGGTATTTCACACAGCCAGTTTTTTTAATGGAGATTTAATTTATAAACTTAAGAAAATAAAAAGGCAATATTAATTTCTCCCGGCTATTCGTAAAAACCATCTGTAAATTCAAAAAGAAAGGTTACCAACATGATATTCTGCAGCGCTCGGCAGGCCTGGTGATTAACCCATCTACAGTTGATCATAATGCTTACCTCTTTAATTGCACGAGCATAGCAGGGATTTAAGAGTTTATGAAGGTTTATAGGGAAATCTTTTTTTAAAAGAACACCGGGTCATCGTGTTCTTGCTGATTTAACTCAAGGTGCTCTGGTCTCGGTAAGGTCATTGAGTACCTGCCCCTTTGGCTTTTCAATGCTGTTAGCTTATGTTTTATATGTCTATGTTCTTTTGCATGCAACATTGTTGAGCTGATTGGTGGGTTGTGTTATTTAACTGACAACTTGTGCTTGTTCTGTGATATGAAAAGACCTGTTGGGGCAAGTGTGAGGTTGGTGCACAGTAGAACCTGGTTTAAATCCCCAGCGGCAAATTGTTTGCCACAGATCGTTCCAAGGCGGTAACCCCTCGGATTCTCACTTTCGTTAATTGTTTGTGGCGTCCATATTGAAACTGATTATTGTAATACCATGCTCTCTTTTCCTCTCTACATTTTGGCTGTGTGGGGAGGCTGTGTCTACTGGATTTGGCCATTCCTGATATGCATATTTCACACTTTTTAGAAGTTATATAAGAAATTGCTACTGTTCATACTTCTGGTATTTCCCAAATGTACGGCTGGTTCTGGAAGACTGGAGAGTTGTCGTTCACATCAATAATGTAAAGTTTGATGACAACTACGATCTTTAATTTAAAATGCAAAGGAAATATAAGATAAACTTATACGATATTATAATTTGAAATGATTTATGATAAAACTGCACACTGAACTTGAAAACAGATATTGATCAAACGTCTAACAAGGTTCGGAAACACAACAGTTCTAAGCTTAAGCATTATGTTAAGTTTTATACGATTAGAAGATGTCCTCGGCGTGCGCCGGGTCTGCATACCATATCGTTTTGAATTTGTATAAAAATGCTACACTTGGGTATACTGTCCTGAAATTTTGCATGTACACTCACAATATGTGTATATAATATACGAAAAAATCGGAAACGTGTAAAATAAATACTTTTTATACAGCAAATCCAGTCCACGGTATACCGAGACAACCCTTAAGTATTTAATTTTATTGATAGTTTGCTGTGTCTTTTATTCTTTCAAACGAAGTGAAGTGAAAGGGTATAAAGGTGTCCTATCTGGTTGGTTTATAAGTAAGTCGGTTGTTTAGTCAGTTTTCCATTTCGAAAAAAGCCGATCTTATGAAGATCTTATTGTCAAATCGATGTGTATGTTTCTGACTACATAGTTGCGAAAGCTAACATCGTTTAGTGAACATTTAACCTATCTTGTTCAACGTTTTGTCGATCTGATCACAATTCCTCTTTGAAATTTTATTATAATACTACTAGCTATTACACTTATATATAAATACATTTTGTAATGTCATTGAACTTAAAATGTCAAACAAAATCGGTAATATTATTTGTGACTACCATTCAATAACAATGTGAGTAATATTTAAAAGGCATCAGTTTGACAGTAAACCTACCTCATTATTATTATGGTCTCTCGCACAAAACTGCATATCAGCTGGACTTTTTCCTGGCTAAAACCAAATCATCATGACTATAATTTCCTATTTTAACCCCATCAGATTCATAAACATCTATTTAATTGATGCTTTCGGTAAATAAACGTACCATTACATACAGTATTTTCTACCACAGGAGCGTAAGTAAGGAATGGATTTAAACAATTAAATTTCAGTCAATGCCAAGTAATCGGACCTACTTTTACGAACATCAACAAACTCTTATTTGAAAAAAAGAAAGAAAATATGTTCCGCTCGCAATATAGTGATTTATAAAATAATCCACTTGTTTCGAAGGGCAGGTCAAAGAGACGGCACTGTGAAAATTCAGAACAAAGAGTTTATTATAAATATTGATGTTTACGTTGGAGTAATTAGAAGGATATTAATAGTATTTTAAAGTGCAATTAATGTAACAACTCTTTTTAAAGCAATTGCGAACAGTAAAAAGAAAGTGTTACACATAATATTATTGTTCATTATTTTCTGATTTGAAATTCAAGCACCGCTGTTTCAAGTACGTTAAACGAAAATGATTAAGATTGTTACTATGTACCTGACCATTACCGTCCCTGTCCAACACCACTCTGGTGGTAACATTGACTTGGATACTTTTCCCTTGCGTTTGATTGATATGTACAAGGCTGGTTGTGTAATATCCACCTGCAACAACTGACACGTCTGAAGTTGGATGAGATACGGTGAAGTTGAATAGTAAACCTCCTGTTCAAAAGTGAAATATGCATATCAGGAATGGGCACATCCAGCAGACACAGCCTCCCCACACAGCCAATACGTAGAGAAGAAAAGAGAACGAATGGCATTAGTAAACAAGGATAGCGGTAAAAAACACACAATAATTTTAACCTAGTAATGGCTTGATTCCTCTTCAAAATTTGCTAAGCATTGTTTTTACATAAAATGTTTAGAAGATTTTTGTAAATACTATTCTATTGCTAAAATGACTCTATGATGATAATTGTTAGACTCAACAACATTGCATGTTAAAAATCAATCGATTTATGAAAAACGCATTTTCTCGGAAGCAGTGTATTTCTGTTGTCTATCATGTATTTGTGTGCATACTTTGTATTTCAATGAGCCATAGTTTTACAGCAATCAGCTTAAAATCAACTTACCTACTGGAAATGATTCATTCACTATTATGAACTTCGATGGAGGTAAGTTACCAAACACGGGTGTCTGTGCGTGGCAGATACCTTTCAACATAAATATTGATTTTAATACATTTTAATATTGGTACATTTTGTATTGTTTGACAAGTGGACTGCTTTTATAGTCTGAAGTAGCTTGATCTTAATGAAGCCAATCAAACCGAACATGCAATATTTTGATATTTGTGGTGTTTGGTGGCTTTAAAAATCATTTTGCATCTTGTTTAAATACCACAGTTACTGTATCGTTGTTTGTTTCTTGTGGCGGCTGTAAAAGATCTTCCCGCACCTTAAATCAGTGTTGTTATTAATTACCATTTCCTTTTTTTTGAAAGTTCTTTAGCAGGATACATGTATTTGTGTAATTTGTAAGTAACGCTCAAGATAGTTGAATGCATCGCGAACAGTAATATGCTTTGCTTTAACTGCCATTTAAAAGGCACAATAAAACCGAATTTCAATATTTTGTTTGTTTGCTGTGTTCGGTGGCTTTAAAGTTCCTTTTCCATATTTTTTAATGTAACAGTAGCGTTCTTCATGCTTTCTCTTGGCTGTAAAAATGCTCACCATATATTTAATCAGTGACGATATCAATTAAGTGCCATATTAATATGATCTCGATGCATATTGATGTCTGTCGTGATTTTTGCACTTCAATTAGGATGTACAAAAATGCTTTATTAGTTTTTTTTAATTTATGTTTTTCTTCTTTAGACTTTTTAGTAAACAAAAACTACAACATGGTAATTTTCGAGTCGCTTGAGCTTTTATTCAACGATAAAATGAAATCGAACGTGTTTATCTGATAAAAAATATAAATAATGTGGCCTCTTAAAACTTTGGGTGGGAAAAGTTTTCCAGAAGGGCCAAATACATTATTTGTGACTTTTAGAACCCACAAGGTTTGGCATTAAGATATAATTCTGCTGATGGTGTATTTTTAATGAATCAGTCATATCGTTACATCATTTTTCCGCAATGAAGTATGCCTCTTATCAGATATTAACTTAATTTCATATTGGACGTATAACAATGTGCGTATATTTGGTTATATTTTAAATCCAACTTCATCTTCTACATATCATTTAACTAAATATAATTCACGATGGTGCAACTTGTTTTACTTTGAGAGGAGTGGCTACAGTTAAACCCGCTCACAAAATTAAACTGTCCAACAAATGGTGAGCGGCCTTTACTGTAGCTACGCCTTTTAAAGTAATACGACACAATGTGTAGCATCAGAAATTATTATTCGACAGCTGAATAAGACTTCGCCGTAGAGGACTAACTATGAAATATTAAATATTCCTTAAATAAAATTGATTTGTATGTTTTTTGCTTTTTTTAGATTTATTACTTAGAGAATCACACCTTCTTCGGAAACTGTTGTTTTATTAATGTGTCCGATCAGTTTTAAATTTTTGCATTAACTACATGTATATGATCATTTTTGAATATTCTTTTATTAAAAATATACGAAAACGTTCACATCTGTAGTAGTATTAAGATTTATTTCAACGACCGGCATATAAAGGTAATCTTTTATTAAAACCATTAAATGGAGTTTGCCTACCTGTGATCGCTACAATAACTTCCAAGATCACAATGACCACCTTAACGTTACTTGTGCAGATCATTTTTCAGCAAGATATGTGGTGTATAAACATTAAAAAGTTTTACTTCCATTCAAATTAAAAAAAAATCAAACTATTTTCCCGATAATAGATGATATCAAGTGATTTTTTCTGCACAGGTATTAAAAAGACCAGAGCAAGCCAAAATTGATTTTGATCTTAAATAGCTTACGAACTGTACTTGACTTATATCTCTTGATTGCATGCAAGCTTAAACTTAGTGTCATCAAAACTCAACGCTTATCTCTTTCCAATATGTTTGATAAACACGACGTAAGGAATTACGTTTAATCAATAGGCGGAAGCTATGAAATTGTATTATTCAAAACATTATGTATTCTCGTAGCCAATTATCTTTATCTGTTCATGGCACAAAAAACAGAATTGTGCCTAGATCTCGTTTTTAAGGAAATAGACTTTATCGGTATCATGAAATCCAATAATTCATATACATTAATGTACATTACATCCGACCACAAAAAAGAAGCAGAACCCAATAAATATTAAAGTATACTCTATTCTAAAAGAGAGTGAGCACTTTGTTTTCGGTGGTTTTAATACTGGCGCGCATGCGCCAGTATTTTACTAACGATGCTGTGAACTCTGCGACGCGCAGTCCTGAACTTCGGGTGTATCATTGCGACCACGAGAGCGTATCAAGTAAGTGGTCACCGCGAGAGCAGGAAATGTTCTGCACAAGTGTGAAGCACAATGCAGCACACCATTCCACGAATTCTGAGCGATTGATAGTAAGTTTCCGTGTAATTTTGGAGCATCCATGCCAAAAATTCCATCGGACAATGTAGAGTGAAATCATGACCAGCTACGGCAGTGAACAAGCAACTGGATATGAATGAGTAGTTTAGTTACGCCTGAAAGATTTCGTAGTTGTGTGGCATAAAAAGTAGTGCATTTTAAGAAAATACAAATATTTCGAGAAGGAATGCGAACTTTGAAAGATAATTCTACAAATAAAAACAAGAAAACAATTTAATGTTGTGATTCGCAAGGAAAGGTTATTAAAAGAACGATTAAAAACAAATCAGTCACGTGACAAACGGGAGATAGCGTGGGTTGCCATTTTGGTTAGGTTGGAGTAATTGTGGATCGAGATTTTGCTCGGCTAACAAGGACCGGGCCGGGTCCCAGTGTTCTCCCCAGACAACCGTTAACAAGCTTTGATCTATTTCCAACAAGTGTTAAATTCGCCGACATCCGTTTATTCAAAATCGACATGTCATAATTTTCTGTTTCTTGCATTGTTTCTTGCATTGTAAACACAGGTCGCTTTTCAATACACACCTCATTCAAGGTTAAGCAATGGGCGATTTGACCAATCACAATCGATTTCTTTACTATCAGCTGGATAACTCCGCCTCTCCACGTGGTGAATTCGCAAGTCTGTCGGTGTCGTTTGATCGTATTTTGGCTCTGTTGACTCTTGATATTCTCAATTAATAGCGGAACCCGGTGTGTTTAACATAATGTTCAATGATTTAAATGAGATGCGATCATGAGTAATTATTTGGTTATTCTTAGTTCTGTGATTAGAAGACAAACACTTCGAAAATTGTACTGTATACATGTATGAAAATAATTGTGCGATAATAGAATTGTTTTAAACAAATCTATTGGCAAGTTGCATTTAGAACTTAAATTGCAAAAGAAATACATTCTGTGGCATTTTACTGCGCTATCATCGTAACGATCAGTTCATTTTCGTCGGACACATTTTCAAGTATGCATGCGCGAAAGAACGACGACTCGTCAATTCTATCTTATTTCAAGAGAAACCGGCCTTGTGAGGCTGATGCCAACTCCATCGGGCATTCTGAACTTCAAAATTCTAGAAATGAGATCGAGATCATTTCCGGATAGCCCTTCAAGAGCGACTCTTTCGACGCCAAGTACCCCTTCACGTCGTGAAATTACTCCGACGCCGGACGCGGTACCCCAACATGCCGAGACACTGAATCAACGCCGGCTACCTCGAACAGCCAGATCGATCCAGTCAGGTGTCGATCCTAAGTGGAAGAAAGTCTACTTCTGGTTGCAAGAAGTTGGCAATGTTTTTTTATATATATTTACTTAGCCTTGTGACTTGCATTAAATAAATAAAATAACTCAATTTCATGCTACTATATATAAAAAGGGAAATATGCATATCAGGAATCGCCACACTCATAAAACACAACCTCCCCTGCAGCAAAAAGAAGAGAGGAAAATAAATGATTTGTTTGTTGATTGTTTAATAAAAAAGGGGAACCGTATGGGTTAGCGCCTTGGAACAGTCAGTAGCAAAATAATTTGCTACTAGGGGTTTAAACCAGGTTCTTGGGGTGCACTACATAATTTATTATACCTGTTTGTGTTAACTGAATACCTATTATGATATTATTTTTATATATGTGAAGCTATCTATATGTTTACTGGTATCGTAAATTAATTTAATTTCAGATTGTGAGTGGGGTTTTTCCACTTTATCAAGAGTGAAGACTAAGCTTAGAAGCAGGCTTAACAATTCAACATTAAATTCATTGTTAATGATATCCATGGAAGGTCCTGATGTACTGAAGTTTGATTATAATAAGGCAGTCAGCGCTTGGGCCCAAGAAGAAAAGAGGCTTCTGAAAGTTTAATCCTAATTCTGTCAGTTGTAATGAAACACTGAGTTTGATATGTGTGAGATATCTTGGACAATGAAGGTGAAAAACTAACTATACAGAGTATATAGTTGGCATTGTAACTTGATGAGATCAGATCAGTTTATGTTATTAAAACACATGTTGACATACTGTTTACACATTGTTTCACATTATTTATGTTTTTTTAACTTTGTACCTTTCTTGGCTCTAAAGAGATAAAAAAAAACATCTATGTACTATATACAGTTTTTGCAGTAAACTTTGGTACAAATATAAAATTGTATAAAATGATAGTTAAAAAATGAGGTTTCGCGAGCTTATATCCACGAAATATCCAGCGACAACCCTTCCAAAAATACTGGGGAGACCGTCAGTAAGTTGGCGAATATTTTTGTTAATGCATTGTTGCGATCGACGTAAAAATTAAGATTGTAACTGTTTCAGTCTCTTAAGGTACGTGAGCCTTGTGCATTTCATTGTTGACAATACTCAGTTGTGGCGGAGCCTGATCATCGTTATTCTAGCAAAATTTAACCACTAATCATACGCTTCTGCATCAAAAAGACCCCCGCCTAAGATTCAGGTGAAAAAAAGTGGAAAACCTAATTTCCTTGCATCAAAATACAAGTACCTGCATCTATTGAAATCCCTGAATATACAGAATTATTTGCTAATGTTGATGATAGTAACTGTCACAAAGTTTAACGAAAAAATCACACATAGTTTGTTATGTTAACAGTAATGATATCTGTGCAGGGCATGTTCGATTCAACCAGCGCGCCAGTATTTCAACGCTTTCAGCGCTTTGATTCATTTACAGTAACTGCTTTTCATAATGCCTATATATTTGGTATCAAAATTAAGATGAGATCATTAAAATCTTATAGTTATCTATGATCGTATGTTAGTTTTGATACCAAATATTTAGGCATTTAGAAAAGCAGAAATGAAAGATCAACGAAAACAAAGTTCATTGTCGATGTCAATTAGGTCATGTCATGAGAAGTAGGTTATAATGCAACTACATGCAATTGAAGTGTACTCATTGATAATTGTCGAAAACGTTGAAATCAGGTGGTACAGTTACTGTCAAAGATTTCCCTTTAGATCGAAATACATATAAAGTTGGCTTCCGAAAAACAAAATTTAATATTTTGAAGTATTTTATTGCTGTTTTATTTAAACAGGTTTATCTGGAAATTGATTTTAGATTAAATGATATCCTTAAGAAAGGTTATCAGAAAGATTGATTTGCATATCCGCGATTGCTTCCTAGTTGTGACATTTTTAAGTGAACTTAATACAAGAAAATTTAAAATAGATGAAAAGGGAACCTTGAAGACCCTCGGCCACGACAAATATGAAAATATTGCAGGCTCGGTTTGATTGAGCCTGTTCATGGGCAGTAATGGATATGCTTTTTACTGCCCACGCCGCCTAGACCGGGTTGAGCGCAACTTAATATTTACACCAATCAACAGTACAATTTTGATCCATCCCAAACAATGGTATGCATAGGGCGGTGAACATGGAACCTTCAATGCGGTATTTTCAGATTAATACCATTCCATGTTCAGCGGCGTATGGTCCCCAGATAAAAGAATGGGTTTGCCATAAACGAGAAAACAATGGGCGGAACTAAACAGAATAGAATTTTGAGAGAAAGGAAACTGATTTAATTTTTAAAAACATATAGCAGGCTCAGTTTGATTGTGATACTCTAAAGTCGAATGAGAACTTTTCATTGGTCAAACTGGCTACTTGATAAAATAAAATTAGCTGCAATATGACAGACAATTCTGAATAATGGTAGTGATTCTTAACATTTATTGTTCATTTCACAAGATTCCGCATGAAATATAATAATATTGAACAAGCAAATTCATCTGTACATTTATTTCATTTCATGCGCAAAAATACATTAGGTATTTGTACGGAAAGAGTCGTTAAGTGTTTTTAGAAGCATATTTTCGCTGAAGTTTAATCATTTGCATAGCGATACACCATTAGCAAGTACATCGAGTAAAAGTAGTTTTTTTGCTATCTCCGTGTAAACTTTGCTGCCTAGTTTAAATGCAAATGTAGTGTTCTCGTTTTGCGCTAACCTTGTAAAGTTTTCTGTCTGGTCAATTTAGTGACGTGTAACTTATCGTTATAAGTTCTATAATAATGTATAGTTTAAAATAGCCAGTCAGATATCATATGTACTGTTTTTGTTTCAACCAGTTCTAAAGGACAAAGAAAAAAATGTCTGTGTTGTATGAAATTAACAACATAAACCAATAAAGACTACAAGTATGTATTAAAATCAATGAGTAACAAAAACTAATTCAATCATAGCTTCCATGCGCATAAGATAAGTGAAAGGTGAAATGGGAGTCTATACTAAACTTAGCTGGCTCTTGATTCACTACATGTCATAAGGGGACAAATATTTTTTTCTACCACTTTCGCTGTAAAGACATTTTCTTACAAAACGTAATTTTTAACTATGGAGTTATTTTAAATTTATTAATTACTTTTAATTTGCTAATTGATACTAAAAATTATCGTGCGTCCTTTTAGCACCTGGAAAAAAATTAGAACTCAAACGAAATCTAGAAATTCACCATCTATTATTATTCTAGTGATCAAAACAAATTATCAAAAGTTCCATTGGAGGAAAATGTTTTTTAGGTCAAGGTCACTTATTATCTATTTTTTAATTCTTATTTTAAACATACTTACATGTATTTAATGTAAAATACATTTAAATTGTGTTTTGATATATTCGTATATTTTCATGTTTGTAATCTTTGCATAACATACAAACTTTTAAAACAAGGTTATCGGTATCACAAATTAAGGAAAACCTTTTGACAATTCATGTTTTATCGCCGATACCCAGATTTAATTCAAAAGCACAGGTGCATTTTAAAATCACAAATGCAACAGGGTATTTCACAGCCAGTTTTATTTTCATGGAATTAGATGAAAAGGGAACTTTGAAAGCCATCGAAAACGACAAATATGAAAATATTGCAGGCTCGGTTTCATTAAGCCTGTTCAATCCTAGCATAGCCCCCGGGTTGAGCCCAACTCATTATTTACACCAATAAAAAGTACAGTTGTGACCATCCCAAACGATGTGAGCATATGGCGGTGGACATGGAACCTTCAGTGCGGAATTTTCAGATTAATATCATTCCATGTTCAGCGGCGTATGGTTCCCAGATAAAAGAATGGGATTGCCCTAAACGAGAAAACAATGGGCGGAACTAAACGGAATAGAATTTCGACAGGGATCTTAGAATATAACCTCTGCATATCACAGACAACGCCTAAGTAAAATTTAAAAAAGCAGGTTGTATGTCCTTGGGGCTGATTGAACAATATCCAAATCTGGGAACCACTCATCTCAAAACTGGCCGAAATCTTAAAACAAAGGTAATTTTAGAAGTACTAAAAGCATTGTCCATAAGTATCGCGGTCAACGACCTTCATAGGCTCTGCATGCTTGGTGATTTAAAGATGATCATTATGCTTACCGCTTTGGCGCGACGGTGGCATGGGTTTAGGAAATTATGATGGTTTATGGGGATATTTGTAAAAGAACCTAGCAGCTGGATCTGTTACTTTTATCCCTGGCACATGTCTCTACATGTATAAGGTCGTTGAGTACTATAAATGTTTTATATGTTTGTGTGCTTTGAATGCAACATTGTTGAGTTGATGAGTGGGTTGGAGTTATTTCACCAAGACAATTTGTACTTGTTTGTTCATATGAGATCCTGTTAGGGCAAGTGTGTTTTGGATTTTCTTTTTTTTTTTGGGGGGGGGGGGGGGAGATTAACTAGACAAATAAATCACACTACAATAACATTATTTGAATCCTTAACAGCAGGTGTTAAGACAAATCTGTTGTGAAAGTCTTGAATTTCATTTTTCAAATGACGAAAGTTAAGACGAACTATTTTTTTTTAATATGCGTATGTTTGCAATTAGAAAGAGCATGAGGCGAATTTGCTTGCACCATTTATTGCAAAAAGAGTTCAGAGACTCTGCAATTTCCGCACGACAGGTATTTAAGTCAATGTCTGATGGAATTCTATAAAAATTATTTGTTTGTGCAAAGTTTAATTGACTGAACTGTTTCAAACATTTTATCGCTTATTGTCATCTAAATTAAACGTTTTCTTACTTATTCACTCTGACTGAGTGCTTACGAACTAGGTTTTATATTAGAAAAAGTATAATTATAAGTTCATTCATAATGCGAGGAGTATGTTTACCCATACCATACAAATGATGTATGAGATGAACAAAACTGTAATTGGAATTTTATGTAATTTGTCTTCGAGTTTTCTCTCTTTCATCAAGAGAGAGTTATCCATGTTCGATGACTATTATGAGACTGAACAACCATACTTCTATAAGTATTTCCAAAAAAACATAAGTATTTCCAAGTTTATTTAATCACTTTCTATAAAAAATATTTTAGAGTTGTATATTTTCCTGAAACGAAACTTCCAAGTCATAACAATATCGCTGTATTGTCTAAGTCTTTTAGCATGGAGTGTGTGCGAAATGTCATTGAAAAAGATGAAAATGAAACTTAAAGAGCCATTGAATTGAAGAAAAATGAAAAGGGTAGTGTCAACAACATTCCACGGCCATATTTAGAAAGAGAAACTCGTGAATACATTGCATTAGCCTCATTATGATTTTTTTTCAAGATTTTGACACTGTTAACCATCTAACAATTAAGATTCTGAAAAGTTGTTTTTAAGCTTAAATTATTATTATTTTCGCCACGCTGCTCGTATATGTGAAGAGGTCTGTAATTGTGATTGTGGAGTCTCTTAACCATTTCAATTTATACATATTACGGCGTACACTCTTTCAGTTTAATAGGACTAGGACCATCTAGGCCGATTTGAAATTTGGTTCCCTTTTTTTACATGTTTTAGCTTAATGCCTGAACCTCTTTTAAATTATTTGTTTCTGTGGAAGTGTCGTGTTTTACACAGTTGTCAACCACGTTTTCCGTCATGCGTATGTGCTGAGCCAGGATAAGAACTGACAACCACTTGATATTTTGTTTAAGAACTCGATAAATAATAATAAAAAAAAACGCAGGCTCGCTTTGTCTGAGCCCGTTCATGTTCACTCGGTTTGTTTTAGCCTTTGCATGGACAGTAATAGAAAAGCATATTAATGTCAACATCGCCTAGCCACGGGTTGAGTGCAACTCGGTATTGACATATAGTACATGCATATGTGCCGTGTTCAAAGTTTTACGCGATGCTTCAACTTTCATTAAATAAGTTAAATCAGTCGATAGAAGCTTCTTTAATAAATGTATAGATAAACGTAAAGCGACCGCGCCTAGCCAACCATACAAAAGACATACACAGTTTATATGTATATTTAAACTTCAACAGAAGTAACGATAAATTAATGGAAATTATATCGATGTTAATGGTCTTATGTAAAAGACTACTGGTAGTTGTTTTGTGGTTTTACTAGCCATTACGCGTCTAGAATAAGTCTTTTTCTAAATTGACCAATCTTATATTTACTGTTACACAAAAACGATTTGAGCTGCGATAAAATTTGTGGCTATCGTATACCCCACCCACTAGTCTGTCTGTTAAGAACTAGTTAATAAAGTGCACTTACTATAGTCGATTTTCTTAACTTTGGCCTGTCACTGGTCTCTGCAAAAACAGGGCGAATTTGACACAGACAGGTGCTTAGTGTTTACTTCTTTTAACTATGATCTGTTACTGGCCTTTTCAAAACCGGGAAATTTCAAATTGCCAGATGTTAAGCGTTAAAGATAGAGTTAAATATTATTTTTATGATCTTTTGACTTAAAGGATTTGCTGTTTTAAATATCCAAGTAGTCTAAAAAAAAACTGAGGCGATTAATTTACAAAGATTTCTGTTTGCAATAAGTTTTTATTATTTTGTCGTGTACTGTGGTTTTCATTGATCTTTCACTGAATTTAAGATAGAAATCAGTCACTTGTGATACATTGCACGTAGTCTTGTTTCCGGTTTAAAGCACGTTTTTTGCTTGATATATTAC
Source organism: Corbicula japonica (assembly GCA_038501625.1). NCBI lineage: Eukaryota > Metazoa > Mollusca > Bivalvia > Venerida > Cyrenidae > Corbicula > Corbicula japonica. The sequence goes on along the minus strand of JAZAYU010000059.1, from coordinate 4,116,376 downwards.
AAGACAGCAATATTTAGACGTATCACGTCGGTCTCGAGATGTTGTTTTGAATCTATTTTGGTTCTCTTTTGCGCAGAACTTCTAGACAAATGGAAAATCGCCTTTGACAATGAATACTTCAAAAATTGACTTGGCTAGAACTTCTATAAAAATTGACTTGACTAAAAATACATGTATGTGTTACATAGCAATTAAGTAGGTTCATTATTTACTTGACAGCCTCAGGTCGCGAACCGTTCATTAATCTTGAACAAACATTTAATTCAAGTTATTTAAGGCTAAAATTAGACCCATTTCTAACCCATATCGATTAAACTACGGGAAAAGACAACGCTTAATTTTAAGATCGTAGATTTTCAATCACTAACCCGTCATATCCGAGTCCTCCTGAACTGAAGTCATATAAGAAAAGCTAACCTTCTATCGTGAGGAAATGGCGTTTTAATCCCGTTGTACGCATTTGTCTTCGACTAGTGTCCGGAGGGGCATCTTGCTCTCTGCTGGAATGAAACTAGAAATCATTACCCCAAAGTTCACTCCCAGGAGGTTGGATAGTTATTTAGCAATAATAGCATGGTAAGTTAAAAGTCTTATACAAAATGTCTAAAGCAAGATCCCAATGCCTTAAAGGAAGCTCCTGCCAGTCAATACTTCATATTAGGTTTTTGTTGAAGTTTTTCTTTATCAGTAACCATTTAAGTTAGAACTTCGAAAATAAAAATAGTTGTTTGACATCCCAAAAGCAATATTCAGGACAAGTTTCATAACTCTTGACAGTATTTTGTCAGAGTTATACCCACTTTTCACTTAAAGTTTAAGACAAAACCTTGCTTCGTCGCATTGTGGCGTCTCTTTGTTACAACGTTTAAATATACGTGTGACTATTATATACTCTCAGACTCCTTCGCACCACAATTTGTTCAAATCCAAAATGAGTAGGGTGTTCTGTTATAATAATGTTAACCCATTTAGGCGCTTTTTTTATAGTGCATGTCGCATTTGCGACCGGTTCAAACCCAGGCCATCCTGCGCACCTGCTGAATCAGCAGCTCCACTGTCCGATGGCTAATTAATATATAACTCAATGAAAAATAGATAGATTGACTAAAATGAACAGAATGATGAGGCCATTTCTAGTAACAGTAATAAAGCTGGTTAAAAAGTTATTAAGATTCCCCAGACAATGCTAGACTGTCAGCGATTGTTGCTTCTATTTTGGAAACTCTGACAAAGTTCTAGCTTCAGGCCGTTTAACAACAAATTATGGCTAACGTGCACTTTTAACTTAGATTAAAACGCACTCCTAGATTGGTTCTTGCGACCGGAATAGGTTTCTAATAACCGAATTGTGCGACGAATTTGTACTACTGTTTTGTCGGAATGATTATTGGATTCCCAAGCAAATCATTGTAATAGAAACGTGTACTTTTATCAAGCGATCTGAGCAGATTAGGGAATGAAAGAACAGAAATTTATTATATAACTTTCTTTACGTTAATTTACATTAATTTCGAACTTCTCTACTGTATCAGAATGTTCTGAAGGATTGACATTATTGGAGGCTTTCATGTAGTCCAAATGCTGACCCGACTTTGTTTTTGCTTTTTGTTTATGACGATGGGGTATACTTTGAGTTGGAGGAAACTCGTTTGGTTACGGAGGTACCGACAGGTGCTGCTAAATGAGTAATAGAAAAATATCCAAGTTCACGTCAAGGTTTTTATTAAACGAAGGCGCAAAGGAAAGTGGCGAGTCCCCGCACCTTCAGGTCCAGCATCGAATTCCTGTGCATGCGTAGGGAAACCAGTTCAACCAATCGGATAAATCTCCCTAATCTAGGACCTGAACACGTGACACTTTGTGAAACTTGGACATGTCTTACAAAGACCATAAAAATGCCAAAATGATTACTTAATAAACCCGGAGGGGGATACTTAGCTAAGTTATTGACAAAGGGACCCAGTCGAGTCAATCCGATTATAAGTGACAAGATGCCAAATATCAGAGACTGGTAATGGCGATTAGAAAAGGTTTCTTTGTATGAATGACACTTTGTAAAGAATTTCAAGTTTAACATTTGAAGTGAATCTAAATTATGAAAAGTTAAAATATAAAATAGACCATAATCAATGATACAATATGAACAAAGTCAATGCTACTAAATTGAGCATGGTAGCACAAACATTGCACCCATCTAGTTTTCAACAAGTGCAGATGTACCTTTTGATATTTACAAACCGTTAGCCATCAACACAGGGGAAACCCCAAAAGTGGTCTTCAAAGGCAGGTGGTCTTTGTTCGCTGGAGAATTTGTTCTTAAAATTAGTCAGTGGGAGAAATAAAATATGGTATGAATCTACAGGTGGTCTTTGTTTACAGGTGGGCATAAGAATGGGTTTGACTGTACTGTAATCTGATGCCGAAAACAGTTGCCCAAACTCTGCTTTCAAACCAAACGTCTTTCAAACGGAGTATTTCATCTTCTATATTAAAATATTAATACTGTAGAAAACATTTTTGGAAAATGTCAGGAAATTTGTCTTCTGATATAACGCTTATTAAGGAAGCCGCGATGTGAAATATTGAAATAAAAAAGAAAACCATTTATAAATCATATCTCGGAATTTAAGAGCACAGTGTCTTTCAAAAGAACGTTTAATATTTTCACCGATTTATTAAATCTTGGTTTATTATGATGAATCGATCACGTCTCAAGAAATGTTTCCAATATTTCCATATTTTCTTATTTTTAATCTTAATGACGCTACTTTTCTAGGAAGAAATTAGGACACGTTTTACAAGAAAACCTGTCAAGTAAAGCCAAGCCCGCACAATCCGTAAGAATATTGTCATTTCAAGGAGGCTTTTGGTATTTCTACACCATGATTTTATAATGGAATGATGTTTTAAAACTGGGCAAACGACCAATTAGCAAAAGTATTAATTTAAAAGCACATAATTTATGTGAAGAATATCGAGTATTAATTAAAAGCCGCATATAAACAGGTCAGTTAAGATTAATATTAATTGCACCACTAAAATGCCTTTAAATATCTGATATTGAGCGAATTTCGCCTAAATTTTCGACTAGTCAGTAAATATAAGTCAGTAAATAATAGGATCGATTGTGAGTGAATTTTACTGCGTTTAACTTAGTAACGCTAAAACAAGTTTGACTTGAATTTCATTAAATCAAATGTTTCTGTTTAAGAATATTACATTACATTTACTTTGTTTAGAGGTTTTCTACAGTTTGTGTTATACATTTGATATTTGAAAACAATATTTGATGAATACGTGACGAGGCACCTTTAAATGATTTAAAAAAAAAAGAATAGTGATAAAGAAAATCTATGCACTATCCTTAGACTTATCAGTTTTTTAGTAATATACATACATGTTTAACACTTCTTCATCCTCTACGATATAGTAAATTTTCCGTTTTTAGACGGCGATGTTCCTCGTGCAATATCTTACGGGGTTTATATCTCACAGCTTTTTCGCTTTTCAAGAGCTTGCAACGATGTGAATGATTTCAATGAACGTAATATTTGCATTACAGTAAACTATTAAAACAAGGTTATCGGTATCACAAATTAAGGAAAACCTTTTGCAAGTTTTATCGCCGATACCAAGATCTAATTCATAAATACAGGTGCAGTTTAAAATCACTATTGAAACAAGGTATTTCACAGCCAGTTTTGTTATGGAGATTTCATTTATAAACTTAAGAGGTCGCAAACATTACAAATGACGAAAACTGGCTTAAATTTCAAAAATGAATTTTGGGGGAAATACTTTTTGCCACCTAGATTTTAGTAAAGAAATGTATTTAGCTATGGATGAAGTTAAGTTTGCAAGCTCTATTTAGTCTAATTCATGTTCTAATTACCAAGCACATACTAAAACAAAAGAAAAACCGTTTGCATGAGAACTCTGAAATTCATGGACAATATACCAAAGCAACTCATATCTGAAATAAGTATTTGCTGGTCTACAATGTTTAGTGCCAATTCGTCTAAATAATGTAAGGGTTTTCAAGAAATTCAAGGTAAACTTGCTTCCTTGTTTAAACCGAACGTAGATTTCTATAGAACCTGGTTTAAACCCCACCCCCAGTGGCAAATTGTTTTTCTACTGACCGTTCGAAGGCGGAAACCCCCTCCACCCCCCCCCCCAGAGTTCTCATTTTCGTTATTTGTTTGCGGGGTATATATTAATATTGATCATTTTATTACCTTATTACCTATGCTCCTTTTTCCTCTTTATTGGCTGTGTAGGGAGGCTGTGCCTTCTGGATATTGCCATTCCTGATGGCATGCATATTTCACTTTTTTACAATCCTTTAACGTTTTATTAATTAGTATAATATTATTTTTATAAAAACATACATTTTTTCAAAGAACAGGACCCGGTCTCCGAAACTTTATCGGCTTAAACTACTCGAAACCCAATGTTTAATCAAGAAAAGCATTATAAACAGTTGAATGAACAAGTTTAATATATTTCAATATCATTAGAACTTTTTCTAGTGTACAAATGCCTAGTAATGAGATTATATTTTATTTCTTAGAATCACAGATTTTAAATTTAACCCTAGGTAAGTTTAACCGCGGACAAACTTCGAACAATCGGCCTCATTCCTCAGAGTGACAAATGCCATCACAATTGCCTACAGGTGATGGTGTTGTTTTTTAAATTTTATTGCGAATAAGCTGGGATAAATCGTGCTTCCTAATTATACGAATACTTGCCGGGCGGATGTTTGATGTCGTACTGTAAAGTCATTTCGTGACCACATTTTCTTACATTAAGTCTTTTCTGAGATTAATTAGTCTGTTTGTTATCTTACACATTTAATGCAACTGACATTATATCATTTCGTCAATACCGGAAACAATTAGCTTTTTAATGACACCATTATCGGCTTTAATATTTCTTGAAAGTATATATTGAATCGTTTAAAATAGCTTCTAGAGGTACTTTCGGATTAAGATTTTTTTATGCAGTTTATTTAAAGTATCATTCCCATTAAGGCTTTTAAACTTGCTTAACATTTTCCTTTGCTTCATATTGTAATTAGTTGTTTCACAAAATATCTTCAGATAAGATTTTTAATGTAGTTTATTAAAGTATCATTCCCATTAAGGCTTTAAAACTTGCTTAACAATTTCCTTTGCTTCATATTGCAATTAATTGTTTCACAAAATATCTTCAGATAATTGTATGTGACGTCACTCTCAGACTCTACAGTCAAGTAAGAAGATCAATAGAGAATAACAGGTTACTGTCTTGCGATATAAGTGTTATCAGGCGAGGCCGATATGGGGAGCGGAGGGGCGAGGCTCTGCCGAGCTCCTCCGCCCCCATATTGACCGAGCCTGATAACACTTATATCGCAAGACAGTAACCTGTTATTCTATTTATCATGCACTTACCACTTAAATGTCGAAGTTTTTCTACTGTATGCTAAATTCATCTGGAATAGGTTTACCGCTGTGATTTTGTGTATGCTAAATTCATTATGAAACGTTTTATCGCCGTGATTTTTTCAAAAATAAACGTTAACAACGCGCGCGGTATTTCTTACGCGCCGATAAATAGTTCTCCTTTATAACGGCCCCTTTTGTTATGATTTACATAAAATTTTAAGAAATTAGTTCATTTTGAAGCGATAAACTACCCATTTCTTACCCAAATTTAAGATAAACAAAGTAAAATAAGCTCAAACGAACGTTTATTGCCCAGTAATATGATCAATCAAATTTATTTACCAAGGTCGTGGACACCATATTTTTCTGACAGAAAATGTGTTTATTTCGGTGTGATTTGATAAATTAACAATTGTTCTTGGATAACTATATTGAGAAACAACTGTTTTAATCACAAATCGGATTTATGACAAAATAAAGTGGCAACAGAAAAGTGAAGTAGGCTATGTTTCTGGAATTCAGTGATTTGTGTCATCGTTATAATTTTTGACATTGATCAACATCCGTATCTAGGAAATGTCACTGAGACATATTTAATAACATAAGGCATCAACCCAGCACCGAATTCGAATCTCCATCAGACTAAAGAGGGGCCATGATAGCAAATATCACTTGTTTCCTCGGATAGATCTCTGCTGATCTTCAGAAGAACAGGGTCTACAGTACAGTAGACCCACTCTACAGTAACTGAGATCAGTCAACACCTGACATGTTTAGTGTTGAAGGATGATACCTCAAATGTATTACTAAGGTAATTTTTATTATAAAATGTAAATTTAAAATTTTGTTCATTTTCAAGGTACTTTATTGTTCACCTAACAATCGACAGGACAATTTTATCAGTTAAATAAACACATTTTGATTGAAATCGGAAGTGCAAGTACAAAAGTTACAAAGAAAAATCTTCAATTTTAGTCCGGTTATATGAATGATTCCACTCCACAGGCGTTTTTCTGTGCATACCATGCGTCCAACGCATTTCCAATGCAAATTTTTATTTTTCTCCCAATTAAAAAAATATTCCTATTGAAAGATAAAATTTTTGATGCTGAACAGGTTCGCGAAATCTGGATGCTTAGTGCAAAGTCAAAAAAACATGTTTTAGGACAGTACGAGACAGGATTTATCAATCGCTTTCCATTTGTTTTACATTTTTCCCTTTACATGAATTTTCTAATTTTGGAAAGTCTTTTTTCTCAAAAAAGCCAGAAAAGGGCTTGTCCAATATTTGATTATGTAAATACCTTTATTGCATGGGTGAGCATTGTAGATCCTGATCAGCCGCCACATTTGTGCCACCTAAACTGTTCGCTTTTATATTCGTTAGGTTATTTATGACCAAGATGCAACTAATGCGAATCGAGATCTTAAATCAAGGATATGTATATTTCAACATCTGGTTCTACACTGGTGGCACATGCATTAAAATGTGTATATTTGGAGTAAAATGTTAATTAAAAATTTACCATTAACCATAATTTTGTATAATTTTTATGAGTTTTACCCCAAACCCTGTGCCTGCGATGTGTTTTAATGCATATCACAAAACAGTAACCTGATTTATATTATTTTGTAGGTTGGTCCCACCATGATTGTCTAACCCTATGAATGGATGTCTCTGTCATGCCGAATTTACAAGAGGTACTGAACGTACTGGAGTTGTGAAAGACAAGAAAGGTAAAAATTTGAAATCAGACTCAGAGTTTTATTTTACAACATCATAATTATGCATGTTTATATACTTTAAGAAATTTAAATTATTAAAGAACACTTCCAATTTTAGGTTTGAAAGTGAACGATGAAAATAGTAGGGTAAATCATTAGGAAATGGCATTCATAAAATTAATTTTTTCTCATAACTGGACAAGTTTTCTTAATATTTCATAAGACATTGCAGTACAATTTCGTATAAAATATTGTGAAGAAACTTTTATTTTAATAAACACTTGCTCCAAATTGTCATCTTTGTAACATTTATATGATAAATCATTACTCAAGATTTTTGGAAAGATTTCATACTAGTTTAAAAAACCAACAGACTATGCATTAACAATTTCCGCCTGCATGAAGTACATTCACGGCCATCAGTCCCATATCTAATTACAAAACATGGTTTTTCCCAAAACATGATTAAGAAAAAAATATGTGTTACTTGCTTATGTTGAAAAATGACATTAAAGCCTGAAATTTAATTTGGGTGATTGGTGATCAATCTGTAGACTCTTTAAAAATTTTTTTTATCAACATATGATTTTGATTAATGAAGTTGAAATTCTCAATTTCAGTGAAAAAATTGTAGTATTTCCCTTCTCAAAATGGTGCCAAAAAACGCTGTCAAATAAACTTTAAAAAAGTTTTAAGTATCGTATATCATCAGGATATTGTTACAAATCTAGGCAGAGCCTCGCTCTTCCGCTCCCCATTTCGGCCTCGACTGATAACACTTATATCGCAAGACAGTAACCTTGTTATTCTCTATTGAAGGTTTTACAACAACAGATTTAATTCTTCTTCCGCTTTTATTCAGTCACAAAAAAAATGTGGAGCAGTTATTTTATTTCACAAAACCTTGTTTTTAAGCAATCTGTGTCACTCTTCTGTCACAATTATTATTGCTTTTGCAGACCTGTTTCAATATATGTCTTTTTGGAGTCAGCCGAGGTTAATATTTTTTAAATGAAGTGTTTTTTTCTCGTTTATTTTCCAGTTTCCCATGAAAAAAAAGAATCCACATCTCGCCAACAACACCAATCGTACGGGCCACGAATTTACAGGAATAACGCATTTGAAAACAGACGAAAAACGACGAATTACTGGAGAAAGTCGTGTTTAATAAACGTTTTTCTAAGAAAAAATGACAATAACACCATTATTTGTTTTCAAATTTTATGAAATAAAGTGAAATACGGAAAATTGTTTCGTTATCGATATTTGTTTACATTAGTTACAATGGCTTCCGGAAAGTAGTTCTGTCACTAAGTGGGCGGAGTTACGGATGAGAGGTCTCGTCGGATTGGACGACGGGTGTCCTCGGACTTTATGGTAAACTTAACACGGTGCAAGCAATATCGGGTCGGTGACCGATATGCGAAACAAATATCACCCCGGCGGGTATAGGAGCTTTAGCATTAGGGTGCATGATAAATACCATTATCAAGTCATCTTTGAAAAATGCAATTCATTTTCTTTAATTCCTGCCACGTTGATTGAGCTCATTGTGCTTTGGACTCAGTATGTTAATTGGCAACCTACGATTTCCCTTTAAAACAATGTTATAGTCTTTATTGTTTATGAGTTAGTGTTGTTTTAAATTCAAAACATTGTCAGATAGACAAGTTGGTTTGTGTTGGTTCGTCATGAGAACTTGTACTTGTTTCTTCATATTAAAACCTGTAGATGAAAGCGTAAGGTTTGCCTTACTCTGAAACCTGGTTTTAACCCTAAAAGGGCAAAATGATTTGACGTAACCCTTCCAGCACCACCTTTTTCTATTTTGGAGTCTTTTTTATATCTGTGTTTAACCATTTCGTGGTTGGCCATACATATATTTGAATTTAGATTTTTTATAATATTTTTTAAAGTCCTATCATTCTGAGGACCACACGCCGCTGATAACTGAATCGCATTAAGCTGAAAATACCACATAAGAGGTTTCAATGTTTACCGGCATATGCATGCAATTTTTGTAAAAATAGATACGTTTAGTTGCTCTCAACCCGGGTCTAGGCGGCATGGGTAGTAACATGCATTAGCATTAAAGGCCATATTTTGATATTTTTCATATAAGGTCGCTTTCAAATTTCCCTTTTCTACATTTTACTTACACACTCTGTAGTTTTGTCATTAAGAAATCTTCAGAGTTAAATTGTAAGTGACAAAGATACTGGGCCGGTAGCTACATGTAGCACAGTGGCATGTAATGTATCATTTTCATATTCGCCCAAACACAATGAGTTAACGATAATAAAAATATGCCTGATGGGACCATTTGAAATATTTAAATGTCAAGTGATTTTGTGACCGAAATTTCTAATGTTAAGGTTGTCTCAGGCTAGTCAGTTCTTTTATCATACCACAGGAACCTGAATTTTCAGCAGAAAATATCGAGATCTTACATTATGACATTTTCCCCTATATGCATACACAAAAAGACACAAGGAAAGCATCGGAATCGTACTCCACCCACTAACAAGATACAAAAATGTTTTAGTTGCATAGTTAATACTGATATTTTCTGATGGAAATCCAGGTTCCTGTGATCCTTTATATTTGACACCATTTTACTATATGTTTGTCAACAACTGAAATAATAGCCACTTGAGATTTTTAACAGGTCGAGAACAAGATTTAAAATCATCAACGTTTTCTTTTAACTTTAGACCATAAGGTTAAAATTACTCGAGCATTAAAGTAATGCCTCAAATAGAAATGATTAAACTAACACTTACCCCAAAAGATTCTCATATGAACAAACATGTACGTGTTGTTATCAGAAGAAGTAGCAATCATCAACCTCATTTTTATCAACTGGTTCCCATGCTTGTATGGTGTATGAACAAACAAGTACGAGTTGTCCTGGGGAATTAGCTCCAATCAACCCATCAACATTACAACAATGTTATAATATTGAAATAGCTTCTTTTTTAGTTTTTATTCAGGGACGTGAAAATAATTATTAGTCTCAGTATAACTTTTTGATATCTATATAACGTAATTTTGTTTGTAAAGGCTAAACAATTACCATACGACATGAAACATTCAGGACAAAGAATGTGCAGTCCAGAAGTAAGCATTCCAGAAATTCTTTTCCTGTCATTTATCACGCACACACAAAACACAGTTGCTACATAAATCTATATAAAAAATCTCGTATTTCTCTGATATTAAGCATGATTAATAAGATTTATACATTGCAAAACAATCCCAACCCACGTGATAAACGTCAAGACACTGCGATAGTTTGGTGTTAACTCATTGTCAGACTGATAATTATTTTCTCAATATTTTATTCGATTCTGTTTTGATTGCCAATTAATTTTTTTTATCTTAATAGGTGTAAGTGTCTGTTAACTGAGCTAATTCAGGGTAACCTGGCGACAGTGTCGTTCTAAAACTTTTTGTCCGTATGTCCGTCACTAAAACTTAACGTTGGCTATAAATTTGCTATTTCTTAATATTTCTTTATGAAAGATTCAAATTGCACTGCTGACCGATATTTCAACTGATCGTGAAAGTGCCAATTTCTTTTACTTCTGACCAAGTAATGCCTCTTTTTGTACTTATATTTTATAACGACCACTTAACGTTGTCTATAAATTTCATCAAATTTTCATAACATATTTCTATTGACTACAGGGTAATGATGATGCAAAACTCTTTAGGTCAATGTCACATTTGACGTAGTTATACACATTTTCGTAACTGGATGTTTATTTGGAACAAAGTATCCGATAGCGATAAAATCTTCGAATGAACACCAAGCTTGTGAACATTTGTAAGGTCAATATCACATTTTACTTAGTCATGCCAATTTTAGTATTTAATTGTTTTCTAACATTCGGACAAACTACTCGACAGCGAGAAAAGTGAAGACCTAAACGCCTTTCTAGTGAAAACCATGATTAACTTCAAGAAAAACAACAACAAAAACAAACGAGGAACAAGACAACCTGCAGGATATGCTCTGAAAGCGTTAGCCGAGCAAACTAATTCCATCTTTAATGTTATTATTCCATCCTAAATTCTACTGATTGTTACAGCATAGAAAACATTAATTGCTGTACTTCTAGATCACATAACCTTCAGCTGTAGATAGACAAGCAAGCAATTCAATCATCCGAAAATAAAACCAGACATTTAGGAAATAACAACGGGTTTCTTTAAAAAATGAAAAAAACAAACAATTGACATTTGGGAAATATGGAATGCTGAACACAGACAGTTCAATCAAACAACCGTCCTTTTTTTCTTTGATATTGAAATTGAAAATAATCCAGATAAAAATAATGCATCGTCTTATTTAACATATTGATTGTCTAACTGTAAAATAGTTTCAACTGTTTTAACAAAAACATAACAATGTAAATAAATAGAGTACCATAGGTAGGTGAACACGGATGGAGGGAATTGATCTTGCAACGCAAAGAAATTTAAACGGATGAACTAATTACATTGCGAATTATGTAGTTCGCGATAAAAACAACATTATATACTCGTAATATGTAAAGCAGTTGCCTAATATTAATAATCACGAATAAGGAAATAATAGATAATAATAAGTTCTTTCCAAATAGGGTAACATCTTATTACAAGAACACATAATTGCCGTATGGTAAGTTGTGTAATTAGTATAATCTAGGTGGTCATACCCCGTGGTTTGTGATATCATTTTTGTATGACGCAAGAAAAAATAACATCGATTCAAATCTTCGAAGCATGCATTGTTATTGTTTTATAAGTTCACCATTTGTGACACAATGTAGCGTATTCTAAGGGAAAAATTAAACACTACTCACGGTTGTCAATACATTTGTCGCCTTAAGTCTAATTTTGTCTGTAATTCGGGGCAAAACTGGTACAATTCTTATCATTCAATTTCAATATTTGCCCCGAATCGATCATGCAATATTATGAAAATGTTCTTATTTTGGGTTTATCTGCAGCTGTTGTACATTTTATCAGGGATTTATTTTGAAAGCCAAGCCTTTTCAAAAAATTGTCTGCTCTTTATGATTGTCAAGCGTTTTACTCGTCTCAATAAATGTACGAGATTCTTCAAACTAGGTGAATTGTTCTGTGAATTGTTAAATGTTGTCAAGAAATCTTCAAACTACGTGAATTGTTCAATGTTGTCAAGTAAGTTAGTGATGATTCTTTCGTTAATTGCACAAGTCAATCTAGTTTGGCCGATAAAATGACATCTGCAATTTGATTGTTTTTGCAATTTATCGATTCCTTAAGGGAATAATTCGTGATAAATTTACACCCAAGCAGACAGTCTGACTGCAAGACGAGTTAAATGTGGGAAACCATCTCTCTTAGGAATAAAACCAGACCAGCCACCCATTACACTCCAACTCCTCGCTGCGGTTTCTTCACTTTACAGTTACTGTACAAAGTTAACATGTTTTTTACCATATGAAATATATCATGAAATCATACCAACTAGCCCAAATTTATAACTAATGTTTTTTAAATTTGTCGTTGGCGTTCTCAATCCCTTGTCACATTTCTATTTATTCCGTTCCCTATTCATCTATGAAAAGGATATGATTTACCGAAATACACACCTTCTTAATGGAATTCTTCTTCTCGTCCCACAGGGACATGAAGCTGAAACAGCGAAACAAGCATAATGATCTGTATAAAGTCTGAAACGTTAAAGCTATAGACAAGACAAAAGAATATACATCTCCAGGAGGACAACTACGAGTATTTTATATATCGTTGGAAGAAAGTGATTGGAGGCGGTGACAATTGCTTATAATAGGTCATCCACATCATTCGTTGGCATGTTCGTGGCAAGAACAACAACGACATGTGGATATTTGTTATAAGGATGATTATATCGAAAGCTTGTAACAATACTGATTTGATATAGAAATATGAAAAAAATCTTTTTTTTTCCATTTTTGATCCCTCGTATAACACTTTACTTGACACAAATTTTTTGTTATTAATTTAACTTTCATGACGTTATGGAATTATATAGGAAATAATATATGCGGCTATCATTTAACAGTTTTATTTGCAAGTGACCATAATGGTATGGCACTATCACGTCATAAATGACATACTTTTTAAGTTGTTTTGATTTCTTTCTCAAATATTGCTGACTATATGTATATTATGTTTTGCGTATACCCAGAAATGGTTGTTCTTACAACACAGGTTACATGTGTACAAAAAAAAACTGACATAGAAATGAAATGTTCGTGAAATCTTTATTTAAAAAACTATATGTGACGATTTATTTGAAGATATTGCTATCATACTTACATAACTCAGTACCTATTGATGGCAGTTGGAAGAGATCTGTTTGTTAAAAGTTGTTGGTGGTGTCCGTTCAGTCTAAACTTATAACGGATTAAAGAGGCTGCCACTACTAATATTATAGTCAACTTTGTGACTTATCGATAATAATACCATTCACTTGAAAATAACAGTCAGTGAAAATATCATGTTTTACAATTCTTTACAACTTTTCCCATATATAATCAAGTTATTTAAGTTATCTGGTCACATATCACGACGGAAAAATCAATAATTTTTAAATATTAAAATTTGTAATTGAATGTTTAGTAGATTTGTAAATAAAGTTAATTTGATGAAATATTCTATCACAGTTATTATACAAGTAAATATGTTTTGACACTTGTTCCCTTTCTGTTGCGCCAAGCAGTCTCTTTTATCGTTCACAAAATTAAAATGATGACATTAATCACAATTTTGCTGACAAATGACATTTGAGACTTTCTTGAAATAATGGTTTTTAATCATTGTCGGAGACAGACAAAGCGGAGGATTGATTTGTAGATATTGTACATCCGTCTAACAAATAATAGTGCTATTCTTAACCATAACCATCCTCTTTTTTTTTATAGACTTGAAATTCAGAAGCTACATAAAGGCGCTACTGAATCAAGACCAGAGATGAACCACACCTGTTTAATGGTGGCTTTTATTCTAGAATGATGCAGTATACGCACACAATACATGTAAAGCCCTTCTAAGACCACCTCAGGGACTGGACAAAAGTGGTGTTAAAAGTTGGTTTGTCTTAATTCAGGGGTAGAAAAAATGATAACTGCTAACAGGGACGTTGAAGTAGATCTAGTGGTCTAACTATTGAAGTAGATCTAGTGGTCTAACTATTGAAGTAGATCTAGTGGTCTAACTATTTTGTGGTGGTCTTTATGATGAGTTTTACTGTATGTTTCTTTACAATGGCGACATTGTGCTTGTAGACTCTACTATGTCTCGATTAATCTCGAAATGTAACGAAGGCTGTGCAGTTGTTATTTCAGTATTTGTCGTGTTCATAGTTGTCAAATTACTTTACCAAGTAATAACAAGTGGGAAAATACGTAACCAGTTCCAGTTTCAAATAGCCTATATTTAACCAGCGAAGCTGGTTTTACTAATCACAATGCTGAAATCGGTATCAAACCAAAACGAGGCACTGGCAACCGGCGATTTACGCATTTCAGAGTAACCAGAGCAAGCAAAGTAGTCCAAGTTTCCTGTTACGTGTTAAACTTGGCTCTTGCCACGTTAGTATCGCTAAAAGAATACTTGACTGCTTCACTGCGCTGTCCCTAATTCAGAACACAATCGACAACAGAAAACCAATTTTATCTAGGGGTTGTATCCGCCAGGGATTCTTTAGCGAGCCACAGATATGTTACCTTTAGGTAGAGATATAAACGATATTCCCGATGTTAGGATATTACTATAGCTTAATATTAATTCTGAAATATTTAATATATCTTTTCTGCTAATTCGAATGCTCAAAATAACAGTGAAAACATTTTCTTTATTTTGTCATTTTAAAGCCATTTCAATATTGGACGTTTGTTCCGCTGCTAAACTGTTTGTTTCACGATTTTTTTTTAATTTTTATCATTAACAATAACGATAATGATAAATTTCCATCTTAGCATATTTTTCTTCAATTGTCCACTTTATGAAATAAATGCGCAAATGCTTTCACTTAAAATTTTCAAGACATATTGCGAACATTTGTTTATTATTTGATGATATGCGTTCATGAGCGTTGTAAATCACTGAACATGAAGCAATCATCATTGAACTAAAACTCTCGGTTGTTTTATCTTAATATGTAGGATTCTCAATTCTATGATTTCCTTTACATGTTATTCACAATGAAGGAAACAATTATATACTTCTTATTTCAAATAAATGCATAATCATTCCCATCGATCGGGTCTCACTTTTTATATCATTTTTCGTGTTCATTCTGTCTTTGGGATGTCAGTACACATATTTCAGTATTATAATTTCTTGCTTAAAACCCTTTACTCAATATATACGTCTTTCATCACATAGGTGACTACTTCAGGTCCCAGACAGCTGGCACACAAGTGCCATCTGATCTGGATCTTAAATTTGTGATTACTGGTCAGAAAAAAATTAATGATTCTAAAAGCGAACATTTTAAATCCAAATCAGATCGCAAAGATGTGCCAGCTGATATGGATCTAAACTGTTCGCCCAAGCTATGAAGGTATATCTATGGAGTAAAGGGTTAACAGAAGCCTTCATCCAGATAATACATGGAAACCCTTATTTCCACTATCATATAGACAAGATGAAGGTCTTTGCGAGTGAAACAAGTTCTGTTGCTTTTTCGTAAATGGGTACATGTATGATAATCATGGCACTGGTTATTCCCAAGAAGCAAAATCGCTTCGCTGGTTTTCTGTACTTTCAGTACTTTGATTTATATGGTGAACATGTCATATGTGTACTGTCAACTTCTGTAGTTAAGTTGCGCTCAAACAGGATGCTCAGGATCAGTCTCTACCAAACCGTGGCTGCAAATTTTCATATATGCCTTGTTCGGTCGCTTTCAAAGTTTCACTGTACTATACATGTTCTAATACCTACTATATTCATTACAACAGTAAATATTGCCATTTGCTCTTTCAATAAAGTTCACTCTTCTCCCACAAATTATAATGGCAAGTTCTATCAATTCTGCTTTCTATACCTGAGTCAGCTCCGAGCTAACGAAATATCAAGAGACGAAAAAGAAATTAATTCACTTTGAAAAGAAATAAGTCTTTCGAGCAATAAACACGGTTTCTTCAGAAAAATGAGGATATAATTGAAATTTGGGAAATATGGAATAATTAACGCAGACATGTTTATCAAAATGCCATCCATAATCTTTTTGATATTGAGATTGCGAAAATTATCTCTTAAAAGAATGATGGCTTGTCTCATATAACACACGGATAGTCTTTTCTACAAATTTCACAATGAGGATAATACATATTAGTAGACAGAATTTTGAAAACAATTTAACACAGTATAATTATTGTGTTAAAAACGAGTTAGATCTTCTTAATTTTTATTGTTTTAGCGGTTAACTGATCCAGTGACGTAAACCTGGCATTTTTATTTGTTTATGTTGTAATGTTTATTGAACATTTTGCATTTTACAAGTTTATGTGTGATCTAAAAGACAAAAAAATATGTGTCTAATATTTAGTGTAAAGTTCTTAAAAAGTGTTCCCTTTCATTAAATCCTCACAAAATAACAACATGAATCCAATGTTCATTTTAGATCTTTAGAATCAACGTTTTAAGGACACACGTGCCATTTTCTCTATCAATTTTAATATAATAACTTTAAAAAAGAAACTTTTTTTGAAAATGAGCCAAGTCATTTGATGGGTGATGTTTGGTAAGTTGCTAAAAACAAGGAGAGGAAAGTAGGGAAGCAGCAGTGAAGCGTAAACATTCAAAATCAAAAATAAAATGAATGACAGACTTCAATATTAACCTTGAAGACTAGAAGAATATGTTATTAGATGCCAATCAAAGTCACTTATGGTTGTAAACTTCAGCGGTTGCAATTCCGAATAAACCGTAGAATTCTAGGTACAAAATTAATCATGTATTTCAAAATTAGGAATGCGCGATAATAGCTTATGTTCATTCTGTTATGAATCTGTAGATTTAATTTCGCACTTATTTCATAAACTGTCGTAAAATTTTATTTCTTGGCAAAATATTAAAGAAGGGAATTAGTTATTATGCTTTAGTGCTTTGTTGGTCATAATTCTAATTTGTATATTTTATTGGGAAGTCAATCCATCAAAGCTGTCTTCAATAAATTAATATTTTTCCTTTAAATTACCCTGGCAGGGATAATAAGAATATAACCAGTTTAAAACACACTCTTTAATAATACGTTTTGGCCATTTAAACGCTACAACAAATCTACATTTTCATTCTCACATTGTTCATAAAGTATGAACAATGAACAATGAAGAAGCCAATGGCCGAAACGTATTATTAAAGAGTGAGTTTCAAACTGGTAATAATTATTTGCACAATTTATATCAATGTACAAAATGTAAAATGAAAAAAATGCCATTTGAGGTAAAAAAAGAGAGAAAACTGCGATCCAATAGCTGCAATTACACATTCGGACAAAAGGTATAAATAAAAAATATGTATATAAGTATATGTATTATCGCATTCTCCCCGACCTTTTTATTGATCGTGTAACATTATCAATGTTTACTTTTGTTTTTGATTTGAATTTTAGTTGCCTTAACTTTTCTTTGAATGTTCAATTGTCTAAATATGTTTCTAAGAACTGGATGTTTTCCCGATGACCTTTTTATGAACAGATTTGTGTCAATACCAATAATGGAACCAATAAGGTCACCCTGTTGAGTTCGATTGTAAGATATTATATCAATATTAAATCGTTTGTATGACTTATAGATACTTTCAATTTTCATTGATAGTCTGGTTATCCTAATGGTTGTTTTAAGCAACTAGTTTCTTGTCCGTAACACTTTCAGCAAATATTTTTTTCTTTCTTCGCAATTAATGTCTATAATTATCTGAGTTGGGAGGGTATTTTATGTTTTGTCAAAATAATGAAAAAATACTCTTAAAAATAGATGGTATGCCAATCTAATTTGGTGTATAAGATGACATTTTCCGAAATTTAAATGAAAAGCCTGTTCCTCAGTTAGTTTATCGCGTTAAATTCTGCACCCAGCTGAAATATCTGTCTGCAAGACAAGATAAATGTGTTAAACATTCCCAGAATGGCGAAAACTCTGTTTGGCCATTTAAATGTTCAGATTCACTCAAGTCTGTTAAATAATTATCTAACAATTTTGGCTGAGAGACAACATTTCTACACTTTTGACACTTACTAAAATGTCGATTTGTTTGTTAGGTTGGAGATAATTCACAAAGACAACGTTTACTTTTATTGAATTTTTGCAGTATGGCGGTCGAAGAAAGTTTCCCCGGACATGAAGTCAGATGATGATTTCCTTTACCAGGGTAATCAGCGCAACCTTTTAATGCGTTGTACCGGCTAGCTCAATCAGTAGCGTTATTAGATTTGCATGGCTAGGCGCTGTAAGGTACGACTTTGATTTCCACTTCCGGCAATATTATTTGTAAGGTTTACTTGAGAAAATCCGGCCCGAGGTTGAACGTAACCACCCAAAAACAGTTTTCCGAGGGCCGTCTTCCCATGCGAACCGAACACACCTTTAAGATTTATTCTGGTATTCCATTAACATATAAATGTAGAAAATTCATATGACAGTTTCATGCAATATTTGTATGGTTTGCTTAAGACTGCCTTGAAGGAAATAGACCTTGTTTTGGTAAATAAATGACAAGTTCACATAGCGGTGAATTTTGTCAGCAATGGTTTGAAACAAGTGAAGAATGCATTAATGTTAAATTTGTTTAGTAATTATACTTAAAGCTATTTATTATGTTTGAAGTTTAGTTAATAATGTAATACCTTACAATTCACCTTCACAACCAGAGATTTTATCTTAGATAAAAGCAGTTGAATAATAAAAAATATTGTTATAATGCTGTTTGCCACTCATGCGGAAACAACAGATTAAACTTTGGCTATTAATTTATTTTTCGAAATTTTTGTAGTTATAATTTGAAAACAGCCAGCGTGAGCACTGCATCTTCGTATTTGGGTACCCGGTATAGTAACAATTAGCTATGTTGTTTATGTACAATAACACTGTTTATTACATGAACTATAAATAGACGCAACGCGATTGGTCACACCCCCAAAATAACCGAGTCAATAAATCTAGATATTGACCCGCTTTCGCTGATATTGACCTGTCTATAAATAGAATCCGAAAGTTTCCATCTTTTATATTATTTATAGTTCATGTAAAAAACTATTATGTATTACATATATATATATATATATATATATATATATATATATATATATATATATATATATATATATATATATATATATATATATATATATATATATATATTAACTAACTATTTATAGTTCATGTAATAAAACAGTTATTTCCTTATTAGCTGGGAAATATGCTGTTGATATTGACCGCAAAAATCGTTATTGACCTCGGCTATCGCCTCGGTCAATAACGATTGTTTAGGTCAATATCACAGCATATTTCCCAGCTAATAAGTAAATAATTGTATAATATTTGTATGAATTATGTTGATATGGAATAAATACGTACTTAAGGTTATGTCAAGGAGCCGAAATGTGTTGGGTGTGTGAAATCATAAGTTCATTAATGTTCATTTCTTATATGACTTGTAAAGTTCTGGTATATCATTTATTGAGCATACGAATGTTTAATTTCATGCAAAAAATAATAAAAGTGAAATTGGAAGTAATTTCTTACCTTTGAAAACAGACTTTCTCTGGGAGTCCAAACTTTCTTTACTTCCACTTTTGTCAACAATTACTGATACACAAAGGCAGTCCATAATAAGGAAAACAACGTCTTAGAATCTTATTCACTAAGCCATAGCAGAAATGTCGGAAAACAACATTCTCAAAGTGACTTCACACTAAAATTTGGCGTCCATGTTTGTTACTGATTTCTCAAAATGCAAGGTATGATGTATAATATAGGACATAACTTTCAGTGTTATTATTGAATTATCTGCCGTTTGAAGTGAAAGTTGAAATACAACTTATCTGTTAACAAATGAAGTATTCATGACTAAATGAAATGTGTTTTATAATTAGGAGTGTTTTGAAAAAAGTAAAAAGATAAATAATAACATAATTAGTATAAATAAACAAGTATAATGTTATATATCCATAATGTTTATACGTATAAAGGTTTTGACATCAGAATTTGAAATTGTTTAATGAATGTCACATCACATGTTGGTACCATAACGTAGGAAAGTTTCATAAGAGTAGCCTTGCAAACAACGCGTCATTTTCCATACGAAATTCACTAGAATTCTTTACAAAGTGGTCCCATTACGTTGAGCGATGTTGCCATAGTGAGAGCCATTTCTTATGAAAATATGAATAGCAATAATATTTGTAAAATAAATGCAATACAGCCAAATAAGCAAAAACAGAAAGTTTCTTTGCGTTTGTACAATTTAAAAACAAATTGTAGCACTTTCTGCAAACTTTTTGAACACCCTCTTATATCTTATCTCTTTCCGACTACAGTTAAATCGATTAGGTTTATTTAGACTGAAAAATACTAACATGTATTATAATTGATGATAAATTCCAATTCTAATACTATGCAGAGAATTGAATTATACCTGTAATAAATAAATGTTCCATATATGGTCACAAGTAAAACAGGTTCCTAGAAGGTGGGTTTAAAACATTGGTGAGAAGTACTTCACAATGCATAAGACTGTGTACATAATTTTCCTACCGATAAGTTATTATTAGCCTTCCAAAATTTCAAAAACACTTCTTATACTAGTGGAAAATACATAACATTTAGTAATTATTTTTGGAATGTTAAGTAAACAGAAATCTCACAAGTAATGTCCTATATTGTACACAATACCTTCAATAACATGTACTTTGCATTTTGGGAAGTCATACTTTATAAACTTGTAAACCAATATGGATGTAAAATTATATGTACAGTCACTTGAAGAGTGCTGTTTTTGTGCGTTTCTACAGCAATCTCACTAAAGTCAGATCTAACAAATTGTTAGATCTGATGACGGCCCGCATACACCGTACATTAGCTGTAGCGGTTTTCCCCAATTACTATTTTTAGAAATTGTCAACACAAGAAGCTTGAGCTATAACGTTCAAAAAATGATCTGAAGATGCCATTGCATTAGAAATGAATGCAATACTACATAAACACATATATCTTCAGTAAAATATGTTTTAAGCAGGCTGTAAACACTTTCCGTGGTTTAAAATACTATGTTTACTTTCACTTTTGCGATTTTGTAGGCGACAATCTGATTGGTTCAACGGGTTAGTGATAAAATCACGTTTTAGTTACTCGTCGTCAGATCCTGATAGCGTAGCGGTTTTCAGGAGATGATTTTAATCAGATTGTTTCTACAGTAACTGTTCTTTAATGAATTATCATCTAATACATTGTTGACCTTGTTATGGACTGTCTTCCTGTGGCAGTAATTGTTTACAACAGTGGAAAAATAGGAAGTTTAGACTCCCATAGAAAGTCTGTTATCAAGGTAAATAACTTTTGCATGACATTTTACATTCATGTGCTTTACAAATGATAATTCAAGCTAAAAGAAGCTTTGAAGTCAGAGAAACAAATTAAATTTCATAAAATTAAGATCTCACACACCCAACCCGCTTCAGATGTTTAATGAGAAAATGATACCACCTTAAATGTATACGTCGATTAATGATTTATCTTATTTTATCTTATGACTAGTGTAATGATAGAAGCAGATAACCATGACTATGCAAAACGAATAAGGAAGAAAAAGGAATTATAAATGAAATATGATATTTATGTTATTCATGAATATGCTATTTAAACTGTATATGTATACATCCTGAATAATTATCGTACAAACCATAAACTAGTAGGACTAAAGAGGATCTGTTTATAATAATAGCAAAGTATGTATTTCTTTAGATTTTTACTTTCGTTTTCTAGTTGCTCGATATCTCAGTCATAGTTAGAACATAAACTACGATTTCAAAACATTAACTAGAACGAAAATGCAATATGTTCTTTGCCAGCAAAATTTTAGTGAAGAAATGTATTCATCTGTGGTGTTATGTAAGCTTTTATGCTTACTCCAGAATATTGTTCTAGTTACCAAGCACAAATAAAACGAAATATAAAACCCATTCGTACCAAAAACATTCAATTTATGTACAGTATATCTAAAAAAGTACACGCACCATTTAATTGCTAATCTTTATTATAGTGCAGCCATTTGTCATTATTCGTACAAGTCTGTATTCGTTTCTTCCAAGTAGAGACTGACAAACCATGTTCGGGTTTTCGTCAAAGAGGTGAAATATGCATCAGGGATGGCCAATAAGACAGTCATTGACACTTACTGCCAACATAAAGTTAGCTTCCTCCTAAGGTCTTACTTAGGTTTGCTTACTCCATTTAGATACACGAAAACTCTATTTAACAAGCACACACAAAACAAAACTATCTTTAAAATAAAAACCTGCGTTGATTCAGATCTTTGGGTCATCCTTAGAAAAGTAGGGGAATATAGTAATATAATGGAGTAGATGCAGTTTGAATTTATTGGCGATCGTCTCAGTTTATGATTGATTTAAATGGAATAACACATCAAATTCGTAACAAATTGACAATTTCATACTGTTTTATACCTCAATCCCCGAAAAATCTCATCTCTTAATGAAATTGAACACGGAATCTTCGTTAGTGGAAAGTATGTCCTTTACCTAATTTCGGTAGTTTAGAAAAAGTTAAATATGTTTGAAATCTCGGGTGGGTAGTTTGGGGTTTATCTAGCTCGAATGATATTAAAAAAAACACAAACATTCGCCAATATGATATTCGACAGTTCTCTGTATGGCTGGAAATTTAGTAATCTATAGTTGATTACAATGCTTACTTCTTTGGTTGCACGCCGGCGGCAGGGGTTTAAGTGTAAGAACCTAGAAGCTCGTACAAAGCATTCTGGAATTCACTTATTAATCTGGGAAACTTGGAAATGAGAAATCATTCACTAAGAATTATACAGGTTTGTTCTAATTACGTCATAGGTTAAAATCTGCATTGCTATCGTTATGTTGCGTCGTAAATTCTGCCAGAAGTGTTACACAATAGATTTGCTTATAAGCCATGCTCTTTGCTATCAGAATTAACAAAAATGCTTTAGATTCGTGAATGTGTTTACTTTTGTATCAGCCCTAGTCCATATATTTACAGACACATTTATATAAATAAATTGACATTTTCAAAATTTACTGAGTCTGTAAAAACAGCGCTTTTCCAGACCTGATTAAGTATATTTGGATGTAAACATTTTTCGCAGGCATATTTTATTGAAATAAAGTTTTATTTCGCCTTGTAAGTATTAAAAAAATTTGGTCAATTAAAATATCTCTTCTCGATTAACTTTTTTTGCTGCAATTTGGTGTACTTTTCACACATTTGTTTTGTTCATAAGATTAGAATATTAGAAGCAGATTAATACAACAACAATAATATAATCTCTTCCGAAATTCACCAAAATAATTAATCCATTTCCACCCCCACCCCCACTTCCCCAACTTTTCACTTTCAGTATCCAATGAATGAAATCTTTGCCTAAAATGTTCTGAAAATAAATTAAGTGTCAGTGTGATATCATAACGTAGTCATCTAATACCTCATAAAATCTTCCCATTTTGGCGGATAACGACATTATCATTCAATCATATAAAAATATGAAGTAAATAATCGGCAAATTCTGTTGCTGGTCTGACATTTCCCACGCCGGATATCAACATTCGTCTGCACATGCCCGCTGAAGGATCTCATGGGGCTGACGAATTTCACGCTCCAGCGGGGTTTTTAGCGACTCAAAACCTGTTTTAGCAACAAAAAAAAACCAGTATAGCACTAATAATGGCTTTGATACAACAGAACAAATAATGGGTTAAACGTTACATGAAATATTTAAACTCTGTTGGAAAATACGAAGACTTTTTGTGTTTAAAGACTTTAAACATATTATCAAAAGTTTTGTCCTTTTCTGTTTCCATCTAGGTCTCTGCAGGCTAGGTTTGATTGAACCAGTTCATGGGCCGTAGTGGAAATGCATATAACTGTCAAAGCCGCCTAGCCCCGGATTGAGCACTGCTAAATATTTCAATTAATTTATATATTATACTGAACGGCCTTCAAAGATTGTAAATGATAACATCACTTAAATCTTTGTTATTTTGTCCTTTTGGTTGAACAAGACTTTAAACAATATCGAATAGTTCGAGTAGCCGTCTCTTTACTTTTTACTAGATGGGTGTTCAGTTGAACACTTGTGTCGCCCTATGGTACAATGTCGGAAAAAATGCAAGTTCAAAAAGGGGCATAACTCCATCTTGACCGAAACAACATCTCATCATCACGAGTGTGTTGTCTTAAGAAATATAATTTGGAAGTTTCAGGAAGAAATATTAAGAAATGGCAGAGTTATAGCCAACATTAAGTTTTCGTGTAAAAATCCAAGTACAAAAAGGGGCATATCTCCAACAAATATGACCTTGACCTCAAGAATTTGGCATCATAATGAGCATGTTGTCATAAGCAATATAATTTGAAAGTTGCATGAAGAAGTATAGAGAAATTGCAAAGTTATAGCCAAGTTTAAGTTTTCATCTCAAAATCCAAGTACAAAAAGGGGCATAACTGCAACAAATATGACCTTGACCTAAAGATTTGGCATCATCATGAGTGTGTTGTCATTAGCAATATAATTTGAAAGTTTCATAAAGAAATATTGAGAAATGGCAAAGTTATAGCCAAGATTAAGTTTTCGTGACAAATATAAGTATGAAAAGGGGCATAACTTTGTGGCATGTGACCTTGACCTTAATATTTTGGTATCATGAAGTGTTGTTGTAAGCAATATATTTTGAAAGTTTGATGAAGAAATGTTAAGAAATGGCAAAATTATAGCCAACGTTAAGTTTTCCTGACGAAAAAGGGGCATAACTCCATCAAATGTGACCTTGATCTAAAGAATTTGGCATCATCGTGACCGTGTTGTCATAAGCAGTAAGATTTGAAAGTTTATGAAGAAATATTAAGAAATGGCAAAGTTATAGCCAAAGTTAAGTTTTCGTGACAAAAAAGGGGCATAACTCCATCAAATGTGACCTTGATCTAAAGAATTTGGCATCATCATGACCGTGTTGTCATAAGCAGTATGATTTGAAAGTTTGATAAAGAAATATTAAGAAACGGCAAAGTTATAGCCAACGTTCAGTTTTTGTGACAATAAAGGGGCATATCTCCATCATATGTGACCTTGACATAAAGAATTTGGCATCATCATGACGGTGTTGTCATAAGCAGTGCAATTTGAAAGTTTGATGAAGAAATATTAATAAATGGCAAAGTTATAGCCAACGGTAAGTTTTCGTGACGTACGTACGGACGGACAGACCGACGGACAAAGTGATCCCTATGTATCGCCATTTCTTCGAAAGGGCGACACAAAAATGGTTCCATCAAATATTCATTAAGAAAATTTGGTCCTTTCCTGTTTTTTTTTCAAAATCAATTTAGACACTGTTTTTGTTGTGAAGTTTATTGTTGTCGGAAAGTTTCGTTAACATAAAATTTAGGTTTCATTTCCAGCTGCATCTAAGTACTTAGCGTAATGGCAACAGGAACTTCGTCCAAGACAGAGCGGAAATGAAATAAGATTTTATGAAATTACTGCTGAAATTATTTTTTACTAACCTTCCACTAGTGTTCGCATATTTCACAATTAAGACTAACATTTCCATCTCGTATCAAAACGTCTTCTGCATTTGCCTATGAAATAACTATGTGCTAATTGGGATTTAGCATTTTGTCTTTTGACACTAATAGTTTTAATAGTTAATTGCAATAATGACCTGAGTGTAAGTATCATAACATTCCTATTTGAAACAAATAGTATTTAAAAATTGTTGTTACCCCCCTGCAGAAACAAAAGGCATTCACGAAACACACGGTAAATCTTCTCAATGCATAAATCAACCACTTACACGGACCGGTATGCTTATAAGCATGCTATGGTAAGGGTTTCGAGTTACCTTTTCTTGCGTTGGAGATGAGACGGCTGAACAAATCTCTGGACAACGATCTGCTTTGTGCAGATACTTTAGAAGCTATTAAATCACTGCAGGCTCCAACAGGCACTGGAAATACCGTTAACCAACCACCTACGATTAACCAACCACGTTCAGGTATTACTTACTATAAAGCCGATGCTTCTCCGACGAATTCCAAATCCAAATCCACAATTACACCGTCTCCTTTGAAGAGAAAATCTGCAGCTGATGATAATTCAGATTCTTAGGAGAAACGTCTTGGCCAACATTTGAAAACGCCAGAAAATGTCAACTTAAAAGCAAAATCGGTGCCGTACCATTTTAGAACATTGGACATAGTATCTCGTGCCCACGAGTAAGAATCTCGTTCCCACATCTTAACTAAATCGTTCCCACGAGTTTGTATCTCGTTTCCTGAGTTAGTAGCTCGTTCACCCGAGTAAGTAAGTCGTGGGAACGAGATAAAAAAGTAGTGCACCTCTGTGCCACCGTAATACTGTGTAAAGCAAGCGCTTAATAAATTAAACAACTGAAATTCTGCCCCATGAACTTTTCTCAATCGGAAGTAGTATTTAGACTTCAAGTAAAAAAGTCACAAATAAACAAAGGTGGTATGAAAGATTAACGGGACTGAGATTAAAAATCTTATAGACACAGAATTATTAATCCATGTGAAAAAAGGAAAACGAATTACAACTTAATCATGCATTACGGAAGGGGGGAAAGGGGGGATTCTTATCTTTACCCAAGCGTATTTTCCCTAGCGAAAAGATACATTTCGCATGGTGCATGGGTGACGTGACGTTATATGACAAACGTAATGTCATTTAGAAAATAAAGATTTTGTTCACGTCCATATTTCAATGTACTAAGGAAAAAATAGATTGTATAAATATACACAAATGTTATGAACAGTAAACTGTATGCAAGAAAAATAATCTTGCATACGAAATTCGGTAATTTAAAGGTAAACATGCTCTTCTCCGGAAGGGCAAATATCGCAATGAATGTTTAATATTTAGCGACATTTGCACACCATCGTTTGGTAAATATTGAGTTGCGCTCAAGACATGGCTAGGCTGACCTTTACTGCTCTTCAACAGGCTCAAATAAAAAAGTCTGCACAATATTAATTTTCCTCGTGTTCGGTGACGGTTTAAGTTCCGTTTTTCATATATTTGTTTAATTTTCAGAATAAACTTATCCTGCTATACCTCAGAGAGACTTTTTGGTATTAATTATTTTTGGCCGAATACATAATATCGTATGAGTTTGCAATCCTCAAACGAAAGTTTCACAGTGAGATTAGTGCACCCTAGAATACCAATACCAACACACAAGTTAATTATGCATTCCGGTTTTGGTTTTTTTCTGCTTCTCGTATATGTATCATTTTATAAACCAATGCTCTTTGACTATGTGGGGAGGTTCAGTTCGGCTATTCCTGAAATGCATGTTTCACTTTTTACACATTTTGAAATCACTATTATTCCGTTGGAAATACCTTACACAATGTCTTCTGCTATATTTTATGACGTTATGAAAAAAAATTAACTGACGTTGGTACTTTCGGGTAGACTAACGTTGAACGGTCGGTAAATTTCACAGGTGCAAATTATGTTACTTCTGCCGTCAAAGAAGAGATAATATGCACACAATCGGTTGAAACGGGTACATTTTACTGATAACTTATGTAGATATTAAAATGGGCGAAACCGGAACGAGAAGGTGAACAGTAACATGCATTTCCACAACTATTAATTTTCAGGTTCAACCAAACCGAGCCTGCCATACTATTTTTTATGTATCTGTTGATTTAAAGTTCCATTATCATACTCATACTATAACCTACTTTATTCGCTACAACCGCATAATTGCCATTTGCCCTTTTAAACAAGTTCACTCTTATCCAACACGTTACGTGTACAATGTCAAATTCCATCAATGCTGTTTTCCATAACAGTCAGCTCTTAGCTACGAACAATCAAGAGACAATGAAGAAATTAATCTATCTCAAAACACAAACTAGTGTTTTCTAGACACAAACACGGATTCTTCACAAAAAAGGGGATACACTTGAAAGTTTGGAAATATGGGATATTGAACACAGACAGGCCCGTTCATAATCATTGTAAATTGAAATTCCTAAACAAAACCCTTCTTAAAATCGTAGTTTGTAAAGTCTTTATGTTTGCAAATTATGTAAAACCTCATTTTTTCTTCAATGGCGATATTTTGTATATTAAGAAGAACATTATGCATATTAGTTAATTGAATATTAAAAACAAATTAACACAGCATCATTATTTTATATATTTATAATCTTATTCAAAATATGAGATCGAACGAGACAGTCGTCCTTTATTTTTGATTTTCATCGTAACGGTTGAGGCGGTTTACTCATCAATGACCTAGTACTGATCTTTATATCGGTACTGAGACGTTAGGTCATTGTTAACATCATTGTTAACTATATTGTGAAGGTGGTTTTAACCCGCTGTCCTTATAAAGAACATTCTATTATTGTCAAATCGTCACCTATGTCAGTATAAAAAAAATCAACATATATTGATTGCATTTGTGACGTTATAATAATACTTTTAAACAGAACAGACAGAACAGAACATCATCTTTATTTTCCCAGACGTGTAGTACATGTAACATGGGAACAGTTATAGGTTCATTTAACATAAATATCAAGGTGTTAACAAACGTATTTTGAATAGTCTAAGAGTGAATAGTATAATAAACACGAAGGAATTTCTTTTAAAAAGTTTACATTACTGTGAAATTTGAAGGCATTAAAAACGTGTTCATTACGCCTTTAATAACATTATACGAAGGAACTCAGTTAAATAAATACATGATAGATAGGTCATAGTTCTATTGCGAACTAACATGTAACAAAGGTCATTTCAATTTTGCCAAAACAATTTTAACAAATTTACCGATCTTCATCAAGACTTCTTCAGACGTGGATTTTAATAGGTGAGTGAAGCAGGAATCACTGTCGTATCACGGATATTTTCAAATATTCTAGCTCGCGCTTCGTCGAAATAGTTTCAATTTTAAAGATAGTGACGTTCAATACCGATATCACCATCATTGCATAGATTGCACAAGCGTTCGGGCTTTAAATTTATAATATTAAGCCGTCTGATTTAGGTAATAATGTAAGATATTTTTCAAACTCTAAAGATGTTTTAAAGCTCCCATAGATTTTCCCTTTATTAGATAGCTGCAGATCAGAAAGCCAATCTTGACGATATTGATCGATAAGACGCGTTTAATGATTTTATGTGTACTTCTATTAACGGCGAAAGATTGGTTTAGCCATAGGTCTGATCTACCAGCAGAGTCCAAAATACTTTTTACTTTACAAATCCATTTAGATTGGATTTCTGTATGGTTAAGCTTGCATCTATATATATGAAAAGACAATTTATTCGCTTTACCAAAAAGCAAATAACACCAAAAATGTATCATTCTTGCTTGAACAGTAGAAGGAATAGGATAACGTCCGAGCTCACTTTGTAATATGTAACCGGGTGTGCTTGATCGAGCATTTGTTATGCTTCGGAGAAAAACGTAATAGACTTTTTCGAGTATGTCTAAGTTCTCGTAACCGAAGACCCCACCCATAAGTTAATATTGATTATACGGTGTGGTCAAAGAGTTTCACTGTCAGACCTAAAGGTAGGTCTGCATTGTATGTTTTGGTAAATAGAAGATGCAAAGCTTGATTCGCTTGGGACGATACGTGTTTTCTGGTTTTCTGACCTTCAAAAAGGATCCATTACTAACATTACTAAAAAAGGTAACCCCTAGGTAATGATATGTGTCGGTGATCGTAATTTGTTTGTAATTAAGTTAAAGTTGTAGCGACCGGTGTTTCTTGCTCCAAAAATAATAATTTGAGTCTTGCTAATATTAACATCTAACTTTCATATATATATATATTTCACCCTGTCTAACACCTATTTCTGACTGGTTACTCTTGTTTTAAATACACGATTAAATATTTTGGTACATATTGAAAATCACCTGAAAAACTTACCGTTGATAAAATTATGCAAGAGTTTTTGCCATAAACCAAAGCGCCAAATTTTATTAAAACAATAAGACAAATCTACAAAAGCGCTAAACAAATTCTGTTTACGTTTCTTGAGAATTTCCATTAGCGCATGAAGGGCAAATATGTGGTCTGAGCACGAATAACCGTTTCTAAACCCAGCTTGGATTTTCTTCCAATAGTTTAAATTCCTCAACATATTTAGTCAGTAGCTGATTTAAAACAGCGGTAAAACGTTTTCCTAAGCATTAAAGGATTGTAATGTAATGGTCCAGTATGAACATGTGTCAATATCAATATATCTTTGTTTTATAACGGGGGTGATAAAGCCATCCAACCAGGTCTTTGGCAGGAAGTAACACGAAACAAAGTTATCTCCAACCGCTTTGATGAAGATCACTGAAAAATCTTTTTTGCAAATGCTTTAGCGGTAATCTTTATCGGAGTTTGAGAAAAAGCATTACATTAGATTTGTTCAAGTTTATTCTAAACCACTTGGAAAGATAATTGTCATCTGGGGACAGTTATACCTCTTGAATGAAGTCAATCGCTAGACCTTTGTTATCACCGTGTGCGAAGTATTTTATTTAAGTACCAGATAATGAAGCTAAGAGATATCAATGGGAAGATAAAGTATGGTAGAACAAACATTTTGTTCACTCTTTTCGATTTGGGACACTCTTATAAGACCACTTATGCGATTGAGTTAGCTACTTATATCTAATATCCTTTTCATAATGAGATTGCTTCTCGATGTACTATCAAAAGCTGATAAAGGCAGACAAACAGATCCGACTCAATTTCCCCTTTCAAAGCTTGCTTTATAAAACTTAATAAGGACTCCCTGGGGATTTAATTTCTTTCGTGTGCTTATCTTTGTCATGCGACTATTATGTTTACCCAGCATACATAGAAATAAACAAAAATACCATCTGCATAAGAGACATGGACTTGCTTACTTATGAAACGTCCAAAGTATTAAATTATGAAACGTCCAAAACATATACTGTAATAATGGGCATGTTAGCTAGATTTATTAAATACAGTCTATAATTTTAAATTTTGAGTTACTAATACCATCAATTATTATTGCTTTGTTAGAGATTGAATGTTAACCTCTGACTTATTAAACAGTCACATATAATTATTATTTTCAGAGAAGAATAGAGAACTATGTCAGATTCGAAGAGCAAATCAACCGGATTCCAGGACTCACTTTCTAAAGGATCCACTGAAGATTTCGACGTCTGCTGCGATCCTTGTTTGTTAGAAGGTCAACATGCAGAAGCAAACGGGTTTTGTCTGGACTGCCAGGAAAACCTCTGTAAAACCTGTCTAGAGTACCACAAGAAAATAAAAGCAACAAAACATCACAAAATATAAAGTCAAGAATCAAGTGCAACAAGACTTTTCAATGTCGTGTACTGAACAATGCCAGATCCACAAGACTAAAGTGACCAAGTTCTTCTGCCTCAGGCATGAAGCAGTCGGTTGCACAGACTGCATGACTCTGGACCACAGAACCTGTAAACTTGATTATATCCCGGACATATGCGCTGAAATAACAAAAAGTCATGAGTTCAAGAAAACGCTTCAGGATGTCGCAGAGACCATCAAAAGAGCTGTCGACCTTGGCAAGAGGTCCCAATCAGTGAAGCTGATAACAAAACGAGTATTGAAGACGCTTTACGAAAGATTGAACACCTCCAGATGAAAATGAATGACCGCCTGGAACAACTTAAGCGGATCATGATTCAAGAAGCGCAGACGGAAAGGACGAAGTACGATGGAAATGTTGATAAAGTTCTCCACACAACTGATCATGTTTCCACTTCACTAAGTTCACTCCAGTCATTCCTGCAAGACAGTCAGTCTAAGAACCTGAATGCGAACGGGTACGTGATCATGAAACAAACACAGTCCATGATGAAGGCCTTCAATTTGGAAGAGGAAGTAGAGTTACAAAGATTGAAGTACGATTTTGAACCAAATGAAGATCTAGAAAAGGTCCTGTTGACGACAAATGGCTTAGGGAAACTCGTTAGTTATAAGGAACAAATTGTTGTACATCAAAATAAAAGCTTTAAATCCATGATCCTGGAGAAAGATATCAATGTAAGAACCAAATCTGACAAAAAGGCATGCTATATCAGTGGCTGTGCTGTAATATCTCCTGAAAGAATCCTGTGAGCTGACTACAGCAATATGAAGCTAAAAGTTCTTGACATTAGTCATCAGTCTGTTAAAGAAGAGAAGACTCTGGATTTATGGCCGTTAGGAGTTGATGCATTACCACAGAACAAAGTGGCTGTTGCAACAGAAAGAAAGATACTTCTTTTTGAAATATCCGGTGAGATATCAACAATCATCAGTATACCAATTAACTCAGAATGGTGTTGTGGTATCACGTATCACCAAGATCGGATGTACGTGGTTTGTCAGAGTCCTAATTGTCTAGTGGTACTGGATATGCAAGGTACTGTTCGGAGAAATATATCCTTACAGGCAGTACTGACTGAAACTTTCAGTAATCCATCAAGTATTGCGATTAGTCATGATGGGGAAATTTTGTATGTTACCGACTGTGTCCAAAACCTTGTAGAAGGTTTAACATTAAAGGGCGAGGTGACAACTGTGTACAAGAACAGTAAAATGGATGGCCCACGAGGTCTTGTTGTGATTCCAGATGGTTCCCTACTTGTATGTTGCTATGACTCGGGTACCATTCACCAAGTTTCATCTGACCTTAAGCACGGGAATATTCTGGTGAAGGGTGTTACTTACATAGTGTCCATCTGCTACCAGCCTGACAACCAGAAAATATTTGTAGGCATAGAGGATTCCGAGTGCATTAAAGTATTTACTATAAAATAAATCGTCAAATAATCAGAGAATATCAAATATGTCGTCGGTGATATTTATAACATTGTAGTTATAATAACATATTTTTTATATATTCTTTTCATAACTTTGCTGATTTTGTCAAACATTTTGACTTTATAATTTTAGTTTCCAGCAAAAGGCGATAAATGCAATGTTGTTTTACAAACATATAATGTCATTTTCTGGATTGACGTCAGCTGTTCGACGACAGCTTTTCCGTGACGTGACACAATCATTACAAGAAATAATAATTTTTGTTTACAATAAACAATTTTGTGTGTATACAGGTATTACTATTTCTAACATATTTGCATTAGTTAACTTCTTCGGCGCACAAAACGTGAGCTTTCATCTTTTTTTTATAATAGAAGAAGTTCTACCCCGAACGTCCCATCCCAATCTTTCTTTCATCCAACACACTATACAATGCTATAGTTTTCGATTGTCATCTGTTCATTACTTGTGCATTAAAATAAAATTGTTCAAACCAACCCCATTCAAGAAAAAATGAAAATAAATAAGTTTCGAACTTACCCTTAAACTTTTTTTAATACTTAAAAAAGGCTTTGGATGAAATATGCCATGGGTATTGTTCAACATAATTTTAACAACTTGTTAACATCGCAAATATTCTCATCTTTGTCTATGATCTTTCTTTTCCCAATATCCCTCCTCCACCAAAAATCCTTTAAAAATGAGTTTTTAATTACGAATCTTTTACTGACGTTTATATGGAACCCATCCCTGATATTGACTTTTTCAAACAAATTCCATTGATAACCCATTTATCCGATCTGTTATTGCTTCCAACGTGAATTTATTTAAATCATAGACCATTTTAAATAAGCTACTGCTATGTACGTCGACGGGTGACGTTGAATTAAGAATTGTGAAATTCTTTGTTGTTCTAAATGAATCACCGAAGAATACGATGAAAATGATTAAATCAACGTAAAATATGAAAAATGCAGTCAAGCGTTTGTACGAGGGTTGTTTAATATATAATGAGACTGTCCTCATATATTTTTATTCTGACATGAAATATATCAAAATGTGGTATCATTATTAAATATAACTTATCCTTGATTAGAATACCGGCTTTGGTAGAAAAAATATAATGCGACATAGAAATTATGATCATTCCAAAAACCATAGTAACGCGTTATCGCCCCCGTCCATTCTGCATTATAAAGACATACATTATAATATAAAGTAAAGTAAGAACCTATTTTTGCAATTACATAAAAATCCGCCAATAATTTGTTCGTTATATCAATGACCTCATATGAAAAAATGACGTCATTTGGTTGTAAAACGTTGAAATAATCAACATTTGTTTACGGTCACCCTTACACGTTGTCACTTAAAAATGATGAC
Organism: Corbicula japonica; assembly: GCA_038501625.1. NCBI lineage: Eukaryota > Metazoa > Mollusca > Bivalvia > Venerida > Cyrenidae > Corbicula > Corbicula japonica. The sequence continues at coordinate 4,081,740 of JAZAYU010000059.1, read as the reverse complement.
GCAAGAACGTATTGAAGTGCGGGCAAACATTAAGTTTTGTATGAATTTAGGTGAATCGGCAACGAAAACATTTACAATGTTACAAGAGACTAAGGGGAAAGACAGTGCTTGTCGTGGGTTAGTATTTAGATGGTACAAACAGTTTTCTGAGGGACATACAGCACTTAATGACGAGCAAAGGTTCGGTAGTAAGAAGTCCGTGACAGCGTCATGCGTAGCGTCAATTCAGTCAGCGCTTGATATGGACAGACGTTTAATTGTGCGGGAGCTTGCCGAAATTGCTGATGGAGCTTTGGAACTGCGCATCGCATACTGACAAAAGATTTAAGCATGAGAAAATTATTTAAATATTTAATACATAAAATTGTTGCATAATTCCTATAGAGGTTCAGTAATTTAAGTATATCGACGTTTTTCTATATAAAATCATAATAAAAACATAAGAATTCATTTATTTAGTGTTAAGACATTTATAATTCATGCATTAATTTTTATCAGTTAATAAGTCATTAATTTGTGGGCTGCACGCCAACAATGATGTGTTCTGCATTCGGCAGCTTATTTTGAAAAGCTATGAATGTGATAAAACAATATAGCGACGTTTACAATGCGATCGACGTCGCTGACGTCGCGACATATTTGTTGCCCGGGGGCGATGATGCAAACATGACCTTCTTATAAATGCTGTAACTTTAAAGCTGTTTTGTGGATTTTTTAAAATATTTTCTGAATGTATTCAGAAATGAATGAACTTTGTTATTATCTATTGCATATTACCGTTAAATGTTTCAAATAAAAGATATGAACACAGTCTCATTATATATTGAACACCCCTCGTATACGATTGGCACTGGCGTATTAAAAGAGCGGGAGAGTCTATCCAGGAGTCTATCGCTGGTGACTATGTGGAAAAGGTGCGACGTTCATTTGACTTAAATGACGCCTGAGATCAAAGCGACGTCATTTTGACGTTGACGTACCCACACACATTTATAATTCGCATAGTGTAAGTGTCTTCGATTTATTTATTTAAGAAAATGTAAGCAATATTAGAATCGTTGTTCCACGGTGGAATGGGTTAAACAGTTCGTGAAAGTTTCCAGGCAAAACTCGAAAAATAACGATGAAACTCGATCCGTTTCTTAGTCCTGCTAGTGTGGTCTTGGTTTTGGACTCTATGTGCTTTTGTTTTAGTCGCAATAAGGTCATATAATACATGCTTGACTTTGTCATAAACTAAGTAAGTTTTATATGCATGTGAGCTTTTTCATGCAACATTATCAAGATGATATGTGGGTTGGAAGTAATTCACCATGACAACTTGTGCTTGTTTGTTCAATATAGAACCTGTTGAAGCAGGTTTGAGGTTCATTCATCCAGCAATCAGGTTAGAACTCTCTGTGGCAAAATAATTTTCTACTTGCTGTTCCAAGGCGGGCGATAACCTTCAAAATTGTTTTGTCAAATTTTGTTTTCAGTTTAAGTCCTTTATTATTAAAGATGCGAATTAATTTAAACAATATACAATAGTTCTGATCATATAAACTGTGCCCAAGGTTATAAAACTGAGCATGGAAACCAGTCTCAAATCTCAAACAGATGCTTGAGATTTGAGACTGGTTTCCAATCTCAGCTTTATAACCTTCAGCCCTTGTCCTTTTGTTAATAGGCACTTAATAACGCTATAATGAAAGTACTTGTATGAAAAATGTATCGTGACACGCATCACTAAACCAAATTAATAATCAAATATCAGTTTGTAAAGTACATAGTCCAATGTTTCTTCTAACAATATGTAGTTTTTCAGGATAATTTGTGGATTATTTTATCATTTTGCTTTATTAAAATTAACATCATAATTATTTGTGTGGCAATTCCTGATATGCATATTTCACTTTTTTCTGGATTGTTTTGAACTGTAAATACGTTAACTTGTCCTAATGGTAGTTTTAAAAAGCTTTTTGTAAGAGTACATAACCTAAACAAAACAAAAGGTTAGAGCAATTTATTTAATAAGCTTAGGGTTTTTTAATTTACAATTCAAAATTACAGGCTTACTCATTTTTGAAGAAAATAATATAGATTTCACACGTAAATAAAGTTACATTTTATGATTAGGTAAATGTAAGTAATAGAATGATAATATAAAAACTCATAGTTGACCTAGAAACTTGGTATGTGCCAGAAGGTTATTTACATAAGCACATATTGCCATTATAATATAATTTACATAACTTCTCAAGAAATTTTGTATGTATAAAATGAAAGACCTATTAGGGAAAGTAACAGGTTAACGAAGCTCAAATTGGAGGCCTTCTTCACTACTATCGAATTTTAAAGTTACAGGTAAACTGCAGAAGATACCATAACTTAAGTATTTTCATATCACAATGTTCTATCATATCAAGTACAAAAAATGAGCCAAGGAAAGTCTTATGACATTTATTCACTTAATAAACGCATAACAAGTTGTTCCATACAGGGGCAAATAACTCGTTCATCAGGTAATTAACGAGATACAACATTCGTAGACGAAAGATGAAAATCATAGACTTTAATTTTTTGCAGTAGAGAAAGCTGAGGATGGCCTTTGGTGCACAAAGCGCCCTCCGGTTATGCCGGTGTCATTCCCTGAGTCCTTTAGTCCTTTTAATTAACCGCAACGATAAATATGTTTACCTTTTTATAACCCTTTTGAAAGAAGTTATGGCAATTTTTACTGAAATTAGGATTCAATATTAAGTAACTCTATTCATTACGGCTATTAAACTTTTAAATATCACTTGTCATTTGTGTCATTCTCTTTTCTTCTCTCAATAGTTTTGACAATGAGAAAAACATAGATATAATAATGCTGTCTTCAGATAAACAAACAATTAAACCAACATGAAATTGTTACAATCACTCTAAAAAGACTTTCTCGGCTTAAAATAGTACACGCTTCCGTATTTATAATTCGTCTCCTGGCTGGTAAATAACTACTGTTGAAACAAACAACCACTCCTGCAATAGGAACATGCGTTTGCGACAAACTGATTTCAGAGTTTGGCGGTTAGCCGTTGTAACTTGACTTCATGTATTTTTTTCTAGGGTAGGTAAAACAGATTTAAAAACAATTAAACGTTTGACTGCAAACAAATTGTAAATATATTATTAAGAAAAAAAATACTGAAAAAATTGATATGGTTACATATGGACTGTCATTATTGTTTAGGATGCCCAATCTAAAAGTAAAATGGGACACATCACATTGTTTCGCGAAAAGCATAGGAATGAACAAGGTCACACAAGACTAAATGTGGTCACATGGGATTACTGACAGTATGGTTAACAGTGACAAGAAATGTCACGGATGGTATGGTCATTCCAGCGGTTATATCTTTTTGTACTGGTTAAATATTAAGAAACATATAATATCCCTGAAAGCGTATAAACAATACAGCTTGTCTAGACTAATATATCAATTAAACATTACGCAGGCGTTCAAAAGTTAAAACTTTGCAAAGGTACCAGGCAAAAATCACTGAGACACGATATAAAGTAGACAATGAATTCATCATGTTATAATGCAGGCATATTACGTACACATTCAAAGTTTTGTGGGTGTATCAGGTTAAATTTAATAAGGGAAAAGATAACCTGAGGGGTTACCGCTTTGAAAAGGTCAGTGGCACAACCATTTTGCAACTGGGGCTTAAATCCAGGATCTATGTTGCACCAACGTAACACTCCGCAATAGGTTCTTATATGAACAAGCAAGTGCACGTTTTCGTGGTGAATTTGCGCCAATCACCCGCCACAATGTTACATGCAAAAAAGACACCACACAACATAAGAAGCTAATAGCATAGCCAAGCAAAATGGTGGGTTATTCAATGATTTTATCGAGACCATATCCCCTGGAGCCAGTTCAGCAAGAGCAAGAACAAGATGACGGATATAATTGCAAGAGCTCGGGCTTCTAGATACATTTGCAAGAGTTTCCTATAAACCTTCATAAACTCTTAAACCACATATCATTGTCATGCAAAGAGGTAGGCAAATGTAGAAATGTTAATCTTACAATAAAAAATTTGTAAAATGAGAAGGTAATTTTTTCTTCAATGTGATTAAGGCTGGATCAATTCAGCAAATGCGTATGCTTGATTTGAATGTCTACTTTCATCAAAAATACCACAGGATGCATTCTGCGTATGTTTTGCGACCATATTACAAGAAAAGCGTGTCGTTCTTATTTGTTGTTCAAATGTTGTTTACAACTATTGATCTCTATTAATATAAATTAGTTTATAATGTAACAAGCCACAATGACAAACGATCACTGAATTATGCAATGTGGCAGGGTAAGTCATTATTGACAAAAACACATAAAGGGTTCCTTGTACAAGTTATCATGTACTTAATATATATATTATAATAGTATTTTATCAGAGCTCGTGCATGTACATGAGAGAAAAGCGTTAAGCAAATGCGTTTTCGTCTAAATGTGGTTTTATGAGCGTCGGATGGCTCCATTTAGTCCGCTGTCTGCCTCTAGTAAGTGTTAGAAGCGCTGGTTGATGTTATATCCGCTAAGTCTTAGGACTGTCAGAAAATGATTTGTCCAATATGTCGTGTGAGAGTCCACTTAATCCTCGAAGGTTCAATTAAGTGTTGATATTCACGCAGAAGATACTGATATGGACTTTCCTATTTGCAAAATTCTAATCTCCTTATAAACTTATCACAGTCCTGAGTTTTTACTTCATTGCGATTTTGCAAATTATATTTTGGTATCGGCTGGAGGACATAGAACGGTTGAACGATCTGACGAACATTATTGTTTTTAACATAACTTTTGTCCTCTACTATGTTTTAACAGTATTTTTCAAAAAATTTTATTATAGAAAAACAAATAATTGTTTTTGAGACACCGTGTGAAACAAACACAGCTAGCGATAACGTAAACAATAAAGTATGCAATAAAAAGAACAGAGATATAAAAGAAATTCTCAAAACAGCGCATTCGATAAAATTAAATTACATATGTTTTTCTGCCATAAAAGTACAACGTTTTAAGTTCTGAGATATATTTAAAAAGGTCTCGAAACTGCGTATTTTGTACAGTGAATAACGTCATGATGTTCTTGCTTTGACTCCAGGTGCTCTGGTCTCGGTATGGTCATTGAGTACCCAACCTTTTGCTTTATAATGCTATTATCTTACAATGTTTTATGATTATATGCTTTTGCATGCAACATTGTATAGTTGATGGGTTGATTGGTGTTATTTCACCAAGACAACTTGATCTTTTTTATTCATATGAGAACCTATTGCGGCAAGTGTGAGGTTGGTGTTCGTTATAACTTGGTTGAAACACCAAAATAATTTGCTTTTACCACTGACCGTTTCAAGGCGGTTACCTCAATTATTCTTTTTATCGTTAATTTTTTGTGGTGTCTAATTTGATATTGACTCTCTTATAAACGCATGCTCTCCTTTTCTCTTTACTTTTTGGCTGCGTGGTGAGGCTGATTTTCTAGTTGTGGTACTTCCTGATAATCAAGTTTATTTCATTTTGTATTGAATAGTTTTCTGGTAATTATAATTCTAGCAATATATGTTATTTGAAGCAGAGAATAATCTAAAACTATTATATCACGTCGATTTTCTCTGCGGAAAAATATCGTCATGTAATTATGGCAGAGATGTCGGAAATTTTTTATCAGTGTTTCAACAAAGTAAAATAATCATTTACTTTGATATTTGTTTCCTCTAATTATTGTTGAAACTATTAACAAATTTGCGAAAAGCGAGAGTTTGTGCACGATAAGCGATATATTAACGTGTATGATACAAGTATATTAGCAGGCACGTTAACGATGCATTCACTACATGATGTAAGCATCTTTGTGCATAAGGCGATAAACCCCCCGAGTTTAATACACGTTCCTAACCCCTCCCCGCCCCAGCGCACTCATTAAATCCTCTTACGAGATTCATAAAAACTGACATTGTAGACAAGAACCAAATCTCAAATATGTGATTGGCCAAAATGGAGACAAGTTTCAAAGTGGGCAATTTTCCATTTCAGCCAATCAGATTTCTTTAGATTTGAGGCTTGTCTCCAATTTTAGTTTTATGATCCTGTGCACTGCTGGCATAACATAAGGTGTCATAAACCTTAACTCTTCCTTTCCTGAGTGATGTCTGCTTCAAAGACATGTTTCATTCACGGGTTGGTGAATTAATGGCTTAATTATTGGTAATTTATGATGAAAACTGTTGAGTAGACCGTCTAAAATAACCAGTGGGGTAAATCGGACGGCTAAATACACCGACCCTTTGATTAAGTATTTTCCCATTTCTGCGATATCTACCAAAATACATTCTACTTTTACTGTGAAACAAAGAAATTGCGTTTGAAGCTCATTCGTGATTCAGGCGGATATTGAAAGTTTAAAATATCAACAGTACGAGAATAAGCCTAGCACATGGAGTTGCAGGTTGTTCCTTACTAATTTTGTTTCAAGACAATTAAGTCTTTACCACTTCAGAATTTCAGTGTTCTGTCTTGGTAAGGTCATTGAGTACCCGCCCTTTTCCTTTACAATGCTATTAGCTTCTAATGTTTTATATGTTTGTAAGCTTTTGCATGCAACATTGTCGAGCTTATGTGTGGGTTAAAGTTATTTCACCAAGACAACTTGTTCACATGAGAACCTGTCGGGGAACAAATGTGAGGTTGATGCCTCATAGAACGTTGTTTAAACCCACAGTGGCATATTATTTTGCCACTTAACGTTTCAATGCGGTTTCCCCAAAGGTTCTCTTTTCCGTAAAATTGTTTCTTGTATCTTATTTGAAATTGATCTTCTTAACCCATGCTCTCTTTTCTTCCTTACATTTTGACTGCGTGCGAAGGCTGTGTTCCTGGGTCTGGTATTTCTTGATATGCATATTTCAAATTTTTGACAAATCATCAGAAGTTAGTTTCTTGTATAAATCTCCTTTAAAGTTGTGTGTATATTGAATTATGCGAGTTCTGTGAATATTAAATGATTATTTAAAAAGAAAAGATTGTGATTAGTTGTGTGCACATTTTACTAAAATCTGAGTTGTGCAGTTTCAAAAACCTAAAAACAAAAACTTCACATAAGATGTGTTATTAAAAATCCTGAAAACGACGTGTGACAAAATCCGTGTATCTGGCCTGCAGTCGAAGTCCGAATCCACACCTCTTGTCCTTTATCTAACTCAAGTACCCAGTGTTCAGAGACAGATTGGTAGGCAGCCAATCCCGTAGCATCAACAAAAACATCATCAATTCTGACACCACTTTTCATTATGTCAAAGTATATTGAAAGCCCAGGAGATTGCAATGCCGTAAGATGGAATACATACAGACCTGAAATGACACAGGGCGAAAATAAAACGTTATAATGTCCTTTTACCGTGGATATCATGTATTCTAAATGTCAAATAGAAATTTTTTTTCAAACTGACTTCTTTTTACAGATTGTAAAACGAAAGTAAGTCTATTTCAAGAAATCATCTTTGCAACTTCGAAAAAAAGCGAACATAATAAATGTTACAATATTTTAGGCTTTATCTGAATATACAAAGTCATTGGCAGCGGCGGAAATGCAAATTACCGTTTTAACTCCGTAAAGCAAGTGATCGATCTAACACTAAAATCTTCATAAATCCTAAGCCATTGTTTGGATATAATTATACTCATGAAAAAGAAACAATTTAAATACAGTCGAAATACAATGGCGCGAACCGCACGGGACTGGTAGATATTGTTCAAGCGTTCGGTAGTTCGAGCGATCCGTGGTTGGTATGTGAGAGTAGATTAAGCTTACTATACTAAACAGTTTGTTTCTAATTATCATTAGTGTGGTATAATAAGACAACACTTAAAATATGTTCATACGCTTTTTAATGTATTATTTAAACGACTCTTTATATTAGCGCATCGTTCTAATTGGCGAGACATTTTTGCGCCTTTGTCTGCACCTTTGATGATAACAGAAAACTGTTTAAAAACATTGAAAACAAATAGTCGGAACCTTGATTGGTTTTGGCTTGCCATCGAAGGTTTTTGCCGAAGATATTTGGCCGGATGAGGACGATAATAAATTAGTCGGTACTAAATTTAAATATTTAAAGTAAGTTATACAAAAACACAATTCTTCAAAATTACCTTTAAATGGTGCAATAAATATCCCAGTGTAAGGATGGTATGCATTTCCAATGTTAGTAATGACCTGATCAAAGATAATTGTGTGATAGCTGCCAAGATGTGTCAAGTCTCGTGCTGATATACACGCTGTAAAGCCTACTGCAGTCCCTAGAGTACAGAAAAATATGCTAGGACAGTTTTATTAATTTGAAACGTCTTGTGCATTTACCATGTTTACCGCCTTTAATGATTTTTCACTTTTCATACCTATAAACTAATGCACCAATACTTATAGCGTGGACTGGTCTTAACCATGCAAAATCTATATCTAATGTATTTACTGCTAACTTCTTACTGTAAAATGGAAACATTCAAACAGTCACTGTGCAGAGAATAGTAATTTTACCATCATACTCTTGTCTTCTTGCTATGTTCTTCTGGACTGTATTGTCTTCGAATTTAACCCCGGTTGTCTTTAACTCCTAAAACATAGTAACAAAAAGCAATTATATTAAACATTGACTAAGTATTTTCTTATAAATTTATTTTAGTTAAGATTTTAGTTAAATTGAAGAAATTACAAAATCTTTTTGAAGACTTTCGTTCTACATTCTTTACCTTTATTTCTGTTTCAGTAATCCCAAGCTTTTGTTCAGCGACTTCAAGCTTTTTTTCAGCAACTTCAAGCCTCTGCATCACCTTCTCCAAAATAGTATCTCTAGCATTATCTTGTCCTTGTAGATTTCCGGGAGAACTCAGAATTAAAGAAAGCAAACTTAAATACAGGGTGGCAGTATATGGAATCTTTACGGATTTTGAATGACGTGTATGACCATTTTAATAGTTTAAAATTCGTAGATGGTATCTTTGCTTTGTCGTTGTGTATTTATTAAATTGATGAATCTATTCTGTTCATGTATTTATTACACTTCGTCATATTTATTAACTATGCTGCGATATGGTACCTTAAAATTATCTATAAAGAGTCATGTATTATGTAAAACAAAAAATATAACTTCTGACCTGGGAGCAAACATTGCCCCAGTAACAGTTTCTGTTTCTTCAGATTACTTAGAATATTTAAACAGTAAATTCTAGGTTAAGATAGGACCATTTTATCAAATGAGATAATGAGTTGTGGATCTTTGCATACAAACTGGTGTTATGATGGTAAACAATCGCTCTATGATTGAAAGATGGAGTAAGTTATAATGTGTTTGTAGGCAAACTTTGACTTAAAGGTCGACAGCGACGGTGCGTGACGACTGTCAGTGTCACGGTGACATAGACTCCAAAAAGAGAGAAGACTTATTCAACAGAGCTAAACATGAATATTAAACATTTTCATCGTATATTTATTGATATTAACGCAGATTTAATTGAGAATAATGCAGGTATATCAACAACATTTCGTACCAAACGCACATTATTTATTTAAAAAAAAACTATTAAATTGTCAGTATCCTAATAGCAGCTGAAAGTGGTTTTCTTTTACAGGTTGACGACCTTGTGTATGGTTTTGCAAACAAACAAGTTATGCATATTCCGATGCGTTTTAGCGAATACCGAAATTAAAAACAATTGAGAAGTTCAAATATAGCAAGGATAAATATGGTGAACATTTATTTTGTCTACATAACATACATAGTAAATTAACTTGACTTAGCCTATAATCGTAAGATAATCTAAAAGCTTATAAATCATGTTTACCTGAATTTTTCTGTCAACGAGTTCAAGGTTTCTTTATCACCCTCAAAACTCTCAGACACTTCTTCAAACACTGTTCTCCTGTTATTTTCATCTTCTTGTAGTATGCTGGAAGCAGCGCCCAGCCTAAAGAAAAGCAACACGAGACACAGAGCGACACAATAGGTCTTTCGAACGTTAGTCATTCTCAAGTTTGAAATAGTTATCAGACTAAATTGTTTTATCAAAGTGCCAAATTACCTTTAAGTTGACCTTATACATTGTTTTCATCGTTTGTCTTATCTCAGATCATCGTTAAGATAGTTAATGAACTTTTTAAATTTTTTACATAATATTATATAGTATACCAAGTTAAATCTTCGCTGGTCCTTGAACGTGTCAGTTCTTTTATATAAACTAATTGCCACAGTCATTGTGGACAGGGGCTTAACATAAATGAACATATTTAATATAAGTAACATCTAATGGAAACACATTTCTTAATTATATCATGCAATCAAAGCAAATACTTTATATTTTATTATAAATGGTAATTTTAAATATTTTAACATTATGTAACTAACTTCTGATATTTGTTCTTTCACCATTTTTAACCATACACCCACACGAAGCCAAGTTCAATTCATTAAGCCTATCATAAGCTTTACACAGTCTTTAGAAGAAGCCATCGGAAAATATCAGGAAATATATTTTCTGATATTGTCTTATTGAAGAGGCCTGGCAATGTAAATTGAACAAATCGGTCGAATTAATTAACCAACATTTTTTAATAATGAGAATATTTCAGTTCAGTAAATTACAGTTCAAAAGACGATCAATAACTATTAGTAATAGACAATCAATTTTATTTAAATGGCGGTCATATGTCATGTTGAGCATGTTCATGATGTACTTGTGTTTGTTACGAGTAAAGTAATTCCTCATTATTGCGTTTCACTGTTTCAATATCGTCGGCCTGTTTCATATTTTGTGGTTTCAATATACCAGTTAGTATAGCTTTGTGTATTACCATGGTATTTTTAAATCACTTAAATGATACTCTTCCTTCTTTCTTATCTCTTCAAACAAACGCATGATTCAGATCCCATGTCAAAAGTATTATTTTACTTCTGTGTATCAGAAAAAAAACACATTCAGAATCACAACCTTCCACATCTATAAGGGTAAAGAGGTAAAAGAAACATACTAGGTATTAAATGATTAATGCACACATGAGGAATGTAATCGCTGTGACAACAGTGGAAGTCACAAACTCCAATCGCGAGACCAACTGAGCGAGCCGGGACAATTCTAAATATTTTTCGTGGGTTATCTTTTATAAACGTGACTGTCGCAAATTCCAATATATAGTGTTAACAGTATTCATATAAACAAACAATTACAATTTGCCCTGGCGAATAAACTCGTACCGACCTACCTACTAGATAATCTTGCGTGCAAAATCACACAGACGAACTTACTATAAAAAATAATGGCACGTTTGGGACCGAATGGGTAAGTACTCGATGTATGACCTTACTGAAAACAGAGCACCATGCTTTAATTTGCAAGAACACGACTGAAAAAAATGAAATAAATGTTCTTGCTGCTACGTTCTTTTTCGAGATTTCACTTGAGACCTCCATAAACTCTTTAACCACCGTTTTAATTGTGCAACCATATTAATGGTTTGCCAGATATTCAGCAACGGAATCCTTATTGCCACATATAATAATCGTGTCCAAAGTTTACAGCAAACTTATCTTGGAACAGTTTTTGTCCATTTTTTTCAAAACTGCTTTGAACTATGCACATGTGCATAACACTTCCAAGAACCCCATTAAATAATGAGGTTAAGATATTTAAACACGTCGTTTCACCGGCTTATTTAACCTAGCACAGGCCTATGTAATCAAATAGTAAACATTGTGTGAGCGCCTAGTGTGGCTGCTATTTTAGTGCTCTGACATTTTGGATTATTTGTGTCTCAACCATTAAGTGTTTCTAGGAGATTTTGAGCATACACCTGTATGAATTATCAAGGAAGCTGATTGTGGAATTACTTTTGTGAAATTTTTATTCATGTTCTAGATATTTGGATTTTAAAAATTGGATATATCTTAAATATACATATATAATAAACTAATTTTTATGTAAGGTGTTGGTGAGCGATTATCAGACACAATGTGCTTGATCAGATACAAAAGGGAGCAATTATTGGATTTAGCTAGAGTGCCCAGGAGATATTCGAAACCTAACAATGACACATTTACAACTCTGAAAAACCTTAATCTTTTAAAGTACAGAGGTGCCCGGGGAGGTAGTAATTATGTATTTAGATCTTGGGACAGCAATGATGGAGTTAACTTTTCAAACCTGCAATCCTTACCAGAGGCAATTTCAACAGTAAAATTGACTAATAGACACAATGCATTACTACAAACAGACAATGACAACACTAGAATAAGGACACTAATTACAATACAATATGAACCTATTTCTACAGTTATAGGCCAAAGAAAGTTAAATATATGTTGCATTAACCCAAGATCAGTCAAAAATAAAACCCTGGCCATCTATGATTTCATACTTTCAAATGAATTCGATTTGGTTGCGATCACCGAATCATGGCTGGGAACTTCGATTGACAAAATATGTCTGAGTGAACTTTTGCCAGAAGGCTATCACATAAAACATGCCCCGCGCCCTGGTGGTAAAGGTTATGGTGGTGTCGCCGTGATTTATAGGTCAAGCATTGATGTTCAGGTTCTAACATCAACTCATGATAGTGACTACTCAACATTTGAACATTTAGACTGCAAGATAGCAATGAAAAATTATTCAATGAGGCTAGCAGTTGTTTACAGACCACCCCCATCTAAAGGAAATGAATTAAAAACTAGTGTATTTCTAGAAGAATGGGCAAAATTTCTAGCACAATTTGCCGTGATTGATAAGAACATTATAATAACAGGAGACCTGAACTTCCATCTAGATATCCCCACTCAACCGGACACAATAAAATTCACAAGCATTTTAAAATCATGTGGAATGATACAACATGTTCGAGAACCAACCCATGTGCTTGGACATACACTTGACGTCGTCATCACTAGGGAAACTGACAATTCAATTTCGAACATTAAGGTTGTTGATCCAGGGTTGTCAGACAACAAATCTGGAAAAGTGACAAAAGATCATTATGCAGTTATATTCAATACCGTTGCTGAAAAACCGCCACCTATCCGAAAGTCAGTGACATACAGAAAACTCAACTCTATTGATATAGATTCCTTTAAGAGAGATATTGAATCATCAACAATTTTACATGACCATCTTGAATGCACCGATTTAGAACAACTTGTAGGTGTATATACACATGTACTATCCACCTTACTCGAAAAGCACGCTCCACTTCGAACTAAAACAATAGTGTTACGACCTTCTTGTGCTTGGTATACTCAGGAGCTGCATGACGCAAAACATCTGCGGCGCAAGTTAGAAAGAAATTGGCAATCATCTAAATTGACTATAGACCACGAAATATATCGTAATCAATGTTCAAAAGTAAATCAAATGCTGGTTGAGGCTAAAGTGAACCATTATTCGGATAAGGTAACATCTTGTGGTCGAGATCAAAAACAATTGTTTCAAATTACAAATAACCTACTGAATGGTCCAACTGAGACATCTTTACCTACGAACATAAAAACTGCTCAATTGCCACAAGAGTTTAGTGATTTCTTTGTTGAGAAAATAGAAGCCATCAGAGATGAAATAAAATCAAAATTAGTTCTAAACCCAGTCGATGTAGAAGCAGAACAAATGGGTGTTGAAAATAGTCTGACTCAATTTGAAACAGCATCAAAAGAAGAAATTAAGAAAATAATCAATAGATCTTCAAATAAATCATGTGAACTGGATCCAATACCAACATGGCTATTAAAATCGTGCCTTGATGAACTTTTACCATTTCTTTCTAACATTATCAACATCTCGCTCAGCACAGGAAATGTTCCCGCAGAGTTTAAAAGATCTTATGTTAAACCTCTTTTGAAAAAACCAACATTGGATCAAAACATTTTAAAAAACTATAGACCTGTTTCAAATTTATCATTTGTATCAAAGACATTAGAAAGAGTAGTGAGTTCTCGTATTGATGAACACGTGACAAAAAATCAACTTCAAGAAAAATATCAGTCAGCCTACCGCAAATTCCATTCGACAGAGACTGCACTTATCAAAGTCCAAAACGATGTTCTCAAATTCCTCGACCATGGTAATGTTACAGTCTTAGTTATGCTAGATCTATCAGCAGCTTTTGATACAATTGATCACAAAACTTTGTTACAGAGACTTGAAAATGTTTTCGGGATCACTGAAAAACCACTGGAATGGATAACATCATACCTTCAAGATAGAAAACAGACAGTGTACATTAACGGTGTGCTGTCAGACCCGGTCACACTGAATTTTAGTGTCCCACAGGGGTCTGTTTTAGGGCCGAAATTTTATACTATGTACACTAAACCACTTGGTGCCATCTGCAAAGATCATGGGCTGCAGTACCATCTCTACGCCGATGACTCACAGCTGTATCTATCTTTCAAACCATTAGATGACATCTCTAAGGAAGAAACATTACAACGCATTCAATCGTGCCTTCGAGACATAATATCGTGGATGAATGTTAACATGCTAAAACTTAACACTGATAAAACAGAAGTCATCATGTTCTCATCTCCATATAACTCCAAACACATTGAAGATCTATCGATAACAGTGGGTGACTCTAAAATTAATCAATCGGTTAATGTTAGAAATTTAGGTGCCATCTTTGATTCAAACATGAACATGGAAGATCACGTTAATTCAGTATGCAGATCATGTTATGCACATCTTAGACAAATAGGCAGAATTCGGAAATATCTGACAATTGATGCATCTAAACAGCTTGTGACTTCATTGGTTATCTCGCGCCTAGATTACTGCAATGCACTATTGTATGGAGTACCTCAAACATTAATCAACAAACTGCAGATCGTTCAAAATACAGCTGCCCGCATCATCTCCAGAACCTCGCGGTACGATCATATTACACCTGTACTTAAAGAATTACACTGGCTTCCAGTGCAATACAGAATCCAATTTAAAATTTTAACACATACCTACAAAGCTTTGAACGGAAAATCGCCGGAATATATGGAAGAAATGTTATGTGTTTACAAACCACGAAGGAATCTACGATCTCAGAACAAAGCACTTACTTTAGTGATACCAAAAAGTAAAACTGTAACCTACGGCGACCGACGATTTGAATATGCAGCTCCGAAACTGTGGAACGATCTACCGTCCAATGTGAGAGACTCAAGCTCATTGTGTTCTTTCAAACGTGCACTTAAAACACACTATTTCAAACAAGCTTATGAATAGTATTTTTATCATGAATAACCAGACAGTGATTTTGGAAGTCTGTGTGTCCCACACTGTCCAGATCAGTAACCAGTCGAGCTTCTAGCTCACTGGGGTCAAGAATCAAGAAGAGTCCGGGACGGGACATCGGGCTTCTTGCTCGCGGGGGTGTCCCGTGCGGTCGCGCTGTGCCAAGACTCAAGAAAGTTAAGTATACAATGACGACTTCTTGTTGTCATAGTATATTTTCAGGTTATCCCTCCATGTGCAGAGGACCTTCGTAGTGGGTTGGGGGGAGTGTGGTGGCGGGTCTGGGCGGGTGTCGCGGTCGGTCCCGGGCGGTGTGGTACGGAACGGGATGGGGATGGGACTTACCAAATCGTCTTCTTGATATAAATAATAATTTTACAATCTGTTTTAATTCTGTTAAGATCTTTTAGGGCGGTTACATATCCAGTGTAAACTGTTTTAGACTTTCGATTTAATATATAAATGCAATTTAGATGATGATTATAAAATTTATTATTTTAAATTAAGTATCTAAGAAGTTTCGCTAGAATATTTTTATTGTATGATATTGATATTTAATTATTTTAATTTCAGACAACTAGATTAATACCACATTTTAATTTATTATTTTATATTCTTATTCTTAGTATGTCATACATTTATTGTTTAAATACTGTTTTAGGATTTTAATGAAATTGCTTGTAATTATTTATCAGTTTAGATCATTGTAAAGCGCCTTTGAACGTGTATATGAAAAGGGCGCTATATAAGTTTGGTAATTAATAATAATAATAATAATAATAATAATAATAAATATCTAACCTGAAACAAATACATGTATGACAAATTCGATTGTGCAGTTTGGCCTTATAAAAACACTATTAGCATCAAAATAAGTTATTATAGTATAATAAAATCAGGAATCTGAAATTCTATTAAATAACATATGTTCTGAGATATTACAATAAGCAGAATAATTATTTGATCAGAATCAAGTTGAAAATATTTGTTTTGCGATTTTTCTCATAAAAATAATGATCAGAAAAATTGACGAGAATCAACATAATATTCTGTGATCAAATCTAAAAATGCACAGAACAATTAATTAACGAAAAATCAACATGATATAATGAGCATTTATATATTGATTAAAATAATATTACAGAATGTACTTTATAAGAACAACTTTTTGTTTTGTCTATGGTAGTAATTGTGTTATAACATTATTATTTGGAAAAACTGTGCTCTTTTCTTAGGCATAACATTTTAAAATAGTGAATTTTTGTTTTGGAATATTACAACATAAAATAATTTTTTAGCGTGATCTTATACTTATTCACGACGGAATAATCCATTTTAATCTCAACGATAATTTACAAAACAATCAGTTATTCAACTGAATATGAAATTGTACCTAATGGAAGTATGTTTACAGCCCCAAATAGTTTATGATGGCTTAATCAAGAAATAATCACCGTACTAAAATAGATTTAAAGTGTATTTAGACGAGAAATTCAAAAAATTCATTTACTATAGAGAACAGATAATGCTGTTTTCTGTTAAGAAACGACAAATAATTATGGTATTTCAAGCAACAGCTAAATTAGCAAGACAATATCAGAGGCAAGTAAACATTTATGAAAAAAATGAAATATGCATAGCAGACACAGCCTCCCCACACATCCAAACAGTAGAGAGGAAAAGAGAATTAGGTATTACAATAATCAATTTCAATATGGACGCCACAAACAATTAACGAAAGAGAGAACCCGAGGGGTTACCGCCTTGGAACGGTCAGTGGCAAAACAATTTGTCACTGGGGGTTTAAACCAGGTTCTAGGGTGCACCAACCTCACACTTGCCCCAACAGGTTCTCATATCACAAAACAAATACAAGTTGTCGTGGTGAAACAACTTAATCCCACCCATTAGTTGAACTCTTTTGCATGCAAAAGCACACAAACATATAAAACATAAGAATCTAATAGCATTGCCAAGCCAAAGGGCGGGTACTCAATTATCTTACCGAGACCAGAGCTCCTTTAGTAAAATCAGCAAGAACACGATGACAGGGATAAAAGAAACAAATCAAACTTCTAGGTTCTTCTAAGAAAAGATTTCCCCATAAACCTTCATAAACTCTTAAACCCCTGCCACCGTCGTGCAACCAAAGAGGTAAGCATAATGATCAACTGTAGAAGGGTTAATCACCAGACATGCAGAGCGCTGTAAAATATCATGTTGGTAACCTTTCTTTTTAAATTTACAGATGGTTTTTACGAATAACCGGGAGAAAAAACTTTAAAATCGTAAATTGTTTTTTTTTCGAATAGAGTAACAAAAACCTTGATACTTATAAGTTGCTTTTTCCGATGAGAGTTACAGAATGTGTTGTAATATCAATATTTTTTTTAATAGATTGATAATTGTTTTTTTTTCCGAATAGAGTGAAAATTATATTTTTTTTTTTATTTTCGAATAAAGTAACAAAAAACTTGATAATTATAAGATGTGTTTTCCGAATAGAGTAACAAAAATGTGTTAATATATCATTAATTATTAAAATATTATTCTAAAACAACTAGATTCTAAATCAGTCTAAACAAATGTAAAATTAACCAAAAAAATACGTAAGTCAAAAATATTACAGAAGACGCCTTTTCAAGTTAGTAATACATGTAAGTGCCTCATTTAAATAATGAGTATTAAAGAAAGTGCCGCTACAGTAATAAAGTAGTATCATTTAATTTCGCGGGAACAAATTTTCGCGCAAACACACTGTTAAATGGTTCAGTTTCGATGGGGTTGAATTTCTAGCAATTGCCCTGGTGCTAAATTTGCAAACATAAAATCCGTGCGGAAAAAAATGATACCACAGTATTACAGGGCCTACATAAGTTTTATCATCTTAAAATAATCAACAAGCCTCTACAAACAAGTCAATACCAGACAACATATTTTCTGATATTTGCCAAAGGTTTTTGCTGAGGACATTACAAATAATCATAGGCTTAATGAATTAAACTGTTTTGTGTGGGTGTTTTAAATTAATTTGCAAGAAGATTGAGTCCCTTCCTTTGTAGTCACTGTTCATTGTTTGCAAATAAATTAACATTCATTAACTTAGTACTTACTTACCCAACCTAATTAATCGAAAGAACACTTAATGTTTAAAGAGACTCCCTTTTCAAACAGTCGCGAGGAATCAAGACTATCACTTCGATTGAGAAACACTTTATTGAAACTTGAATGTTTTCAGTTTTTAACAACCCAGCAACAAACATTTCAACTGAGCTGTGTAATTAAAAATCCTGAAAAGGACGTAAAACAAAATCCGTGTATCTGGCCAGCAGTTGCGGTCCGAATCCACACCTCTTGTCCTTTATCCAGCTCAAGTACCCAGTGTTCAGAGACAGACTGGTAGACAGACAATCCCTCAGCATCGACAAAAACATTATCAATTCTGACACCATTTTTCATAATGTCTAAGTACAAGTAATGTCCAGGTGCTTGCATTGCCGCAAGATGGAACACATACAGACCTGAAATGACACAGGGCGAAAAAAAACGTGGACAACATGTATTCTAAATGTTACATTGAAACTTTATTTTAAGCTGACTTCTTTGTGTGTTCAGATTGTAAAACGTACGTGAGTCTATATAAAGAAATCATCTTCGGAATTTCGAAAGTTAAGGAATATAATATTAAATATCAAGGCTATGTTATATGCAAAGTCATCGGCAGCGGAAATGCAAATTACTGTTTTGAGGCAGTAAAGCAAATGATTGAGCAAGCTAACAACAAGATCCTAAGCGATCCAAAGCCACTGTCTGGATACTATTATACTCATGAAAACATTGAAATTATTATTGTTAAGTCACATATTATATACTTATTAGTTATTTGGTTTCTTGACAGGGAATGTCAGGATATATTGCCGGTCTGGGTGTCATATTACCCGAGCCGCAGGCGAGGGATAATATGACACCCAGACCGGCAATATATCCTCACATACCCTTTCAAGGAACCAAATAATTGTTTTATTATACTGCAAAGACTTTTTCAGACAAAAATAATTAGAAAACATCGATTTTTTATTTATTTCGCTTATTTAATGCCGAACGGCTTAATTCCCCTCTGCGAACCTCAATAATTACATGTCTGACGTCATTAATTTACCTGCATGACGTCACTTCTATAGAAATTGAATGGACTATCGGTTTAATATTTATTTACAAAATTTGAGAATAATCTGATCGTTTTCAACGTAAAAAACACAACACAAATATTTTCTGTAACAATTTTAATAATCTCTAAACATACCGCTTTATAATTTACAAGATCGGCTTCAAATTATGCATTTTTACGGATATTCAAAACAAAATGGCGGACGACAACAAAAGGTGGGAGGCCAGAGAGGGAAATTAAGGCACGTGCGTTCATATCTACGGCCGATCCGTAAATACGAAATTACATCGACGGCAAATTATCCAATCAAATTCAAGCAAATTTCTGTGCAGTATAATAATCAAGCATATCTCAGTTTTTAAAATATGGATGATCATTCACTATCTTTCTCATAAATATGGCAAAAATAATTCAAATTCAATAACTGAAGTGTATTTGATTTTTATTGCTCATTTAACGATACATGTATTGTTAATTTAGCAATCCAATCAAACTCAAGTTTGACTATTATCATGATTATATAAAAAAAAATATTTTCAAGAGAGCATTTGACCTTAACATGTTATGTTTGTGATAAAAATGCTTTGTCCGTGTGACTTATTTTATATAATTGTTATGGGAAATATTAAATATGACGTCTTGTCGGTCTTAAGTTTAAGACAGCTGAATGCAACTTAAATGTAAAATGGGTTAAGCAGTGTTCCCTTCTTAAGAATGATCTAATGATATGAAAATTGGTGCCCGTTTGGATGCCCATTTACCCTCTGCCGAACAAAAACGTACAAGAATACAAATTGCAAACTTCTAAAGAAGTGCCCGCATATTAGAAAAAATCATAAATGCACTGTTTTTTTCTATTCGCGTTGGCTGTGTGCGAAAGGAGTCCTGGTTAATTTGTTAATGATCACATTGTCAGTATATTATTCTTAATAACTTTTGACAATAAGAGGTTACTAAACAACTGCGGTCAATACATTCATTTTCAATAACTTTATTCAAAATACCTTTTAATGGTGCAATAAATATCCCAGTGTACGGATGGTACGCATTTCCAATGTTGGTAATGACCTGATCAAAGATGATTGTGTGATGGACCCCAAGATTTGTCAAGTCGGGTGCTGATATACATGCCGTAAATCCTACTGCAGTTCCTAGAGTAGAGAAAAAAAGAAAAACATATATATTGGAAGAGTTTTATTAATTTGATACACTGTACGCATTAACCTTATGTAAATGATTTTTCACTTTTCACACATATAATACAAATGCAAAAATATGAACAGAGTGAGATAAATTATCATAATCATGAAACAGTTATAATAACTGTTGTATTTACCGCTAACCTGTTACTGTAATTTTAAATGGAAACAGTCGAACAGTCACTTTACAGTGAGTAATTACAAATACGTTACCATCATACTCTTGTCTTCTTGATATATTCTTCTGAACTGTATTGTCCTCGCATTTAATCCCGGTTGTCTTCAACTCCTTAACAACATAATTAGAAAAAAGCAAATAATATGAACAATGAATAAGTAACTTTTAATAAATTCGATTCAGTGTAGGTTTTAGTTTAATTGTTAAACAACTGTGAAAGTCTTTTGAAGACTGTTGGTAGAGTTGAGTTGCTGACGGAAAAATAAGAGAAACTTTGCACAGTTTTTAATGTCTAAATATGTGACATAATTATTTGGAAACACCTAATGATAAAGTTGTAAAATACATTGATTATTCTATACATATATCATTTCAAGAATAGAACATGAACAGACCTTCATTTGAAGATTGATACATTTTTTAGAAAAGTGTATCATTTTATGCGGTCAGACCTAATATTTTCATTGAATAAGACCCCCCCCATAGGTTAAAAATATTGTTATAAGAGAAATTCAAATAAAAAAAAATAAATTCTCAAAAGTTCTTTTTTTTTCTAATCGGCCTAACGAATATAATTTAGAACACAATTTTCATATTATGTATAGAGACACTGTGACAACGGATTGACAATACGTGTTTAATAACAAAATATCACGAATAAGGAAACGAAAATGTTGAGGAAAACAATTCAGACAAATACAGACATTTTAAAGGCAAGAGAAAGAAGACAAACTTCTACTTTAAACCATCACCATTAATCTATAACAAAAATGAAAACAAGCTTGCAGCTGGGCTTAACACCAAGTGAAAGAAAATTCCAATCTTTCACATGTCCCACAAGCATCTTGCAATAGTATACAATTAGCAGTTGTTGCCATGTTATATTTTGTCCAACCCAAACTAATCATCTGACGTTGCTATTACATTTGAATAACAAGTAATAAAATAGTTAAAAGAAATGTCGCAAACACTGGACGAAAAATAATCGGTATTGTAATATAGTAATTATTATTATGCACTAGAATTGACAATTTTGCCTATTTGGATATTATGTTGCTCCACATATTTTACCTTTATTTCCCTTTCAGCAAAAACAAGCTTGACTTCAGCGACTTCAAGCTTTCTTTCAGCAATTTCGATCTTTCTTTCAGCAATTTCGAGCCGCTGCAACACCTTCTCCAGAGTAGTATTTCGAGCGTTTTCGGAGGAAGAACTTAAAAAAGTGAAATATCTATATCAGGAATAGCCACACTCAGAAAACACAGGCTCTCCGTGCAGCGAAATATATGAAAAAAGAACATGTGTTTATCAAAATATTAATCTCATATAAGACACCACAAACTATAACGATAAAGAGAACCCTTGGGATTACCGCCTTGGAACGGTCAGTGGCAGCCTCACACTTGCCCCAACAAACAAGTACAAGTCCTCTTGGTGACATAACTCTATCCCACCCATCAGTTGAACTATGTTGCATGCAAAAGCACACACACATATAAAACATAAGAAGCTAAAAGCATCGCAAAACCAAAAGGGGCAAGAACTGAATGATCTTACCGGGACCAGAGCCCGTGGAGTCAAATAAGCAAGAACATGATGACAGGTATTAATTTTTAAAAGAAACAAATCGAGCTTCTAGGTTCGTAAAAGTATTGTATCTACATGCACATTTGAAAAATATAATTATATAATATAATTATATATATATATATCATAAAACCTTGTGAAACATGTTTACCTGAATATCTCTGTCAGCGAGTTCAAGCTGTTTTCATAATCTTCAAGACTCTGAGACACTTCTTCAAATATAGTTCTCTTGCTATTTTCATCTTCTTGTTGAATGCTTGAAGCAGAGTTCAGCGTTAAGTAAAGTAAAAGGAGTCAAATAGCCGCGCAATATGTCTTTTGAACGCAAGCCATTCTCAAGGTTGAAATAGTTATCAGACTAAATTGTTTTATCAAAGTGCCAAATTACATTGTACCTTTAACTTGACATAATACATTATTTTCCTTATTTGTCTTATCTCAAATCATTGTAAAGATAGATTATATACATTTAATGTACATATAACTACATTCTTACTTATAGTGTATATCAAAATTGGGCCAGTCTCAGACAAAATTACCTTAGGGTCACACAAAAATAAACTGTTTTGCATCCGTCAAAAGGTAAATATTAATTTTTTTATTTGATGAGGATGGAAATTGCCAATTTTTGGTTAGAAAAAAAACATGTATTTTAGTTCTAGGAGCAGGTATTATTTTAATTTAAATAAACAAGCGTTTAATGAAAAATTATGATAGTGGGGAAAAGCCCCAAACATTTGAAAATTATGAAAAGGTTCATCATGGCCCGAATTTCAGTAAATCTTCATTACTCTTTGAACATGCCAGTTCTTTTATAATACCACAGTGACGGTTACACTGAATGATGAAAGTGCCTTGCGTTCATAACCTTGTGAAATTTTAATTTGTATGCATACGGGTCTCTTACCTGTCAGTATCATCTGCATAAAACTTTACGTAGAGGCCAAATAAATTAAAAGCGCTTTTTGGTAGGTGTGGCGGCCGTAAATTCTCACCGTACATATAGTCAGTACTGTTATCAGTTAAAACATCCGTAACAGATGCCATGCAATCATGATAACGTTTATCAGGGCTATCCGATCAACCTTTTTGGGGGGTTTTCCGGGCTAGCACAGTCGGTAGCGTTGCCGAAATTACATGGCTAGGCACTGTCGCGATGACGGCGCGGGTGCGCTCCCCAGGATAGACAATATCATTTACAATTAAGAGATGCAAAATAAACGTTGTCAAGCCGGGTCACTGCCAAGCCAATAACATAATGTTATATAATTAAACGCGTATTTACTGTTAAGTTATAAACGAAGACAATTAATTACAGAATTCTTTTTTCTCGACAAGTCGCCTGGAAAAGTATTTTTGCGCTAAACTATTAATGTTCTAACTAACATCAAACTAATATAAAAAGGTGGGACAATAAATGACTTTAGAAGTCTGTAATTGAGATGAAAGATTAGTGTTCTGTATAATACATCTCAATGATTATTAAAGATAGGAATCTATTTCCTCACCAGTTTGCTTTAATACACCCACACGAGCCCAAGTTCAATTCATTAAGGCTATCATAAGCTTTACACTGTCTTCAGAAGAAGCCATTGGAAAATATCAGGAAATATATTTTCTGATATTGTCTTATTAAAGAGGCCTGGTAATGTAAGCCGAACAAATCGGATGAATTAAGACCAACATTTTTAGATCAGTAAATTATAGTTCAACAGAGGATCAATAACCATCAGTAATAGACAATCAATTTTATTTAAATGGCGGTCATATGTCTAGTTGAGTATGTAAGTGATGTACTTGTGTTTGTTACAAGTATTGTAATTCCACATTAGTTTGTTTCAATGTATCAATATTGTAACGCACTCGGGTGCGGCTCTAGGAACAGTGTTGGTGGGGCTAAACGCTCTGTTGGGGCTAGCTGTCCGCCAGGTCTTCAGTTACGCTGGTTTGTGACTTGCAATCAATTTACATAATCTCAAGACAATAAAATATAAGATGTCTGCTGTGGTTAAATTTCTATGAGAAATAACGCAACAGTCTGAAGATCTCTTAAATTAAATTAAAAGAAACATTGCTTATTTAATTTTAAATTGTCTTTATTTGCTAAGAAAAGAATAGCGCACCTTTGAAAAGTGAAATTTCGGAAAACCGTAAAAACGGGTGCACTTAATAATTTTGAGTGTTGGAGTCCACGAAACTGTGGCGAACAGCGCTTTTATATGCCACACGCCACAGCTGTGGAATCCACAGTCCACAGACGCTGCCACAACACAACAGATTGCTGTTGTGGCGTCCACAGCCCACAGCTGTGGATGGTGGTGCACCAGAGACGCAGCAGGTGCACGCACTAAAAACACCTTTAGCATGAAATATTAAACTAAATAAGACAAAATAAACTTATAAGCAATCAGAATTCACCTCATAAGAGCGTTTTCTGCTGTTATGTTGACTATACATCTTAAAATAATAGATTACAGCTGTTAAATACGCTTTGGTCCGACTTCTAAACGCTCCAACGTCGCATAGCAACGACACCACAGTAAAAATTAACATGGCTGCCAGGGATTACTTCCGCTTGACAAGAAAATATTAAAACAAGAGAATTGAACAAGATAACTGCTAGGATTACCTAAACAGTATGCAGACATATAAAGTATACATAATATTACAGCAATGACTAGAAATTATCAGATTTACACCAGGAATTAAAGTGTAGTGAAGTAAAATATCTTACTCGCGGAAACAGGTGTAAAAACTGGACTCTTGCATGGAAAACACAGGGAAATATATAACACAAACACTAGAGGAAGGTAAAACTGGCACAATTTGTGAAGTTTAGGTGTTGCACTGTACAATAATACCAGGCAATACTTAATTGTAATATTGTGTAGCCAGTTACAGCAACAATACACCTAAAGCAAAAAAACGCATGAGTGCATACAAGGACAAAAAAGGTAAGTTAATATTGTAATGAAACCTAAGACGTTACAATATTGTCGGTCCGTATTATATTGGGTGGTTTCAATAAGCCAGCAAGTATAGCACTCGGTATTCCGCTCGTATTTTTAACCACTAAATGGATACTCGTCCTGCTTATTTAAATATTTTTATCTCTATCGTGATATGCATGACTAAAAAGCTACCTAAAATTATCTTTGGTTTTGTGTAAGGTACATTGATCTTTTTAATAACCTTTAGTTATTATTTAAGTAAAATAAACAATATGGTCTTTTTCACGGGCGTCATATTTTAAAGAGGCGAGATTTAACTTTTAATGTTTTGAGATTACAACATACGTTATATTGATATATATATTCACGTATAAATAATATTTAGATCTCATTCGTAGTGCAATCTCAGTGACTATTACCTAACAATCAATTAAACTGAATTATGACTGTATTATACGGACTGCCAATGAAAACGCAACACTTCACTTTTTGGAATATTTTTGATGTGTGTAAAAGTTTAATAAATTGGCAATGGTAGATGTGCTTTAAAATCAATAAGTAACCAATCGATACATTAATGTTCAATTTATTTTTTAAACTTTCTCTCCTACAGCGACCCCATACAAACGCACAATATTTTCGTTTTGTATTGTAGACATGCATAAATTACCCCAAAACAAGTTTATTCGTTAACCTTTACTAACGGCTACACAACTTCATCTTCAGTTTTCAAGTTGTACTCTATACAAATTATTGCCAAGACTTTCTGACAACTAGACATGAGGTTTAGGGCATGATCCTAGGATGGATGTCTCGAGGTGAAATCGCTCGCCTGACCCAATGACATCTTATTGATTTTAAAACACATCTACCTTTGCCAATTTGTTAAACTCTTACACACATTAAAATATTCCATAAAATAAAGTGTTGCGTGTTCATTGGCACTCAGTATATTTAACTGAACTGAATATGTAATTGCACCTTAAAGAAGTAGTGTTACAGCGCCAGATAATTAATAGTGGGTTTATCCAGAAACAATCATGATCGTACTAAATTAGATTTAAAGTGTATTAAGACGAGAAATTTAAATTTAACCATTTACTATGGAGAAAAGTTTATGACGATTTTTGTTAAGAAACGGCAAGTAATAATGGTTTTACAAGCAATTACATTAACTGACATAATCATTAACACTTGCGGATGTAGAAATTATCTTTAGTGATCAGTTACAAAAAAAGGTTATTTCGTAAAGAAACTGTATTTTCCTGATATTTTGCAGGATTTATTAGAAAACATGACAGGAAAATCTGGCACTTCTTCGGGGTGCGTCACGTAGACAGGTGTCTTCAGACAGCTGACGTCAATCCTTGAAATAAAGTTATAACGTTCAGCAGACAACATTATTTAAGCATTGTGTGGTACATTTATATCTAATATCAAATATTAGTTTTAAACATGTAATATACAATCACATATTCGATAGTTATGAGAAAAAAAGATTATTGTGTGTTCTAAATTAAGTAATACAATAATCATTATGTCAAAAATATCAATAGTTATTATTTTTGTTGTCTTTAAAATATTATTCTAAAATTAGTCTTTATATCAAACAAATGTATTATTATATATATAATAAATGTAACCAATCGACAATCTGCGTTTGTTGTGACCGTCCAATATATTCTCATATTGGATCCAAAAAATATATATTAATTTCATATTGGACGGTTGGGTACATGTGCACTAAACGATGCTAGTCTGGTTTCCGATTTCAATCTCTAAAGAATTAAAGACCGGGAACCATGCGTGCATAAAGACGCTTGTTAGTATATGTTTAAAACTGCTTGTAAAGCGTCTAGCTGACCAGGAAGCGTTGTTTTGTTTTGACAGAAGTCAAAATGTTGACAGTTGAAGAAATTTCTGATTCTATCGACGGACAAAAGGCGTAAACAAAACGAAATCAGATGGAGATGGTGATGATGTATATTTCAAATAAAACAAAAGATATATAATAAAAAGGTTATTATACATTTAACTGTACAATACGGAATATATTTGGACTCGTACATAGCTTGAAAAGTCATATTGGACTCGCCTATCGGCTCGTCCAATATGACTTTTCAAGCTGTGTACTCGTCCAAATATATTCCCGTATTGTACAGTAAAATGTATAATAACCTATAAATATTTATGGGGCGCATCGCGGGAAAAGATACCTTAGGACAGTTGACGTCAAGAAATCATAAAGTTGAGCCGAAGACATCACTTATCAAGCATTATGTTGTCAAAAAATGTTTAACAGAATCCCCAATAAGTGATGAGAAAATAATGAATAATTTTAAGTTCTTTCCATATATAGAAACAACTAAAAGAATAAAAAAAAACATTTGACCAGATACACCTTATCACGTGACGTGCCACTTGTCAAACAAATATGTCAAAATATCACAGAAGATAAATTTTCCTGCTGGTACGTCCCTCGTTAAATTATGAGTCTCTGACTGATAAAATTATTCACGAAACACTGCAATTAAAATGTGCGAAACGAAATGTTACCGCAGTATTACAGGGCCTACATAAATATTATCATCTTAAAATAATTCGGCTTTATTTCCGACCTATTTGTTCGGCTTATATCAACGATTCTTTTCAAAAAGTCAATACCAGACAACACATTTCCTGGTATTTGCCAAAGGTAATGCTGAGGACATTACGAAGCGAAGCTCATCATTGGCTTAATGAATTAAACTGGTTTTGTGTGGGTGTATTAAATGAATTTGCGAGATTTGATTCCCATCCTTTGTAGGCACTAAAACTTTTATTGAAAATCAATTACTACTTAGTAACTACTTAACCAACCTACTTAATTAAAAGTTAATTAGATCACTCAGTGCAGAAAGTTTCTATTCTGGAACAACTGAGGAATATCATTGAGCTTCTCTCATTGTTTTTAAGAAATGGGAAACATGTTCCTGTTTATTAACGGTTAATACAAATACCAGCAGCAGTTCGTACGTGTGGCAATATGAATAAGCATGCAGAAGTTTCCTCGCTAACTTAATTGCAACGCGCCTACCTGATACAAAATTGTTCATGAAAAAAAAAACATATCCACACACAAACCTGAGTTGAAAACACTGTCATACATAAATGAAATACAACAACGATCAGACACATACAGTGATTGAGAGCACCAATAAAACGCAAGTATAGGCAATTGCTTATTTGGAGGCTTGTATGAAAATTAAACAGTTGGCGACCATTTACGGTTCATGCAAGCCTAAAATGAATGATAACGTAAATTCCATTTATGGGTATACATGGGTATAAATAACATCAACTGTTTAAGACTGAAAATTATTTTCGTACACATGTTTTTATGAGAATATTTTGAAAGCAAATCATACAATTTCTTTATCTTAAAAACCCCGTGGGATCATACCTGACTCCCAAGGGAAAACCTGTGTGACAGTCAATCTGTGGATAAAAAACAACCATTTGTTCATCCGCTATAGTTCCATTTGTAATAATTTTAAGGAGTTCATCATCAGCCATTATTTCTAAAATCATATCATGTTTTCAATCATTTCCCTTGCATATGCCTTTGTATGTCACGCTAACTTCCAAACTTAAAAAAATGTAAACGAACTTTATGTGTTCGCAATCAATGTTCGACACCAAAAGTAGCAAAACAACCTGAAAGTAAATTTAGACATGTAACATTATGATAATTATTGTTCGCATTTTTTAAAAATACAGCATTGTTAATGGCTTAAATTTATTTCGAATCTTATATACTGAGTCTAGTAAGATTCTCTCAGACTAAACAAAATAATGTCATACAGAACTTAGACATGGGGACAAATACTGACATGAACACAATTGTTTTTTTAAAGTAACCAATATTGAACAATATATTCATTCATTTTTCTCTGGTTAATCAAATATACTGTAAACATAAACATTTTTACTACCTACTTTTAGAGTCAACGTTTTCCTTAAGCCTTTAAAAGTTTTCTTTTCGTAGTATCATTACATTATGGCGTCATCTAAATAATATAAATGGAGTAATTACGCGATAAAACTATTTTAGTTCGGACCTGTATCCTGGAGGAGAAATATGATCTTGGATAGAACATATCAGTTAGCATTCTTAAGATAAACTTAGTAAGTTTATCCCCTTTATTATGATGCAGATTTTCCAGTATTTTGTATTTCATCATAATAAATTATTTGATATTTAATATACAAAATCAAATTATAACATATTTAGTATCAAAATGTTCCTTATTTTAAGAGCAATACATATGTGATACTTGAAATGTAAAATTAGAAAATTAATATCAATTTATTGTAAAAAATACTTATTTTGTGAATTGTTTATAAGAAATATTCTTATTACTCGATCATGATTTTTGACAGTAATGTTAGTGAAGCAAATTGAGAACCTGAAGCCAGACTTGATGATTGATATCTGATTAATATATTTTATTTCCTTTGAATTGTAAGGAACTATCACCTGTTATCAATCTGAAGCTTTTATCACCTTTTGTTTAAATGTGCTTTAGGTCTTCCTTTTTTAATCTGTCAAAATCTCAATTGTTAAGTTGTAAATGTCATTTTTTTTAAAAAAGGTATATTAACAGAATTTTCTAGGTAAACGTTAACAAAAACTTTGTGAATGAATTAAGAACTACTTTGTGAATCAAGGAACTAAAACTTTGTGACTAAATTAAATAAAAATTTGTGAAAACTCTGTGAACTGTTAAAAAGGACTTCATGGACTTAAAAATTAAAAAGGGAAATTTAGCTTAAAATCTTAAGGCATTACTTTGTGAATCAAAAAATTATTAGTTGTGAAATTGTTATTGTGGATTTATTTTATAAACCGCAAATAAAAGCTTAGAAACCTTGAAAGACTTTGTGTAAAACAACTACTTTGTGTACAACAACAATAAACCCGTGTAACACCAGCCGTCAAATAAGCGCTCACCGCAGAAGAAGAGAATAACAGCGCAAAAAGCGTTTTACAACAAAAAACTTCTTCATAATAAATTGGTGGAGAATCGGGGTACAACACCGAGCTACCTCTTGCCAAGTGAGAAATTAACCCCCCAACAACAGAGAATCAACAAAGTCACAACTAGCAGCCAGCATTAAAAAGGGAAAGCCATGGATAACAGACGAAAATCGTTGGATCCAATAATGAGGCACCCAAGAATGTCTAGGATTGCAGTGTGGAACGAAAATTTAAAGCAAGCAAGGTATGCTAACCGGAAATGTGGACAATGCGGTGAGTGCATTAATTTTAACCATCACTGCAAAGCAGTAAATAGGCGGTGCTACAAATGTGGGTTCTATGGACATTATGCAGATTTCTGCAGGAGTTCTAAGTGTCACTTAAAAGAAACAAAAACAAGCACAAAAATGTGTGAAAGAAACAACGTGGCAACCAGTTATATCTGTCAGATGATGCCATTTCAAAAGTCAAATAATGATGAACTGGAAAAATTATGTAGTTTCAATTCTAATGTGCAGGAGAACAGTTCTCTGAAAAAAGAAAACTCTAGGTTAAAGCAAGTGAATAGTAATCTGTGTAATCAAATCAAACAAATGCAAAATGAACTTAACATCCTCCAAGCATCACATAAAGTCAACGCTGAACAAGAAACTCTGGGAACATCTTTTAATTATGAAATTTCAAAACTAAGACAATTGCTTGAAGAGGAAAAGAAAATGTCTGAACATCTGGTGGATCAATCATATAATATGTTCAAGAAGTCAAAGGATGATGTTAAAATCCTTTCTACATATGTATGTGGGA
Source organism: Corbicula japonica (assembly GCA_038501625.1). NCBI lineage: Eukaryota > Metazoa > Mollusca > Bivalvia > Venerida > Cyrenidae > Corbicula > Corbicula japonica. The sequence continues at coordinate 4,050,538 of JAZAYU010000059.1, read as the reverse complement.
TTCTTCTGTTCACCTGTGACAGTTGGCAAGAAAGCAGATTCCTCCGACAAAGACCGTTTGATTGCAGCAACTGTGGAAGCACCACGTACCATAAACCAGAACAATGCCCTGCAGAAAAATCCGAAAACACATGTGGACATTGTGGCACCAAGGGACACTTTTCTGTGTTTTGTCAAACCCTAACTTTCTCCTGAACATCAACTTTGGGGTCCAAAGCTCAAACAGCCAGGGAGGAGTTATTATGATGCAGATTTTCCAGTATTTTGTATTTCATCATAATAAATTATTTGATATTTAATATACAAAATCAAATTATAACATATTTAGTATCAAAATGTTCCTTATTTTAAGAGCAATACATATGTGATACTTGAAATGTAAAATTAGAAAATTAATATCAATTTATTGTAAAAAATACTTATTTTGTGAATTGTTTATAAGAAATATTCTTATTACTCGATCATGATTTTTGACAGTAATGTAAGTGAAGCAAATTGAGAACCTGAAGCCAGACTTGATGATTGATATCTGATTAATATATTTTATTTCCTTTGAATTGTAAGGAACTATCACCTGTTATCAATCTGAAGCTTTTATCACCTTTTGTTTAAATGTGCTTTAGGTCTTCCTTTTTTAATCTGTCAAAATCTCAATTGTTAAGTTGTAAATGTCATTTTTTTTAAAAAAGGTATATTAACAGAATTTTCTAGGTAAACGTTAACAAAAACTTTGTGAATGAATTAAGAACTACTTTGTGAATCAAGGAACTAAAACTTTGTGACTAAATTAAATAAAAATTTGTGAAAACTCTGTGAACTGTTAAAAAGGACTTCATGGACTTAAAAATTAAAAAGGGAAATTTAGCTTAAAATCTTAAGGCATTACTTTGTGAATCAAAAAATTATTAGTTGTGAAATTGTTATTGTGGATTTATTTTATAAACCGCAAATAAAAGCTTAGAAACCTTGAAAGACTTTGTGTAAAACAACTACTTTGTGTACAACAACAATAAACCCGTGTAACACCAGCCGTCAAATAAGCGCTCACCGCAGAAGAAGAGAATAACAGCGCAAAAAGCGTTTTACAACAAAAAACTTCTTCATAATACCTTTATTCGTGAAGACCGTCTTTAAATTTGAAAACACGATTGTCTGCATGCTTGACAATTAACCCATCTACATTTGGTTTATGTCTACAGTGTTTGGCTCTTTTCGTGGATGGTGGCAGGGATTTGTGAAGTTTATAAAAAGGTGAAATATGCATATCAGGAATTGCCACATTCAGAAAAAAACAGCCTCCCCACACAGTCAAGAAGAAGATATAAAGGTTCTGGAAACGTTGTAAAAGAACCTAAAAGCTCAAATTGTTTCTTTTGTTCCTGTCATCATGCTCTTTGCTGATTTGGCCCAAGGTGCTCTGGTCTCAGTAAGGTCATTGGTTACCCATATTAGAACCGATTGGGGCAAGTATGAGGTTTGTGCACTATAGGCTGTGGTTTAAACTACCGGTCAGTTATGCTACTTCAAGAATGTAATGCCACCAAGTTCTCTTTCGTTAATTGTTTGTGTGTCGTATAAGCAATTGGTCATTTTTAATACTATGTTCTATTTTTGAGTCGGCAGACTCAGTGAAAACCAATTTTCGACAATCGTTTTTGCTTTACTATGAACCTAACAATTTGAGGGTTGCATGCAATACTGTTCTAACTCCTTCTTTATTTCAATGTAGTAACGACAGTACTTGCATGCTACCATAGAATGTATGCATGCTACCCTAGAATATAGTTCTTAGTTTCAAAAAGTAAGTCAATGCTACAAAGCGGTCAATTTTGTAATTCTGTGCAAAACGATAAAATTTATATTAAAAAATATGGAATCAATCAATATTTGAAGAAATTTAACTCGTAGAACGTTCGACAAGATTTTGAGTCATGAACGCGCATGAATACCTGATGGCGGAACGCCATATTGGATTCGACAACGTTCGGTGAAGACGAAAAATCCATCGTAATCAAATCAACAGCGAGTATTTATCGAGTTATTTTCGTGATGCAATGTTTTTATAACACCCAGGTTATATTTGAATGTATATTGACAATAGAAGTTCTCTTTGTAAATAGAATTATTCATATGGAAATGGAGGTGGATTTGGTGGTTTTCGAATGGTAGTCTACGTTACAAAATCATTGTAAAACTTGAAATTTTAGATTCGAAAGACTACACCGCAGTAAACGTGATTTTGGCTCTTTGGGTTCTATTGAACGGTTACGTCATTTAATTAATTAATGCACTCTCCAAAATGAAAGTAGGAGTCTCAAAATCGACCGTAGGGCTAAGCGAAACTTTTTATGCCCCCGCCATGTAATGGCGGAAGGGCATATAGTGTTCACCCTGGCTGTGTGTGGGTGTGTCAGTGTGTCAGTGTGTCAGTGTGTGTGTATGTTCGAAAATCGTGTCCGCTCTGTAACTTTGTTATTTCTTATTGGATTTTAAAATAACTTGGTATGAATGTTCACCATATCAAGACGGTGTGTCGCGTACAAAACCCATGCCCGTAGGTCCAAGGTCAAGGTCACTGTTACTAAAAATAGAATTTTCTTGTCCGGGCTGTAACTTCTTTATGAAAAGAGGGATTTCAAAATAACTTGGCACAAATGTTCACCATGACAAGGCGGTGTGTCGCGTACAACACCCATGCCTCTAGGTCCAAGGTCAAGGTCACTGTTACTAAAAATAGAATTTTGTTGGAAAAATCTTGTCCGCTCTGTAACTTTGTTATTTCTTAATGGATTTTAAAATAACTTGGTATCAATGTTCACCATATCAAGACGGTGTGTCACGTACAAAACCCATGCCCGTAGGTCCAAGGTCAAGGTCACTGTTACTAAAAATAGAATTTTCTTGTCCGGGCTGTAACTTCCTTATGAAAAGAGGGATTTCAAAATAACTTGGCACAAATGTTCACCATGACAAGGCGGTGTGTCGCGTACAACACCCATGCCTCTAGGTCCAAGGTCAAGGTCACTGTTACTAAAAATAGAATTTTGTTGGAAAAATCTTGTCCGCTCTGTAACTTTGTTATTTCTTAATGGATTTTATAATAACTTGGTATCAATGTTCACCATATCAAGACGGTGTGTCGCGTACAATACCCATGCCTGTAGGTACAAGGTCAAGGTCACTGTTACTAAAAATAGAATTTTCTTGTCCGGGCTGTAACTTTCTTATGAATGGAGGGATTTCAAAATAACTTGGCACAAATGTTCACCATGACAAGGCGGTGTGTCGCGTACAATACCCATGCCTGTAGGTCCAAGGTCAAGGTCACTGTTACTAAAAATAGAATTGTGCTGGAAAAATCTTGTCCGCTCTGTAACTTTGTTATTTTTTAATGGATTTTAAAATAACTTGGTATAAATATTCACCATATCAAGACGGTGTGGCGTACAATACCCATGCCTGTAGGTCCAAGGTCAAGGTCACTGTTACTTAATATAGAATTTTCTTGTCCAGGCTGTAACTTCCTTATGAATGGAGGGATTTCAAAATTACTTGGCACAAATGTTCACCATGATAAGGCGATGTGTCCGGTACAACACCCATGCCTAAAGGTCAGAGGTCAAGGTCACTGTTACTAAAAATATAATTTTCTTATAAAACTCTTGTCTGCTCTGTTTTTATTATGTCTGAATGGATTTTAAAATAACTTGGTATAAATGTTTATTATATCAAGATGATGTGTTGTGTACAATACCCGTGCCTGTAGGTCCAAGGTCAAGGTCACTGTTACAAAAAGTAGAAATTTCTTGTACTGGCTATAACTTCGTTATTAACAGAACGATTTCAAAACAATTTGGCACAAATGTTCACTATGACAAGGCGTTGTGTTGATTACAATTCCCATGCCTGTAGGTCCAAGGTCAAGGTCACATTTACTAAAACCAGAATTTTCTTGTCTGGGCTGTGAGTTTGTTATTACTTATTGGATTTTAAAATAACTTGGTATAAATGTTCACCATGACAAACATGCGTAGCGGGGGCATCCGTGTCCTATGGACACATTTCTAGTTTAATTTAGGGCCCTAATCATTGTGGATATTAATTGTGGAACCTTGTAGAGATGTAAGTAATCAAATTATTTCAATGTATTGCATTGAAAAAAGTTGGATTTTGAACGATTAACGAATTACTTGGTAAAATATCGTCACTCGTGTAAGAATTATATTCCCATTTGAACGCTTTAAAGTAAAACATAAAGCATCTGATTCACAATGATTTTTTATAACATTTTGATCTATTGAAAATTATGTTTAAAGTAATTTAAAATTCATACATGAATTGATTTAACTGATATATTAATAAATGCATTTTATGCATTTGATCATAATCTTGAGCATGAATTTCCATCAGAAAATATCCAGATCTAACCCATTTCCAAACCGTAACCAGCTACATAGTTGACACAAGATTTTCTGAAGTATACAATTTCAAAGAAATGAAAAACTAATGTTTTCAATAATTGCGTGTTATATGTACACCTTATGAAATCCGCTATCAGAAGTTTTTTCCTACTTTCAGTTTTGTCTTGCACTCCATTCCATATGTCTCACAGGTCATTTAATCAGAACAGATATTCTCAAAATTAATAACCCAGGGAAAACCATAAGAAGAAAAAGAGTAGCACCTCAGGGATTCACCAAGTTTATACAGAAACGGGAACTTCACAATATTTATTTAATAGTATCTCTTAAATGCATTTCAGGTAAATTTTGCATCCTGGAAGAAAGAATGAAGTATTTATTAATTGATTTAATTATTCATAAACAGGTTTAGATGATTTTTGGTTCTGGTCAGACATGTATCAACCATTTGAACCATTTGAAGCGGTATAGAACTGTTTGACGTCATGCAATGAAGTGGACAACAAAAGTGAAGGTAGAAAATAATGTTTGAGTTAAATCCAGAATGACTGTTTAGGAGATGTAATTATTTAAACAGTATATTTTAGTTTCTTTGTAATGCTTGAGTTGTGATAACGCTGTCAACATTGCAACTGGTAAATTATTTTAGCATGTTAATGGGTGGGGTACAAATCCGTTGCATTGGGAAAATGTAATATCTTTCCTATCTGAATATTTTCTGATGGAAATTCAGGTTCCTGTAATTTGATAAATAACTCAAATTAGTTTCATAGTGTTAAATTAAGTCTTGTTAATAGTAGAATTGCCTAACAAAGTGACAATAAATTATGAAATGAAAACCAAAGATATACATTTTGTTCACTACAAACATGTGCCAAATTATAAAAATGAATATATTGTCTCCCTTTTGATGTTACACCAGTATTAAGTATTGAAGTGAACCTAGGTTTACACAGTGTTTCAGTTCAATAATTTTGATGTAACAAGTATTCATTTATTAGCCTTCCATTACAAATTGTTTTTAGGTAAAATAAACCAAAACTACTTAAGGCATTAATTTTATGTCTAATTCATTCTATGATTTTTACCCGGACTTGAATTCTGATCAGCAATGTAAAATAAATTACCGGTAGTTATTTGAAAAGGAACCCACTTTGTGAATTTTAGTGATAACCCAATTTGACCAGTTTATAAGAGCAGTCAACACATTTTTGACTTTTTGCAGTCTGATACTTTCTGGTTAATTTTATGCCTGGATCCATATTTTATTTTTTCAAAAGAAGGAAACACCTAATAACTCTGGCAGTGATGAAACAATATGGATACTTAATTCAGTTAATCAACAGTTAATCAATATAACTTTATGAAATTTTCTTGAACGGCTGTTGGAACAGGCATTTTAACTACAAAACAAATGACAGCACTCTTTTTCACAGCAACTAAAGGAAAAACATTTTTCACAGTCCAAAAGATTGTGGGTGACTTTTTGTAGATACACCTCACACCTCAGACTGAATGGATTTCAATGCAGAATAGAAACAATCTGAAGAAAGACCATTCTACCAAAGTACAAAATGAGAGTAAACTAATTGTTATGATCACTCACTTAAAAAATAAAATATGTTATTATAAAGAATATTTGTAATTTGAGCAAAGATCAAAATAATTGTTATTATTTCATGGGTGCGTTTGCCTGAAAATCAGGTTTTTGTGTGTCTAAAAATGATTGATTTTCTTCATTTACCCTAAATAAATTTTCAGGATTTCAGGTTTTTTAGAAATCCTAACTTTCACCCTTGCAATTTTGTGTTTGTTAATTTCAGTGATAAAATCAAATGAAAGAAATGTGCCATCTCTGGTTCAAAAAGCATGAAATTGGAAAAGGAGTGGAAGAAGGATAATGGTATATTAAATTTTATTAATTGACTATTAATAGGGCTCTCACCAGACTTGCAAATCAGGGAGAGTTTTGTCATAATTTACTGCATTATGGAGAAGTTTGCAGTCAACAGCTTTATTTCCCTATATCGTAAATACAAAATGACTTCTAACAAAGCTCAACAAAGAGAGAAGTCTGGTCACTTTTGATGAGACTAATTCCTTCAAGTCTCTGTCTAGTGAGAGCCCTGTATTAATATACAGTAAAGGCATTGCATACTTTGCCCTTTTCTTTTACATGACTGCAGTGTGGCAAAATCTCGAGGCATGTCATCACCTGACTTGAACATGCCATTTTCCTGGCAGACACTACATGGTACACCACATCAATACTTAAGTATTTTATAATGGCCCAGCAATTCTCATATTGGTCCAGAACACCTGTATTGGCCCAGTTTAGTCTTCATATGAATTTGAACATGTTATTGGGCCTCGGGCTGTCATATTTACCCTCAGCCTTCTGTCTCATGCATATATGACTACCTTTGACCCAATAACAAGGTCAACTTGAATTCACTTGATTATTAACATTATATATAACAATATTCATCTGTGGGCCACCTTGAACTAACACGATGGGTTGCTTATTTGTTTTTTAAGTTGGGTAATCTCATATAAATGTGTCTCAAAAATCCAATGCTGTTTCAACTTTCATGGTTAATAACTTGACCCTTTACTCCATTTACACACCATTTTACCACATGGGTAACCAGTGTAAATCCACATCAGATAGAGATAGCACAAATGTAGCTCCAGACCAGCTTGCACATCATACATTTTGAGGTCTCATCATTCTGTATCTACTCTGTTCATTAGATACATTTAAAGCTCTCATTAACAGGAAGGAGATGTGTCAGCACCTAGATTTACAATAGTTGCTCATGTGTTTAAAGGTGTATCCAACGAATAAAATGAAGTATCAAAATGCAGGTGTTTTTTTGTAGTAATTAACCCTTTACTATAATATTATACACATTTTCATGCCTTTTCATGATCTGATCTGGATCTGCACAGGTCACATTGTGGTCAGAAATAACCTATTGAAATTTGAATAAAAAAGCTAACGCCGTAACGGTTTAGATCCTAATCAGGCAGTATGGATGTGTCGGCTGATCTAGATCTACACTGATTTCCCATGCCATAAAGGCATATGGAGGTAAAGGTTAAATGGGATAAATTGTGTATGAGCCTATAGGAACTGAAGATGGCTTGAAGCTTACACCAGAAATACCTCTTTTTTGTGATATTTATAAAAATAGATGAATTATGACAACATTGTAATCTGTTAACTAACCTGCAACATCAAATTATGTACAACTTCATAAGCAACAAAAAGTACAGTGAAATTGGTTTTGGTTATTTGTTATGATTAAAATACAACATTTATTTTCAGCCATGTGTATCATCAGTCTTGTGAAAGCTGTGGACTTGAAATGTCTGCAGAATTGGTACAACATAAGGGAGCAGAATATGAATGTTACTGTAGAAAATGAAGACAAGGTTTGCATTTTTTATTTTCATTTATTAAAGCTGCATGAATGTATGATTGAGACACACTAAATCTATCTGTATATGTTGGTATTTGTATTTTTGTATCTTGTAACAAGAAAACATAAAATTGTGTTTATATGTATGTGTTGACTTGTGAGACCTCAGTTCACAAGAAAATTAATCATCCTATATAAAAATTACTGTGTTGTTTTTGCCCCTTTCTTCCATGAATACATGACATGAGTGACCAGTGTATATCCAGATCAGCAGGCATATCTGTGCAGTCTTAACAGGATCTACATGGTTCATAATAAGATTCATGAGGCTATTTCTTACAAATATGCAAACAGTGTAGATTCCAATCAGATCCAGATCAGACATCAAAGTTGTTCTTGCTGATATAAGTACTGATTATTGTTTTCCAGGTGTCCACTAGCTGCTTAATCTAAAGGGTCATTTTTTTGTGTCGCCCTTTCAAAGAAAAAGCAATACATAGGGATCACTTTGTCTGTCCGTCCATCTATCCCAAAAACTTAATGTTGGTTATAACTTTGCCATTTCTTAATATTTCTTCATGAAATTTTCAAATTATATTGTTTGTGACAACATGCTTGAGCTGATATTAATTTTCAGGTCAAGGTCACATTTGATGGAGTTAATCCTTTTTTTGTACTTTTTTTTAACAGAAAAACTTAATGTTGACTTTAACTTTGACTTTTCTTAATATTTCTACATCAAACTTTAAATTATATTGCTCATGACAACACACTCATCATGACTCCAAGTTCTTTATGTCAAGATGGGGTTATTCCCTTTTTTGTTCTTGCATTTTTAACTTGATCTAGTTCCCAGGGCGACACAAGTGAACACCCATCTAATGTAACTTTTTGGTGGATTCTGGCAATTAATAACCAAAATTACCCTTAATTTAAAGAAAACAAAGACACTTCAGCTAAAATCATTACAACTTCAATATAAATAGGTTATTTGTTGAAATGAATATTTCAGGATAACAGCTCTACATGGAATGCTGTGAGGAGACCAGTTTGACAATTCTGTCTATGACTGTCTGAGGGAGCATACAGCCTTTAGATTGCCACTAATTCCTGCAATGGAGCATGCTGCTTTTGTAATGGACAAGAATAAAAAAATCACAAATGTCGATACAAATAGTGGATGTGAAATGGAGACAAGTTATATAAAATATAACCAAAACGTTTTAATGTGCACCTCATTGAAAAAACATCAGTTGACAAAAAAGCATCAGTGTAATTGTGTGTTTGAACATTATTTGCTGAATAATAGAACCATTGAAAAAAACCATAGTGTCACTTGTAGTATTATTTTAAATCATGTGACCCAATTCTGTTTGTCGATTTCAAGTTTGAATATTCAAAGATTATGACTAGCTAAGCTACTTTTTTCTGTCATTGGTGTCACCGTATCTCAACTCAGAATTTTAGGTGCTGTCTAATGATACTGCGCTTGCAAACAACTGCTCACAGGATTCTTCCACACTTACAAAAGTATTCACGCCATTAAGGTAATATTCCATTCGTCATTGCACTCTCATTGATAAAATGAAAAATTAAAAAGTCTCTCTAAATGCAAAATGCAAGGACGAAAGGAGTAATACCTTTAAATAAAGCGTTGTGTTTGAGAACTGACCAGCGTTGTTTCACTGTTGACCATATGACCTATGAAGTATGATATCCTTCACTTAATTGTGATTGGTCAATTTCATTTTATTGTCTACAAGTCCAATCATATTCAAATTATGCCTTTAGACATATTGTCCTACCACCAGGTTCGCTTTCCATGTCACCACGTCTGCAAACTTGATAACAGTATTTGTCTTGACTTGTTAATTGGACATTAATTGTTTTTGGGGTCGAAGATCTATGTCTCGGAGGACATAAAGTAAATTGTTCCCCGTTCTTGAGGCGAAAGTTTATTTCTGGTCCAACTTAATCAAACCCAAAAATCCATTGCTTTTCAATTGTGTTTTGATGGCCGACTCATCAGTACCTCCAGTCCTTTGATTCTCTCTAGTATTTGGTTGTGAGGACGGCTGTATTACTGGCTATTACTGATATGCTTAATATATCGAGTTTAGTGAGAAAAATAATTGTGGAAAAATACAGAATTCCATATCGAAAAAAACCTTTTGCAATAAAATGCACTGCACCTTTTCATCACAGAAGTCACCCCTAAATAAGATGAAAACGTACCCACTTTTGATAAACACTAAATACTCGGTCACATTGTATTATGTTTAGTTTTAACTTCGTTTTTATAATTAAGTGCAATTCAATTATCAGGAATCAGAAAAATAATTGTTTTTTTTATGTACATACGCCATGCATTGAAAGAACTTAATCATCGTCACAGTATACTTTCGTGACTTTTTCGACAGAATAATCACATGAACAATTACAGAAATATATTTGAATGATATTTTAACTTCATTACAGTCTAAAATGTTTCTTTATTCCCCCTAATACCTTGCTCGTCTTGTATTCAGTAGATTTCTGTCTTTCTTCAAAACACATTATTTCCAACAGTCATAATAAATAACGTTAGTGAGGTTTTATTTTATAAATCTATTATTAATAAACAATCATCTTTTTTAGTATAATTATTTTAATAACCTACAAAAATAAAATTGCAGTTCCGATTTGATTTGGTTACTTTTCTTCCACTAGAAGCAAACTTTTAAATAATTCGAGTAAATTTATGTACGAAAAATTAGCCTAAGATATGTTATTCTTCTAAAGTCGTCCAACTAATGACAAACTCAATTTTAATTCGTCAGCCGCTGTGGAAAACACACAGGGAAACGCAAGATTGTTTTCTCTTTTTAGAATTGACAAACCAATAAAGAATGCCATTATTTGCGATTCATTCATTAGTTAAGCATGTTTCTAAAGTTTGTTCGATGCATGCATAATACGTAATTACTTTCAGGAAATCGCTGTAATCTAAAACATTTCTTGCAGGGAATGTTAGCGTAGAAGATCCTTACACTACCTAAATTATTGTGTAATTTTCTAAATTCGGATTAATTGAATAATTGCCTTGTTGTGACAATCATTACAATAGGTAATTGTGCTGTTCAAGGATTCATAGAAATAAATAAGGAAATTATTTCAGGCAATCTTTGATTAAGCCTGTTTGGGGGCAGTAATGGGAACACGTATTACTGCCGACCCCGTCTTACCCCGGGTTAAGCGCAATTCAATACTAACATAAGTTAACAGTACAACTTCGATTCATCTCAAAGGAAGGTGTGCATATGGCGGTGAACACGGAATGTTCAATGCGTTTTCTTCCAGATTAATACTCTTTCATGTCCAAAGATAAAAAATGTCCCCCTAAACGAGAGAACAATGGTCAGAAACAAAACCGAATATTATTTCAACAGGACATCTAAGAATATAAATCCTGCATATCACAGACAGTGCCAAACGCAAAACTTCAATGCAGGAAGTATATCCTTAGGTTGATCAAACAATGGTCAAAGAATTGTCTGGGATATTAAAACCACCCATCTTAAATCTGGCCGAAATATCAAAACAAACATAATTAACATATATTATTGGCATGCTCAACGACCTTCAAAGGATGTAATTGATAAAAGTACTGATTGAGTGTAAGTGAAGACATTACACAGCCGCCACTACATAAAAAGCTTGTATGATATAGAAAAAGATGAATAAGGGACTTCAAAAACAATTGAACTCGACAAATATGAAAATATTGCAAAGTTGATTTTATTGTCGGTCATCCTGATGACCGACATATTATAATCGACCAAACTTGAGATCTTTAGCCTGAACACCGGTTAACAGTGATATCACGTACCAGACGGAAAACATAATTTAGACTATGCCACCTGTTTACGCATGCAAAAAGATAGTGTAGAGGCTGATGTTTGATTGCTTGATATATAAAGAAGACGTTTACCGGGAAAGACTTCAATGTTGATAATCTTGTTACTTGTATACTTAATTTAATTGTCGGTTATCCTGATGACCGACATATTATAATGGACCAAACTTGAACTTTGAAGGATAACACCAGTTAACAGCGGCACCCGACGTTGTCACTTTAGACAAAACCGCCCGTCTGAAGCTTGCGAATGCTTATTTCGTTCCCCCTACTTGCAAAAAAAGTCTTTTAAATGTTGATGAAACAATATTTGAACATTGTAGCTACGGCAAATCAGAAATTGAGCTGATCTATAACGACATGTTTAATTATGTAAACATACGTATGTTGTATTTTCTACAGCGTATAGAAATAATGTTATGCGTCTTTATTTAGAAAGTCACGTGATGCAAACCTTTATAGCAAAGTTTTCGTTGCGCATATGTTAAACTGATCCTTTATTTGAATCAAACAACTGTTCAGGATGATGCCATATATGAAATAGATTCGTTAAGTTGTTCGTCATAAGCAAGACACCGTTTATGTTTTTCTTAGAGACACAGGAATATCTGACTTTGGCGGGAAATGCTGTCTGTAAACAAAAGTTTACAAAAAGCTAGTCGGTCATAAGCGTAACCTTTAACAAAAAAAACATGGCACTGAAGTTAAAACTTTAAGCCGCTTTGTCATACAAAATAAGTTAACTTATATATATTTCCGCTTTTTTTAGTAATGCATTTAAGCTGGTGATAAATCTTACCATTTTGCAACAGCAGCCTGACAGGGACTCGAACGGATTATAATTACTATTCTGATCGTCAACAATTTCGTTAGAATGTTGGGATTGCGATTTATTTAGAACTTCAACATGTAATATATTACAGGTTCTAGTACATTTTCTTGTTGTTTTGTTTTTGTTTTAATGATGTCAATACAGGTGTATGCCATGTTATATGAAATAATGCGGGTCTCAAAAAAACTCCTGTCACTGCGTTCACATTGAAAATTGATGAAAACTTCTACCCATGCGTTCAAATTAAAAAAAAATTCTAACTTGTGGTATAAATCACCAAACATAAGGTCGTGAAATAGTGGAGGCTTATAGCATATGACAAGAGGTTTTAAATAAGCATTTAGGACAAAGCAAATGCTCAGAACTTTGCTTAATTGTAAAAATATTGACTTTTAAAGAGAGATCTTGCTTTTTTGTGATTTCCAGTGCAAATGTTGTGAATATTCTTAGAAGTTAACAGAAGTTTAGCGGATGTGAGATGACCATTGTTTAAAGTAAACTTAGGGAGGTCAGGGATTTTGCAATTTGTTTTGGATATCCAGTGCAATTTGGTGAATGTTCTCAGGAAAAACCGGAGGTTTAGCAAACGAGATGACAATAATTTAACATAGGAGATCAGCATGGACAATATTGTTTATCTAAAATCATAAGCGTAGTCGATGGGGCGGTGGTACGCTAAAAGACAGTCATCGAAACGTTTAATTAGCTACGAACGTCAGAGATTTCCTGCGAATTATGTCAAAAGTTTCTGAGGTCGGCCATGACATTACGCTACAGACTGTTTCGGGGCGAATAACAGGTAAGGTACTGATTGGCTGTCATGGTGCAGGGTAAGGTACTGATTGGCTGTAAGTGTACGTTCGGATTATCTTAGTTGTCTACGCCAAACCGGAGTGCCCGAGAATTTAAACTTTCAAAATGACAGCGAGACTGAATTTGTGAATGATTTTGCGTAAAAAAACTAGTGTATTGAAGGTACATTATCATATATGTTTGTCAGATGTCTTTTATCCGAAACTTTTTTGTGTAGAGCAATTGCCAATCATAAAAAATCAGCGCGAAATGTGTTCATTTACCCAGAAACACGAGGGGTTAGCGATTTTCATAGTGAGATTGTTGGACGTCGATTTTGACAAGTTCAAGTTTGTGGTTATTTTGAGGAAACGTTTGGATTTTTCGGACCATTGTGACATATAGGAAGACTTTGGATGATATTTCCTATAAGAAATATACATGATCTATGTGAAAAACTTTGGTTTTGACGGCACATTGTGTGGAATTAAAATTGTGCTCAGCAAATTGTATGGACATGCATAGCAGCCGTTGTTTACCTTTAGTCTTATTATAGTATATAGCCCATATAGAACATTTAATATAGTTTGTTTCAAGAACCTAGTCTTATTAGAGTATATAGCCCATATAGAACATTAAATATAGTTTGTTTCAAGTACCTGTGGATCTATGAAGAAAATGAATGGAATATAAATAGAAAGTATACTGCTTTTTAATCGGGATATTTCAACAGGTATGTACAATTTAGTCTATTTGAATTATGAAGTTTGATACAATCACGGATAACCTTAGTACGGATGAACCAGCTGCCGATTTTATGCCATAAAAGAACGATTCTTTTCCTTTCTTTAATTTGTAACAATCTTGTTGTACATGTTAGGGGTGTTAAATTTTGACAGGGTTGTGTATTCGTGGTTGATTAACCGTTCCCTACTAGAAGTTACGCGAAAGAAATAGTTCTTCAAAATTTTGCGTTTTTTTTTTAATTTTAAAGGATTTTGTTTGAATCTATAAGAATTAAGGGAGAAAAATAATCAAACATTGGTATTCGGCGAAGATCATGGTATCCCAACCCTCGGGCAATGCTTTCCAACGGAAACTCGGCACAGCCTCGTTTCCATATGGAAAGCATTACTCTCGGGTTGAGGTACCTTGATCTTCGCCGAATACCAATGATAGATTCTCTTTATCAGGTTTTGCATAGTATATGTTCTCATTTTATCCACTCTTAATTACCTAGTCACAGTGAGTTTTCTTTTCGCTAATTATTGATATCATGCAAACCAGGGTATGTTTACCGGTCTCAATATTAAGTAGCGCTCAACCCGGACTAGGCGGCGTGGGCAGTAATATATATTTCCATTGCCCATGAACAAGCGCAAAAAAACCAAGCCTGCAATATTTTAATTTTTGTGTTCTGTGGCTTTCCAAGTTCCCTTTAAATCTATTTCTATTATTTCAGCCGATTCTCTGAACTCCATTGCTTTTATTGAGCTGCGCTCAACCCAACCCGAGCTTATGCAGCGTGGGCAGAAATATACATTTCCATAACTGCCCATAAATGAGCTCATTTTTTAATGTTTCATGGCTTTCAAAGTTCCCTCTTTATCGTTTTCTTTCATTTCAACTGATTCTCTGAATACTGCTTCTTTAGCCTTTCCGTAGTTTACTTCCTATTTGTTCTAGTATTAATGCATCGTAAATGTAATGTATCGCAAACTGAAAACAGTATATGATTTACTTGAGTGAATTAACCCGTGGCTAGGCGGATTCTGCAGTACAACCGTCAATGCACAGGACCTGCAATACTTTCATATAACGTCGTGTTCGGTAATAAACCACGAAGAATTAACCCATTAACCCGTGGCTAGGCGGATTCTGCAGTACAACCGTCAATGCACAGGTCCTGCAATACCTTTATATAATGTCGTGTTCGGTACCAAACCACGAAGAATTACCCGCAACTTTTCTTTTTTATTTCTTTTACTTTGCTCGTGACGTCTTCCCTTTGAAGGTGATTAAATTATATACACCATTTAATTTCTTTAATTCTGTAATGACTGTCTTTCTGTTCAATCCTATAATGGTTGTACATGAAGGCTCCAGACGTGGCTTTTCCGGGAGTGTGTACTTCAAATCATATTGTGACACGACAGACAGTTTGTAGGTGAGGCTTTGTTGAACCGAAATTTTCACACAAACGAATTCGTCACACGTGTGAAAAATTCGTACGAATTCCT
Source organism: Corbicula japonica (assembly GCA_038501625.1). Classification (NCBI taxonomy): domain Eukaryota; kingdom Metazoa; phylum Mollusca; class Bivalvia; order Venerida; family Cyrenidae; genus Corbicula; species Corbicula japonica. The sequence continues at coordinate 4,034,934 of JAZAYU010000059.1, read as the reverse complement.
CACATACGTGTGAAAATTTCGTACGAAAATTTCACATATTTGTGAAAATTTCGTATGGAACCTTAGACCCCCTAAAACAGGTACGAAATTTTCACTTGACAAAAAAAGTAGAAAAATGATTTGACAAAATACTGTCCAACGGAAAATTCACATATTTATTTGAACAAAGGTACGTATATCAGAGGATCTATCAAACACACGCACGCACCCGCCCAATGAAAATCACTAGGACCTTTTTGCGTGTCAGGAGAATTTCTTCAGGATGTTTTTATTCGGTAATGAATCTGAGTTATTCCTCTTATAGCCCAAACAATGAAGATACGATAGCGTCATGACGAGTGCCTTGTTATCGGAGGAACGCGAGGTCGAGTACTACCGGCGGCAGTGCACGCTGCCTAGAGTAGAAGGTAAGAGCGCCGGCGCCAGTGCACGCTGCCTAGAGTAGAATGTAAGAGCACCGCCGGCGGCAGTGCACGCTGCCTAGAGTAAAAGGTAAGAGCACTACCGGCGGCAGTGCACGCTGCCAAAAGTAGAATATACGAACATCACCTGCGGCAGTGCACGCTACCAAGAGTAGAAGGAACGAGCACCAATGGCGACAGTGCACGCCGCCTAGTGTTGAATGTACGAGCATCACCGGCGGCAGTGCACGCTGCCTAGAGTAGAATGTACAAGCACCACCGTCGACATTGCACGCTGCCTGATAATTTCGAAGTTATTTGGCTATTTCATTAACGTTAGTCAACGCTGACGTCAACGAACTGGTGATCGTAATAAATTACATGTATTTATGTTTTGTGATATAGAAGTCATGTGTGAACTTTCAAATGAAAATCTTTAGCAGTTTCAGAGATATGACTTCATTCCAAAAACTTTAAAACCTAGGTTTAAGATTTTACTGAGTACATTAAGGGGAATAATTCTGTTAAAATCCAACCAAAAGTTTTGGGACTTAATTAGTAATCTTATATAATGACCAAGGAGCCATGTGTGAACTTTCAATTGAATTTATTCAATAGTTTCAGAGATATGACTAAATTTCAAAAACTTTAACCTAGGTTTAGGTTTTTTCTAAGTACATAACGGTGCATAATTCTGTTAAAATCTCACCAATAGGTATGGGACCCGAAGCCATGTGCGACTTTCATTAATTGAATATCTTAAGTAGGTTCAGAGATATAACTTCATCCCAAAACTTTAAACGATTTTGAAATACACCCGAGGGTTTCGCCTCTCGCCATTTGCCAATGTTCAAGACGACAACCTGAAATTGAAAATATTTTTTCTCATTCAACGAGCGCTGTTTATAAATCACATACTGGATAACTCTTCATGATAACAACATATTTATTAAAGAGGGGTTAACCAGTATTACAAGCGCGTAGCCCTCAACAATGTCATATCATCATAACAAGAGGATCAAGATCCTAAAGTCCCTCACCTGCTTAAAAGTTTGTTGTCTTTTAATGATGGTCAGTCAGTAGGGATAAAGGTCATATTGGCATTTTAAATGAAAGCTTAAGTCCATGAGTGCATTTTGTTGAAATATCAAGATTATAGCTTCAATAATAAGGCGGTTATAACACATTTGAACTTTGACCTTTTAATCATGAAGTTCAATGGCAAGCCCAAATGTTGGAATTTCAATTGAAAGCTTATGTCCATATATGCATTCCTTTAAATTATAACAGCTGCAGCATAAATAATAAGGGATTGATAACATTTTTAAAACCTGACCTTGAATCACAAAATTCAAGGTCGAAACAAAATAATATTATTCACCTTCAAAATGAAACTGTATGTTCATATCTGCGTTGTTTTAAAACATAAAGCCTGATACTTAAATAATAAGGGATTTATAACAATTTAAAATTTTACATTGAATCATAATGGTCATTGCCAAATGTTGGCATTTCAAAGAAGACGATCACAAAAGCTCACCTTGTCACTGTGTAAAAGGTGAGCTAAAACGTTTCAGCACATGTCACTGTGACCTTAACCTTTCACCAAATAACCCTTAAACTAGAAGGGTTTTGTCTCCCCCAACTACCACAACCCTTTAGTGCAATAATGCAGAAAGAAAGAGTCTCTTGATCCTGAATCCCTATCCTGTAGTTTAATTAAATTCAGACACCAATCGTAAAATCTTGACCTCAGGTCGATTGAACACGTTCTTTACACTGTCTTTATACAATGAAATGACCTTGAGTGAACCCCTGTGACCATGATCTTGAAGGTAGCTGGAACCTAAGTTCTGCATATCATCTTGACACATTGAACATTTGTGCCAAAAGAAATTTGAAAATCGTTAAAGTTGTTCAAGAGATATGGAGCGGACACGCAATAATGATTAATGACTATTGGCAAGCCCCTGTGACCTTGACCTTGAACTTAGGTGGCTGAAACCTGGGTTCTGCACATCGTCTTGATACAGTGAACATGAGTGCAATATTGTTTGAAAATCTTTCAAGGGGTTCAAGAGATACAAAGCGGACACACAATAATGCCTAATGACCTTTGGACAGCCCCTGTGACATTGACCTTGAATTTAGGTAGCTTGAACCTTGGTTCTGCATATCGTCTTAATACAGTGAACCTTTATGCAAAGTTATTTGAAAATCCTTCGAGGGGTTCAAGAGATACAAAGCGGACACGCAACAAAGCCTAGTGACCATTGGAGCGCCCCTGTGACCTTGACCTTAGGTAGCTAGAACCTTGATTCTGCACATCGTCATTGGTCATCGTCATCAACATTTGTCCACAGCTATTTGATAATCCTTCAAAGGGTTCAAGAGATACAGTGCGGACATACAAAAATGTCTAATGATCTTTGAAGGGCCCATGTGACCTTGACCTTGAACTTAGGTAGCTGGAACCTTGGTTCTGCGCATCGTCTTGATACAATGAACATTAATTTTTGTGCAAAGTTATTTGAAAATCCTTCATGGGGTTCAAGACATACAGAGCGAACACGATCCGTGACAGACAGATGGGTGGGTGGATGTATGTATGGATGGATGGATGTATGGATGGATGGTCTAACGGAATGAAGCTAGCTCATACGCTTTATGAGATAGTAGTACGGACTAAATCACTGACGGATGTGCATATTTTTCGAAGTGTTCAGGTTTTCTCAGAGAACGACTCAAGTGTGGAAATCATAATGACTGGCCATCTTTGTATTGCCCTCTATCTACATATCAGTTAGCTCATATAGTTTGTAAGATATGAGTCCGGACATAAATCACTAATTGATGTGCATTATTTTTCACAGTTTTCTAGTTTTCTCGCATTAACGCTCAAATCCGGAAAATCAAAATGACGGGTATCATCATTGTATTGCCCTCTATCTACATACCAGGTTTTATGATGCTAGCTCATATATTTTCTGAGATATGAGCCTGGACATAAATCACTGATGGATGTGCATTATTTTACAAAGTTTTCTAGTTTTCGCACAGCAAGGCTCAAATCCTTAAAAGTCAAAATTGCTGACATAATCCTTGTATTACCCTCTATCTACCTAGCAGATTTCATGTAGCTAGCTACTATGGTTTCTGAGATAGGAGTCCGGACATGATGTGCATTATTTTTCAAAGTTTTCTGGTTTTCTCACAACAAGCTCAAACTTAGAAAAAATCAAAATGACGAACATTATACTTACATTGCCCTGTATCTACATACCAAGTTTCATGAAGCTAGCTCAAATGGTTTCTGAGAAATGAGTCCGGACATAAAACGGTCGGACGGACAAACGGACGGACGGACGGACGACCAGCGCCATAACATAAATAGTCCCCTCGGGCGTATTAAAAGACAAAATCTATCATTTCACCAAAATAGTTACAAGTATAAAGATACAAAGCGAGGCACTGATCAGGAAAACACTTATGTATTAGGACACATTCAATATACTAGTACTTTATATAGTACATGTATATTTTCGGGTGAAATTAATTAATTAATTAACAATCTACATAACACTTACGTTATAACCATGAATATTCTCTCCTCGGAGTGACTCTGAACTGATGAAGTTTGGTCATGCAGGTCGTTGTTCTTTCTTTCCTGGCCCCGCCTTAAGACAGTCGTCACAATTCCCGCCAAACTTGAAAGGTACCGAAGGACTTTAAAGGTATACACATTCAAAATTCGGCAATGTACAAAGACTTGCTTGAAAAAAGAGCCGGTAAGATCATCAAACGGCTGAAATAATGTCAACCTTTGCATTAGACTACAACCTGATTTTCATCCAAACACATCACTGGAAAGTAGTCAAAATTGGTGTACTTATTCATTAAGATTTGTTTACTTATTAGTTTTGGCGGGAATTCGAAGCTTTGCCCACTATATATACAAAGTAACTTAGAACATATTAAGTGAAACTAATTAATTTTAAGGAGAGGCTCGCTCGATTCACACGCTCTGCCCCCATTATCAATAAGATTACACTAATCACATGATTGGCAGGAAATATAATAATGATATATGAATATCATAAAAGTTTTGAAATACTCATAACTTCGTTTGAGAATGTCGTGTGTAATATCACAATGATGCGATATCGAGTTGTCGCGTGACATTTCCCGTCACCACTTCAGGGTAGTTATTTATTCTGGTCCTCCTTGGACCATGAGCCTGGCTCTGTTTGCTAGATGCTTTACATACCTTTAATTTGACATTTTGTCTGTGGTTATTTGCATCGACATGTTGTGGTTTGATCCCACTGCAGGGCCGCCTCCGAATATACACAGCGTCATAAATTTAATGGCCCGAAACGCTGCCGGAGGTATTGATTTGAAAATGTCGATGTTTGAAGGTCATCCTTACAAATTGGTGTGTCCGGTCTGTCAAATGGTGTCAGACTGATCGACAGCAGTTTAGTTCCATAATATTGAAATACAACCACTTAATAAATTCTAAAACATCTCTCCGTAAAACCCATATATGCGACTAGCGACAACGGAAGTGCGATAAGACATCGCAACATGGCGATACAGCGCATGACAATCCGATACGAATTTCGGAAAATGTCGCAATGTCGTATCGCATTGCCGTGCGTCGCCCAGCGCACGACATGTAATAACGTGATACGATATTGCTTAATTGCAACACTACGGAATTCCGTTAGGGCCATCGCCTATTAATGAAATAGTCCGAAACGCGAAAACACAAAATCACGAAAGTACGATGACGAAAACGCGAAAGTACGATGACGAAAACGCGAAAGTACGATGACGAAAATGCGAAAACGCGAAAACGCGATGATGAAAATGCGATATAATTTCGCGTTTTCGTCATCGTACTTTCGCGTTTTCGTCATCGTACTTTCGCGTTTTCGTCTTCGTACTTTCGAGTTTTCGTGTTTTCGCGATTACGTATTTTCGTCATCGTACTTTAGCGTTTTCGCACTTCGCCTTCCGATGCACATGCGCATACAGGGATTCTCCATCAAATAGTCCGAAACGCGAAAATACGAAATCAAGAAAGAAAGATGACGAAAACGCGAAAGTACGATTACGAAAACGCGAAAGTACGATGACGAAAACGCGAAAGTACGATGACGAAAACGCGAAAACACGAAATCGCGAAAGTACGATGACGAAAACGCAAAAGTACGATGATGAAAACGCGAAATTTTATCATTATCATTTTCGTGTTTTCGTGTCTTCGTCATCGTGTTCTCGTGTTTTCGTCATCGTACTTTCGCGTTTTCGTCATCGTACTTTCGTGATTTTGAGTTTTCGCGTTTTCGTCATCGTACTTGCGCGTTTTCATCATCGTACTTTCGTGATTTCGTGTTTTCGCGTTTCGGACTATTTCAATAATAGGCGATGGCCCTAACGGAATTCCGTACAATACAACATCGTCACTTTACGATACAACACGCAACATTGCGATTCGTCGCGTGAAGTTTGCTTGACGAAAATTAAGATTACGTCAAGATTACATTCTTACAAGTTCTCATTTTACAAAATTATAGTGCATCTACCTATACTGACTTCCTATATAATGCAATACGACTTATAGGTCCTTTATTGTTGCATCTTGTTTTAACTATGCTTTCCCGAGCAAAGGAGCGATTCCATGCATCAAAAATGCACGATACCGAGGAGCTAGAGATATTTTCAAATGCTGAGAAATCATGTAAATCCGTAAGAGCTAACAGTAATAATTATAGTTTTCAGGATTTAACTTCATAACATAGTCATGTGTGCAAGACGTAGGAATGTGTCACATAATTATGTGAAAAATTCGTTGATACCTAGTGGTGGTTAGAAAATAGGCCTTGAAATTTTCACAGCACATTTTTGGACATTTTCTTACGAAATTTTCACACGTATGTGAAGAACTCGTACGAATTTTTCACACGTGTGACGATTTCGTTTGTGTGAAAATTTCGGTTCAACAAGGCTTACATCATGCAACTGTCATGACAATTTCCAGATTTAACCATAAACATTTAACGAAAATGAGAACATGTTTGATAATCTGCCGAGAGCTGTCAGTCGCAAAACATATTTGCATGGGAACAATTTCTCAAAAATTATATGAAGAAGAAAAAGGATGTTAGAAAGCCAACGAACACTACAAATAACAAAATATAATAGACTCGGTTTAATTGAGCCTTGAGCCTGGAAGGCAGAAATGGAAATGCACATTACTTCCCGCCTCGCCAAGCCCCTTAGTAAGAGCTGCTCAGTACTTACACAAAAATATGCATTATTGTCGAGGGTAATTGATGAAGGCATTGATTGAATGCACGCGAAGACATTTTACAGTCGCCACACGTCACAAACAGCGATACTTGGATTTTAAACTTAAATGAATTACATAGAAAATGTTAATCATACACAGCTTAATTACGTCTAAGAATATGTTATATTTATATATGTGTATAAAATGTAGGTTTAAAAATTTCTTGTCCGTATATTCTATTCTCAGCACAAATAAAAAGTACCCACGTTCCTACCTGTAATTTGTAAAATTAGAAAAATAAAAAAGAAAATATTTTCATTGAACAGATCTGCATATCTGTAATCGTTACAAAGAAATAAAATGTTCTTGAAAATTTGCAGTCACGACTAAGTTATCTTTTTCTTTGCTATTATTGGGGTTTTAGGAAGAAGTAAGTGATTCGAAACAATATTCACATTTATTGGAATTAAATCAATTTTTCCCGTTCTTGATGTCAATAAAAGTACAAAACATTCATTAACAAAACAACTCGTCCTCTATTTAAACAACGCTAGAAATTCCAAACATTTTAATTACCTCCCTTTAAATTGAATATATAGTGTTTTTTAATCCATTATGTATTGTTATCTGATGGGCATTTGCTCAGGTCTATGTGTGGAAGATTATTTTCACGAACAATTAAACTTAAAAACAACTGAGATTAATTAATAAAACACCTTTTAAAGTGTTCGTAATTAAATGAAAATATGTGAATGAGAATTTAAGCATAAAAAGTGGGTACTTTTTATTTTTGCTGAGTATATTTTCCAAAACGAGTGAATATATTGGTGGATTAAACTAACTGAATTCAGCATAACAATTTAATATAATTTTATTTCAGAAAATTACACTATTTGGTATTTGCACATAAATATTATAGTACGAACATTTATAAGCTCAATGCGCTGTCAAACAAAATAGGTAAGAAATTGTCGATCATTACGAGACTGCAATATCTCGAACATTCTTCTGCTTATTTTTGAACTCAACTGAATTATAAACATTCTGAGTGCATAAGGGTTATTTACTTGGAATACTTGATAAAAATGAAGCGAAATAAATTTCATTTCATTTGCCATTGCCAAATCATTTCAAAACATTTATTAGTTATTTAAGTATGTACACAAACTGATATTAATAATTTTGAAAAGGTATTTCTAAAATAAATGGCCACATTCAGAAGACACAGCTTCCTCACACAACCAAGAGGTAGAAAAGTAAATAGAGCATTGGTTGTTATAAAATGATCGATTTCAAAAAACAATTAACGAAAAGGAGAATACGAGGGGTTACCGCCTAGGATCTGTCAGTGACAAAATTTCCCACTGCAAGTTTCAAACCAAATTCTTGGGTGACCCAATCTCACACTTGCTCAAACAGTTCTCATATGAATCAACAAATACATGTTGTCAATAAACCAACAAACATTTGTTTTCTTGGAGCCAACCTATCCATCAACGCGACAATTAATGTATGCAAAGCACAACTACACACATATAAACCATAAGCAACTAATAGCATTGTCAAACAAAGGTGGACACTCAATTCCCTGACCGACCAGGGTTCCTGGAGTGAAAGCAGAAAGAAAACTATGACACGAAACAAATAAACCAATTGAGATTCTATATTATTAAACCAAAATTTCGTATTAACCTTCATAAACTCTTAAACTCATGACACCGTCGTGCAAATTATGAGGTAAGCATAACGATTAACTGTAGATGGGTTAATCACCAGGCATGCCGAGCGCTACAGAATGTCATGATGGTAGCCTTTCTTTTAGAATATACAGATCGAATTGCATTTGTTTACAAACGATAATAAAATTAAAATTTATTCTTATAAACCAGTAAAATCTGTATAATCACCTTCATAAATAATGCTCTTACTAGTGTTTAAAATTCAAAAATGAACATTGATCTAGACCTTGGGAACTGGAGGTAAATCACGAAGCAAAAGTCCTGGTAGCAGCAGATATTCGCCTACGCTTTTACACAACAAAATCCATCATTATAACTTTTTGAATAGATGCAACGGTGCGAGAATATCTTAATTATTTCTGTCAAAAAATGTTTAGAAAATAGTCTGATGAAGTATTGTAGAATTATTTCTAGAACATAAACGATTTTTATGAACTTTTCAACTTTCAGACAGTTTTATCAATACTGTTGGTTCTAACTTAAACATTTCATAACTTGTTTGAGGAAGCCACGGAAAATGTTTCTTTGGTGAATTCTTTTACATTTTAGCTGTTGTTTTATTCGGAAAGAACTTAAAATGTTCTAATATGTTCTTATAACTAACAGGTGATTTTATTACAAAATTTGGCTATGTATTTATGTCACCTGCTCAACTTTTGAAGAATGGCGTTATTTGTTCGAAGGCAACATTTCACGTGAAGTGCCCCAATTATAAAATTCCAAAAAAGTGGATATATCATGGTTCTAAATGTCTTTGTTCGGGTAAATAAATGTTCTGACATTCTTTTACATTTGGAATATTCACCAGCAATTGATATTGTAATCAGATCACTGCTACATATATTCTATATTTATTCACGTTGAATAGCTGACTTTGCTCTGACCGTGGATTTGGGGACCTTTGCTTGACACACAATGATGCATGTATCAATAATTTTGAGTGAAAATTAATATCGCGCATTTTAAGATCGCAAAATATGTGTATTCATGTAGTTTCATGGGGCCATTTTTTCGCGCATATGAAGCATAGGAAGTTTTCGCAAGTTTTATGATTCTTTCGAATAATATTATGTGTTTTATATTCGATGGGATTTTTTGTGCACACTTCCTAGCAAAAACCCGCCCGAAGTATAATGCTACCACTGTAAATTTTCCACAACAAGTAGTTATTTTACCAGCTATCCACATCAGCTTCCAGAGACTGCTCGTGAGCAATAATTTGGTATGGAATGTAACTGATTCACAATGTAATTCGAATGGCACATTAATAAATTTAAACTACAATTTTTAAACTTAAAAGACTACTACCGCTGTGCTATTGAAAACTTACAAAAAGCGAAAGATAGTGATTTTTTTGTTTTTTTTGAATAGCAATAAAGGTGGCAAGATTTGAAAAAGCAAAGATAAAGATGCAATTCTTGCAATTTGGTTTAGAATTTTTGGTTAAACAAATTATTTTTTTAATTTATCAGTTGTTTATATTTTTAAATGACCAATGATATTTAAAGATCACAATACCATTTAAACATTAATGTAAGTATTTTTCCTCTTTACTTTTACGAATAGACTACTGTGGCATCATAATATTTTACTCTTGTTTAAAGTTCGCGAATTTCGCGCTTAGGTAAATGCGCGAAAGTAAACTCATGATTTGTGCGCTTAATAAGATTTTGCTTAAAGTATCAGTCACATTATCCAGCGATTGGGTATACGATGGGCAACCGATGCTTTTTTTATAAAAATTGATTGGTTGCCGGCAGGTCATCCATGATAGTTATCGGCCGGTGACTAAGGCTATCGGGCGCATCGGTGGAGGTCATCGGAAGAAAATAAGTTGTAGTTAAAAATCAGCGATGTCTCCACCGATACTCCACATCGCTCTTCATCGGCAACCCATCATTAACACATCTTTCAAGGATCGGCCGACGTATGGCCGAGCATCGTCAAGTGTTTGTTGAATCTGAGAGTCAGTGTGGGATGTCGAAAGATTATCCGTCGATGTTCGACCAAAAATTGGCCCATAGTCGACCGATGTACGACCGAATTGCGAACGATGGTCACCAATGAATGAGCGATGTAATATACATAGGCCGATTATCGCTCGAACATCGGTCTACCATAAGCGTTGTATCGCTAGAACAGTGCTTGCCATCCAAGGTCCCGTCGCAATGAGGTTAGTTCTATTTATTCTGGAACTGCTGTGCCACTTTCATCAAGCGTCTTCGGTCGACGGAGTCTTCCACACCTCAGCCTGGTTCTCTTCGAAGATAGTATGGCAGACCTCCGGCACAAAATACGAGATGTTGGAAGACTCGAAATGCATAGGCGAGGTCGTGGTAACTGACGCAAGTGGAATGAAAGCGGGGTTCAAAGGGAGCCAAAACAGGCCTCTTCTCAAGATCCAATCTCGGACCCACACCGTCGTCTTCGTCTTGGGGCTTTGTTGCTCTCGTTCAGCTTCTTTCATCAACTCCGCCAAGATTACGCCATATTGAAGCCGGGCGGCTTGTGCGAGTTGTTGCTGCAGCATAGCTAATCTCAGATGTCTCGGTGCCAAAGGCAGTGTGGTTGATTGACCATGCTAGGTAGGGTGGTCATTTATACAACTTGTCTTAAAAAAATTTTATCGGCCATGGGAGCAAGTTACTTCGGCCGACCATCGCTCGGGCATCCTTAAATGTCTGTAAGATGGCCGACCAATAATCGCACGATATCTAACTTACCGCCAGAAAACTGGCCGAGCATTGTACGATGATCGGTGAAGACTGTCCGATGTCCGGCCGGTAGTCGGTGCCACGCCGGTCAGAAAATGTTACCCTCTAGAGTCACTCGCCGTACGATCATCGGCAGGGGTATGCACGGCCTCCGTTCGAAGCCTGTTGCTGTGACAGATGTGTTAAGGACATATTTACCGATGAGGACCGAGGTTGGGACATCGCTCACACCACCGATTACCAGCGGTCATTGGCCACCGGCCGGGTAATGTGACTGTGGCATAAGTAAATATACTTGAATACTTCAATAAACACATCACTGCATTGAAAAGAGCAGAGGTATTTCAAACTAAGTTTATTTCTTAGTTCCAACACTAACGTCCCCTTTATCAACGTCTAACACAGTGTATTATCTAAAAGCATACAAAAAAACTAATCAAAAACGGGAGCATATCACGGAAAGAGGTATCTGTAAAATATATTTTTGACAAATAACGTTTTTGATATTTTTGGTGTAACTTATTATTCTCTTTCGTTTTCCAATAATATAATTAAAAGGATATAATCTTGCATATTTTTACAATAAATACATTTGTTTGCTAAACTTTACGGCCTCATGACGTCATTTCAGAAATGACGTCAATTCCCGAAGACCTGTTTTCGCATGGCGCATACAATAAAATTGACAATTAATAACTACTAACTTTTATCATGTTAGAATAATAACTTCTTGTATCATTTTGATAGATTCGATTTTGGTTTATCTTGATAAAACAAACACCTCAAAAATTCTCCAGATAACGTCATAATAAGAAATTGACATGATTATTTCTGTCTTATTGATTCGTGTGCCTTTATCAAAATTCATCAATGCGAGCATATCTGCCATAATCATTGAAACATTCAATAATTGTTTCCAATGCAATGACGATTTTGAATAATTTTCCAACTTCTTACCGCAGTGAACAAAATATTATCAATACAGTGACATTATAAAAACACACAATCGCTCTTAAAGAATTGCTGAGATTGACATGTTATTTTAGTTGAATTGTTAGGTTTAAGGCATCAGTTTTAGAACAAGCTTATTTATAAAGGTTAATAGGGAAATCTTAAAAAAACAACCTACTATAGAAGCTCGATTTGCTTTAATTCCTGTCATCGTATTCTTGCTGATTTGACTCCAAGGGCTATGTAAGGTAGGCAATTGAGTATCCATAAGTTCGTGTGACAGTGCCATTAGCTTCTTATGTTTTATATGTCTGTGTGCATTTGCATGCAACATGGTCGAGTTTATGGATAGGTTGGAGCTAAATCACCAAGATAACTTGTACTTGTTTGTTCTTGTAATAAATTGTTGGGGCAAGTGTGAGGTCGGTGCTCCCTAGAACTTGGTTAATCCCCCTGTAGCAGATTGTTCTGCCACTAACCGTTCCAAGGCGGTAACACCTTGGGTTCTCATTTTCGTTAATTGTTTGTTGTGTTTACTTTAAAGCTGATCATTTATTAACCATGCTTTCTCTCGTCTCTTCTTCTTGGCTGTGTGGGGAGGCTGTTTTTTTTTATGTGGCAATTCCTGATATGCATATGTCAGCGTTTATCATTTAATAAACCATGTTCGTTTTTCCTCTATATTTTTGGCTGTGTGGAGAGGCTGTGTTATAGATGTGGTCATTCCTTTTATGTATATATCACATTTATACGTTTAATGATATATGTCCACACTGGAAATCGAACTCGTACGCCGACAGCGCCGAGCCACATAATTTCAATCATGCTACCGACTGAGCTACATGTAGCACCTTCCCATAACAAACAGTTGCCTGGATCGCTCTCGTACTTGTAACTTGGTCATTACACCGGTATGACACGTGTGATTAATTTACACTGATAACAGTACCAACTTGTTAACGTTTTCACTTTTTTCGTCTCTAACTGTCATAATAGAAATACTGTTAAGTTTAAGTCCGTGTGATTAATTTACACTGATAACAGTACCAACTTGTTAACGTTTTCACTTTTTTCGTCTCTAACTGTCATAATAGAAATACTGTTAAGTTTAAGTCAAACATCAGCAAACACACTGATTACAATATTGTAACTTATTCGAAGATGCTGCGTTGACCTTGACCTATAAATGAACCTATTTATTTAAAAAAACACGTTAATGGTTTTATGTATAAACGAATCATGCATTCACAAACTATAACATTACTGCCCATGCCATCTAGTCCCGAGATCACAAATCAATATATACAAGTAAACAAGACCAATTCCAATGTTGTCGTTTCAGATAAGTACCATTCGATCAAAGATATCGAAGTTTTTTATCTTACTTTTACGCCACTTTTACTTCTACTTTCTATTGGGAAGTTAAAGAGATGTGTGAAGTTAGCGGCCTGGCGGCCTAGCGGCCTGGCGGCGTGAAGTTAGCGGCCTGGCGGCCTAGCGGCCTGGCGGCGTGAAGTAAGCGGCCTGGCGGCCTAGCGGCCTGGCGGCGTGAAGTTAGCGGCCTGGCGGCCTAGCGGCCGGGCGGCGTGAAGTTAGCGGCCTGGCGGCCTAGCGGCCTAAACTTAATATTTATCATAATTTATGTTTATCTTTTAAACGGCTTGAAATCGATTTTTACAGCATGCAATGTACATTTCAGGGATGATTAAGTGAAATATCAACAAAAACTAGCTTCGATTTTTTTTAAGTTTTCGAAGCCTGGCGGCCTAGCGGCCTAGCGGCCTGGCGACCTGGCGGCCTAAACTTAAAATTTATCATAATTTATGTTTATCTTAAAAATGTCTTGAAATCGATTTTCACCGCATGCAATGTATATTTCAGGGATGATTAAGTGAAATATCAACAAAAACTAGCTTTGATTTTTTTTAAGTTTTCGAAGCCTGGCGGCCTGGCGGCCTAGCGGCCTGGCGGCCTAAACTTAAAATTTATCATAATTTATGTTTATCTTAAAAATGTCTTGAAATCGATTTTTACAGCATGCAATATACATTTCAGGGATGATTAAGTGAAATATCAACAAAAACTAGCTTTGATTTTTTTCAAGTTTTCGAAGCCTGGCGGCCTAGCGGCCTAGCGGCCTGGCGGCCTAGCGGCCTGGCGGCCTAAACTTAAAATTTATCATAATTTATGTTTATCTTAAAAATGTCTTGAAATCGATTTTTACAGCATGCAATGTACATTTCAGGGATGATTAAGTGAAATATCAACAAAAACTAGCTTTGATTTTTTTTAAGTTTTTGAAGCCTGGCGGCCTAGCGGCCTGGCGGCGTAGCGGCCTGGCGGCCTGGCGGCCTAGCGGCCTAAACTTAAAATTTATCATAATTTATGTTTATCTTAAAAATGTGTTGAAATCGATTTTTAAAGCATGCAATGTACATTTCAGGGATGATTAAGTAAAATATCAACAAAAACTAGCTTTGATTTTTTTTTAAGTTTTCGAAGCCTGGCGGCCTTGCGGCCTGGCGGCCTGGCGGCCTAAACTTAAAATTTATCATAATTTATGTTTATCTTAAAAATGTCTCGAAATCGATTTTTACAGCATGCAATGTACATTTCGGGGATGATTAAGTGAAATATCAACAAAAACTAGCTTTGATTTTTTTTTTAAAGTTTTCGAAGCCTGGCGGCCTAGCGGCCTGGCGGCCTAAACTTAAAATTTATCATAATTTATGTTTATCTTAATATGTCTTGAAATCGATTTTTAAAGCATGCAATGTACATTTCAGGGATGATTAAGTGAAATATCAACAAAAACTAGCTTTGATTTTTTTAAGTTTTCGAAGCCTGGCGGCCTAGCGGCCTGGCGGCCTAAACTTAAAATTTATCATAATTTATGTTTATCTTAAAGATGTCTTGAAATCGATTTTTACAGCATGCAATGTACATTTCAGGGATGATTAAGTGAAATATCAACAAAAACTTTCTTTGATTTTTTTTAAGTTTTCGAAGCCTGGCGGCCTGGCGGCCTAGCGGCGTAGCGGCCTGGCGGCCTAAACTTAAAATTTATCATAATTTATGTTTATCTTTAAAATGTCTTGAAATCGATTTTTACAGCATGCAATGTACATTTCAGGGATGATTAAGTGAAATATCAACAAAAACTAGCTTTGATTTTTTTCAGGTGATTACGAGCTAAAAATTGACTTGCAAGAATGGGGCGGCAAGCGATTTTACGCAGAATACGATCGGTTCCGTGTCTCCAGTGAAGACGATCTTTATCGGCTACACGTTAGCGGATACCATGGAACCGCTGGAGGTTGAATTACACCAAATCACGCTGTATCCCTCCGTGGTCCATTCGAATGAAGTCCGTTTTAAAAATATGCTATTTTTTCTCATCATGGGGGGCCTCTTAACTGTTAGAAATCGGCCTGTTTGTGGCTTGTTTGCAGAAATAACATATCTGGAAAATAAATGAAAGCAATTTCATGCCTATATCTCGTTTGGTAGAGGCGAACTAGTTCCGGATCAGCGGATGTATATTTTTGGCACCGTATTTGCGATACCGCGTTTAAAATAGGGTCTGTCCGGTTAGAGATCAGTAATTTTCTTACAAGTAAGTTAACCCCCTATTTCCTGTGTGTTTTTGAATAGATGAAATGTAGATCTTCACGGCAATATATGGTTGTCTAGAAATTAATTTGACAGAAATCATGTTAAATGTACATTGAATATTGAGAATTTAACATTGGGGTCTATGGGAATTGGATTTACCTTGGAGATTCCCTGACGCCATATTGGAGATCCCATGATGGAATGCCCTTCAGCACACGTGATCGTGACAATGACAACCGTTTCTACGACAATTGTGCAGAACATTATGGCGGCGGATGGTGGTACAATGACTGTTTTGAAAGTCATTTGAATGGCAGATATTATCAAAACGGATCTCATAACAACTATTTTCTAAGAAATGGAATCCAGTGGAACTCGATTCATTCGTACTCATCCCTAAAATTCGTAGAAATATTTATCAAACCATCGGACAATGTCAAACTACCAAACGACATTTGAAGAGATATTCGAACAGAAGACTAAATCTTCGTGCAATATTACAAAACATGATATTTTCTGTGAAAGTCATGTAGAGCCATCACAAATCCATTAAAAAAAAACTAACGATTAAATAGGTGGCCACAACATCTTTGCTACTTGCGCGATGGTCAGAGGTTTGGATCCTGTAAGGCGGATTTCCAAAATGAATCAAAAGTAATATTCTTATCGTGAAAACGAGAAAATGTTGTGCCAAAACGAGCTTGACAATACACGAATAAAAGGTTGAATCAAAAAGTGAAAAATCTTGATCGCTTATTTCAAATTTAAACTAAAATCTTAATGGTTTAGAAGAGCACAAGGCGCTTGGACGAGCAGTGGCCGTCTAGAGCAAAATTCATCAATACATTTTGTGTACATTCACATGCAAGGCATCGGAAGTCCCGAGCTTGTGCTTTTAAGTTATGAAGATTTTAACGGAAACTGTCAAGAAATGTTCATGTGAGTTCTATCAATTGTGCGTGTTTTTAAAATGCTGATCATGAAAATATATAAAAAAAATCCCTTTACGTACGTCTACAGCTTTAATTTGTATCCTATACCGAAAGAAAAAAGAATTTTTTAAGATTTTTAAGTTGCATATTTCCATAATTATAGTACTTAAATAAAATTCACGAAAAGGGAACTATCGTATAGACTATCATGTCTCTACAAATAGAACTCAATAAGATTGTTGCACTAATCCCTCCTATAGTGTTATGCCATTTTTGGCATTGAAATATTTAAGGCATTTAAGATAGTGACTATGTTTTAATCGTTGAACAGGCGTCCTGAAAGCAATAGATATTTTTCAATATGATTTTGACCGACATTGTCGGATACCCACGGCTGATTCTGATGTTACTCTTCATTCACGGCGAGTAACTTATAGAACCAGTGTGGGTATCCAATGTATTGCCGCATGATTACTTAAAAAGAAACTGTGTGCGAGAGATAAAGATAGTTAGTATAAACGCATTTTTTTACTGAACAGCAGATGGAAAAGTGCGTTCTTTTTCATTTATTTGTAAACAGTCGTGAAATACAACATTTTAACCACGTAATGCGGAATGCATTATAGATCTAGTACTCGGGTGGGGACTTTTATGACCATGTCATACAGACTTACATTGATCATGTATGTTCCATTGTCAGTTTATTTATTACATCGTTAAGTGTAGTCTTTGTGCGTTCCGACAACTATGAGTTCCATTCATAGATTTTTGTTTTGTGACTTTTATATAAAACCCATTATGTTCACCTTTCTAAATGTTTTTCTTATTTTTGTCAACTATTATCGCACGTTTTAACTTTATAATTACATAAACTCAGATTGAGAATAACTTTCGCACATTTACACTTTTTTATTTTTATTTTTGGTATTCCGTGTCAAAGATCATAACAACTGAGATAGGAGACTAGAGGATAAATCTCAAGCATCTGATTGGGTGAAATGGCGACCAGTCGCCATTTCAGCCAATCAGATGGTTGAGATTGGAGACTGGCTCCCAGATTGTGTTTAATAATCTTGAGGATCTATTATCATATGCGATTTACTTATTTGTTTGGCATGAATGCATGGAATAAAGACTATCGGAGAAAACCTTTCTGCTGTAGCGAGTAAACTACACAGTTCTGAAGCTTATCTTCATGCTTGCCTCACCATATCGAGTCTGGTACTCGATTCTCTGTTCTCTTATAAAGAAAATGTTCTTCAAAGACTCTGCATCATGCATATATGTACTTCTGTTACGACGATAAATCGGGGTTTCTAAAAAACTTGGAAGAATATCGTATACATTTTACAAAGCTTATCAACAGAAATATAAAGGTAATTTAATGCAGATCTTTCTAAAATGTATTAAGTTGTTTTATAAAATGACCAGCGGCTGAAACTGGCATTACCCGCTAAGCATAAGCTCTGTCAGTGATTGATACGAAAAAAAAAAAAAGAAATCAAGATATTGTTCTGCTTTTGAAAGGCTTCCATCAAAAGGAGACCTAAATGTATATATGCGCAGTTATTAAATCATAAAATGCGGATTCTGTCGTCCATTCGTGAACAAAAAAAAGTATCCACTTTTTATGCTTATAATCTCATTAAAATATTTTCACTAAATAAGAAACGCTTTGATTGCTGTTTGTTAGTTCATCTCGGTTGTTTTAAGTTTCATTGTTCATGAACAAATACTTCCACACCAAGACCCGAGGAATTGTTAGTCGAATTGCAATTAATAAAGGATTACAAATCATTCCTTTTTTCAGTTGAAAGGAAAATTACTCGTCATAACAGGTTACGAAAATAGCATGGTGCCAGAAACGGTCTTACATTCACTTTTGTTGTAACGCAGCCTCTTTGTCATTTCGTTACTTCGTGAGATAAGGTTAATATCTCATGGGCGACCAGTGAAGATCCTGATCTGTCTGCACATCTGTGTAATCTGATCTAAATCGGCGATATTCGCCTTTTGGTAAGAAATAAACAGATAAATCTACAGCGATGTGTAAATCCTGATGAAGATCTTCAGTGGTCGCACATGAGATATAAGGCGTATCCAGGAAGTAAATGGTTATTTTGTTGATGCTTGTACATATCTGTAAATATAAAGTATTATTAATGTGATCATTATTTCCAGTGCCAATTTTGAATAAAATTTTGTTAAGTATTAATCAGCTCTAGTTTTCTTTTGTCAGTGAATGTTTATATTTAAGAAAGATCCAGAATCTTTTGAGCGAAAACTCCTGACGACACACACATCTAGACATTCAAGGATATAAAACTGAGCATGGAAACCAGTCTCAAATCTCAAGCATCTGATTAGCTGAAATGGCGAACGGTCTGATCGCCATTTCAGCCAATCAGATGATTGAGATTTAAGACTGGTTTCCGTACTCAGTTTTATATCCTTGAATATCTAGATGTGTGTGTCGTTATACAGATGAAGCGATGCCAAGATTTTACCGAACCGAGACGGACAGTGCGATTTCTATAATGGTAAAAAAAATTCAAATTGTGACTCAAGTATATAATTATTACAACAAAAAGTATTACGTCAGCTTGACATATATCGTTTTAATCCTATGGACTTCTAATAACGCACGAAGGTAATAGCTCTATATTAAAATTAAATATTAACGGGGACTTGTACACGTACAATATGTTCAGGCCATTGAGTTCTAGCCATTACAAATGAGTCACTTACGGAGACGAAAATGACATATGATAACATGTTAGAAAATCTGGGAGTTAAACACAAGACTGTTGCGACAACGATCCTTAAACTGAGATTGTTTATCTTAAAAATGTCTTGAAATCGATTTTTACCGCATGCAATGTACATTTCAGGGATGATTAAGTGAAATATCAACAAAAACTAGCTTTGAACTTTTTTAAGTTTTCGAAGCCTGGCTGCCTGGCGGCCTGGCGACCTAGCGGCCTAGCGGCCTGGCGGCCTAGCGGCCTGGCGGCCTGGCGGCCTAAACTTAAAATTTATCATAATTTATGTTTATCTTAAAAATGTCTTGAAACCGATTTTTACCGCATGCAATGTACATTTCAGGGATGATAAAGTGAAATATCAACAAAAACTAGCTTTGATTTTTTTAAGTTTTCGAAGCCTGGCGGCCTGGCGGCCTAAACTTAAAATTTATCATAATTTATGTTTATCTTAAAAATGTCTTGAAATTGATTTTTACAGCATACAATATACATTTCAGGGATGATTAAGTGAAATATCAACAAAAACTATCTTTGATTTTTTTTAAGTTTTCGAAGCCTGGCGGCCTGGCGGCCTAGCGGCCTGGCGGCCTGGCGGCCTAAACTTAAAATTTATCATAATTTATGTTTATCTTAAAAATGTCTTGAAATCGATTTTTACAGCATGCAATGTACATTTCAGGGATGATTAAGTGCACATAAGGCTATGAACAGTGTACATACTGGCATAGGCCAAAATTTCAAACGTATCCTGCGGGTAAACAAGTGTATCCTGCGTGTAAACAATTGCATGCGGAAGGGAGAAAACTGTACCCGGAGTTAAAATAACGGTATTGGGAGTGGCAATAACGGTATTGGTAGTGCACATAAGGCTATGAACAGTGTACATACTGGTATAGGCCAAAATTTCAAACGAATCCTGCGGGTAAACAAGTGTATCCGGCGTGTAAACAATTGCATGCGGATGGGAGAAAACTGTACCCGGAGTTAAAATAACGGTATTGGGAGTGGCAATAACGGTATTGGTAGTGCACATAAGGCTATGAACAGTGTACATACTGGTATAGGCCAAAATTTCAAACGTATCCTGCGGGTAAACAAGTGTATCCGGCGTGTAAACAATTGCATGCGGATGGGAGAAAACTGTACCCGGAGTTAAAATAACGGTATTGGGAGTGGCAATAACGGTATTGGTAGTGCACATAAGGCTATGAACAGTGTACATACTGGTATAGGCCAAAATTTCAAACGTATCCTGCGGGTAAACAAGTGTATCCGGCGTGTAAACAATTGCATGCGGATGGGAGAAAACTGTACCCGGAGTTAAAATAACGGTATTGGGAGTGGCAATAACGGTATTGGTAGTGCACATAAGGCTATGAACAGTGTACATACTGGTATAGGCCAAAATTTCAAACGTATCCTGCGGGTAAACAAGTGTATCCGGCGTGTAAACAATTGCATGCGGATGGGAGAAAACTGTACCCGGAGTTAAAATAACGGTATTGGGAGTGGCAATAACGGTATTGGTAGTGCACATAAGGCTATGAACAGTGTACATACTGGTATAGGCCAAAATTTCAAACGTATCCTGCGGGTAAACAAGTGTATCCGGCGTGTAAACAATTGCATGCGGATGGGAGAAAACTGTACCCGGAGTTAAAATAACGGTATTGGGAGTGGCAATAACGGTATTGGTAGTGCACATAAGGCTATGAACAGTGTACATACTGGTATAGGCCAAAATTTCAAACGTATCCTGCGGGTAAACAAGTGTATCCGGCGTGTAAACAATTGCATGCGGATGGGAGAAAACTGTACCCGGAGTTAAAATAACGGTATTGGGAGTGGCAATAACGGTATTGGTAGTGCACATAAGGCTATGAACAGTGTACATACTGGTATAGGCCAAAATTTCAAACGTATCCTGCGGGTAAACAAGTGTATCCGGCGTGTAAACAATTGCATGCGGATGGGAGAAAACTGTACCCGGAGTTAAAATAACGGTATTGGGAGTGGCAATAACGGTATTGGTAGTGCACATAAGGCTATGAACAGTGTACATACTGGTATAGGCCAAAATTTCAAACGTATCCTGCGGGTAAACAAGTGTATCCGGCGTGTAAACAATTGCATGCGGATGGGAGAAAACTGTACCCGGAGTTAAAATAACGGTATTGGGAGTGGCAATAACGGTATTGGTAGTGCACATAAGGCTATGAACAGTGTACATACTGGTATAGGCCAAAATTTCAAACGTATCCTGCGGGTAAACAAGTGTATCCGGCGTGTAAACAATTGCATGCGGATGGGAGAAAACTGTACCCGGAGTTAAAATAACGGTATTGGGAGTGGCAATAACGGTATTGGTAGTGCACATAAGGCTATGAACAGTGTACATACTGGTATAGGCCAAAATTTCAAACGTATCCTGCGGGTAAACAAGTGTATCCGGCGTGTAAACAATTGCATGCGGATGGGAGAAAACTGTACCCGGAGTTAAAATAACGGTATTGGGAGTGGCAATAACGGTATTGGTAGTGCACATAAGGCTATGAACAGTGTACATACTGGTATAGGCCAAAATTTCAAACGTATCCTGCGGGTAAACAAGTGTATCCGGCGTGTAAACAATTGCATGCGGATGGGAGAAAACTGTACCCGGAGTTAAAATAACGGTATTGGGAGTGGCAATAACGGTATTGGTAGTGCACATAAGGCTATGAACAGTGTACATACTGGTATAGGCCAAAATTTCAAACGTATCCTGCGGGTAAACAAGTGTATCCGGCGTGTAAACAATTGCATGCGGATGGGAGAAAACTGTACCCGGAGTTAAAATAACGGTATTGGGAGTGGCAATAACGGTATTGGTAGTGCACATAAGGCTATGAACAGTGTACATACTGGTATAGGCCAAAATTTCAAACGTATCCTGCGGGTAAACAAGTGTATCCGGCGTGTAAACAATTGCATGCGGATGGGAGAAAACTGTACCCGGAGTTAAAATAACGGTATTGGGAGTGGCAATAACGGTATTGGTAGTGCACATAAGGCTATGAACAGTGTACATACTGGTATAGGCCAAAATTTCAAACGTATCCTG
This sequence comes from Corbicula japonica, assembly GCA_038501625.1. Classification (NCBI taxonomy): domain Eukaryota; kingdom Metazoa; phylum Mollusca; class Bivalvia; order Venerida; family Cyrenidae; genus Corbicula; species Corbicula japonica. The sequence continues at coordinate 4,012,416 of JAZAYU010000059.1, read as the reverse complement.
CGGGTAAACAAGTGTATCCGGCGTGTAAACAATTGCATGCGGATGGGAGAAAACTGTACCCGGAGTTAAAATAACGGTATTGGGAGTGGCAATAACGGTATTGGTAGTGCACATAAGGCTATGAACAGTGTACATACTGGTATAGGCCAAAATTTCAAACGTATCCTGCGGGTAAACAAGTGTATCCGGCGTGTAAACAATTGCATGCGGATGGGAGAAAACTGTACCCGGAGTTAAAATAACAGTATTGGGAGTGGCAATAACGGTATTGGTAGTGCACATAAGGCTATGAACAGTGTACATACTGGTATAGGCCAAAATTTCAAACGTATCCTGCGGGTAAACAAGTGTATCCGGCGTGTAAACAATTGCATGCGGATGGGAGAAAACTGTACCCGGAGTTAAAATAACGGTATTGGGAGTGGCAATAACGGTATTGGTAGTGCACATAAGGCTATGAACAGTGTACATACTGGTATAGGCCAAAATTTCAAACGTATCCTGCGGGTAAACAAGTGTATCCGGCGTGTAAACAATTGCATGCGGATGGGAGAAAACTGTACCCGGAGTTAAAATAACGGTATTGGGAGTGGCAATAACGGTATTGGTAGTGCACATAAGGCTATGAACAGTGTACATACTGGTATAGGCCAAAATTTCAAACGTATCCTGCGGGTAAACAAGTGTATCCGGCGTGTAAACAATTGCATGCGGATGGGAGAAAACTGTACCCGGAGTTAAAATAACAGTATTGGGAGTGGCAATAACGGTATTGGTAGTGCACATAAGGCTATGAACAGTGTACATACTGGTATAGGCCAAAATTTCAAACGTATCCTGCGGGTAAACAAGTGTATCCGGCGTGTAAACAATTGCATGCGGATGGGAGAAAACTGTACCCGGAGTTAAAATAACAGTATTGGGAGTGGCAATAACGGTATTGGTAGTGCACATAAGGCTATGAACAGTGTACATACTGGTATAGGCCAAAATTTCAAACGTATCCTGCGGGTAAACAAGTGTATCCGGCGTGTAAACAATTGCATGCGGATGGGAGAAAACTGTACCCGGAGTTAAAATAACAGTATTGGGAGTGGCAATAACGGTATTGGTAGTGCACATAAGGCTATGAACAGTGTACATACTGGTATAGGCCAAAATTTCAAACGTATCCTGCGGGTAAACAAGTGTATCCGGCGTGTAAACAATTGCATGCGGATGGGAGAAAACTGTACCCGGAGTTAAAATAACAGTATTGGGAGTGGCAATAACGGTATTGGTAGTGCACATAAGGCTATGAACAGTGTACATACTGGTATAGGCCAAAATTTCAAACGTATCCTGCGGGTAAACAAGTGTATCCGGCGTGTAAACAATTGCATGCGGATGGGAGAAAACTGTACCCGGAGTTAAAATAACAGTATTGGGAGTGGCAATAACGGTATTGGTAGTGCACATAAGGCTATGAACAGTGTACATACTGGTATAGGCCAAAATTTCAAACGTATCCTGCGGGTAAACAAGTGTATCCGGCGTGTAAACAATTGCATGCGGATGGGAGAAAACTGTACCCGGAGTTAAAATAACAGTATTGGGAGTGGCAATAACGGTATTGGTAGTGCACATAAGGCTATGAACAGTGTACATACTGGTATAGGCCAAAATTTCAAACGTATCCTGCGGGTAAACAAGTGTATCCGGCGTGTAAACAATTGCATGCGGATGGGAGAAAACTGTACCCGGAGTTAAAATAACAGTATTGGGAGTGGCAATAACGGTATTGGTAGTGCACATAAGGCTATGAACAGTGTACATACTGGTATAGGCCAAAATTTCAAACGTATCCTGCGGGTAAACAAGTGTATCCGGCGTGTAAACAATTGCATGCGGATGGGAGAAAACTGTACCCGGAGTTAAAATAACAGTATTGGGAGTGGCAATAACGGTATTGGTAGTGCACATAAGGCTATGAACAGTGTACATACTGGTATAGGCCAAAATTTCAAACGTATCCTGCGGGTAAACAAGTGTATCCGGCGTGTAAACAATTGCATGCGGATGGGAGAAAACTGTACCCGGAGTTAAAATAACAGTATTGGGAGTGGCAATAACGGTATTGGTAGTGCACATAAGGCTATGAACAGTGTACATACTGGTATAGGCCAAAATTTCAAACGTATCCTGCGGGTAAACAAGTGTATCCGGCGTGTAAACAATTGCATGCGGATGGGAGAAAACTGTACCCGGAGTTAAAATAACAGTATTGGGAGTGGCAATAACGGTATTGGTAGTGCACATAAGGCTATGAACAGTGTACATACTGGTATAGGCCAAAATTTCAAACGTATCCTGCGGGTAAACAAGTGTATCCGGCGTGTAAACAATTGCATGCGGATGGGAGAAAACTGTACCCGGAGTTAAAATAACAGTATTGGGAGTGGCAATAACGGTATTGGTAGTGCACATAAGGCTATGAACAGTGTACATACTGGTATAGGCCAAAATTTCAAACGTATCCTGCGGGTAAACAAGTGTATCCGGCGTGTAAACAATTGCATGCGGATGGGAGAAAACTGTACCCGGAGTTAAAATAACAGTATTGGGAGTGGCAATAACGGTATTGGTAGTGCACATAAGGCTATGAACAGTGTACATACTGGTATAGGCCAAAATTTCAAACGTATCCTGCGGGTAAACAAGTGTATCCGGCGTGTAAACAATTGCATGCGGATGGGAGAAAACTGTACCCGGAGTTAAAATAACAGTATTGGGAGTGGCAATAACGGTATTGGTAGTGCACATAAGGCTATGAACAGTGTACATACTGGTATAGGCCAAAATTTCAAACGTATCCTGCGGGTAAACAAGTGTATCCGGCGTGTAAACAATTGCATGCGGATGGGAGAAAACTGTACCCGGAGTTAAAATAACAGTATTGGGAGTGGCAATAACGGTATTGGTAGTGCACATAAGGCTATGAACAGTGTACATACTGGTATAGGCCAAAATTTCAAACGTATCCTGCGGGTAAACAAGTGTATCCGGCGTGTAAACAATTGCATGCGGATGGGAGAAAACTGTACCCGGAGTTAAAATAACAGTATTGGGAGTGGCAATAACGGTATTGGTAGTGCACATAAGGCTATGAACAGTGTACATACTGGTATAGGCCAAAATTTCAAACGTATCCTGCGGGTAAACAAGTGTATCCGGCGTGTAAACAATTGCATGCGGATGGGAGAAAACTGTACCCGGAGTTAAAATAACAGTATTGGGAGTGGCAATAACGGTATTGGTAGTGCACATAAGGCTATGAACAGTGTACATACTGGTATAGGCCAAAATTTCAAACGTATCCTGCGGGTAAACAAGTGTATCCGGCGTGTAAACAATTGCATGCGGATGGGAGAAAACTGTACCCGGAGTTAAAATAACAGTATTGGGAGTGGCAATAACGGTATTGGTAGTGCACATAAGGCTATGAACAGTGTACATACTGGTATAGGCCAAAATTTCAAACGTATCCTGCGGGTAAACAAGTGTATCCGGCGTGTAAACAATTGCATGCGGATGGGAGAAAACTGTACCCGGAGTTAAAATAACAGTATTGGGAGTGGCAATAACGGTATTGGTAGTGCACATAAGGCTATGAACAGTGTACATACTGGTATAGGCCAAAATTTCAAACGTATCCTGCGGGTAAACAAGTGTATCCGGCGTGTAAACAATTGCATGCGGATGGGAGAAAACTGTACCCGGAGTTAAAATAACAGTATTGGGAGTGGCAATAACGGTATTGGTAGTGCACATAAGGCTATGAACAGTGTACATACTGGTATAGGCCAAAATTTCAAACGTATCCTGCGGGTAAACAAGTGTATCCGGCGTGTAAACAATTGCATGCGGATGGGAGAAAACTGTACCCGGAGTTAAAATAACAGTATTGGGAGTGGCAATAACGGTATTGGTAGTGCACATAAGGCTATGAACAGTGTACATACTGGTATAGGCCAAAATTTCAAACGTATCCTGCGGGTAAACAAGTGTATCCGGCGTGTAAACAATTGCATGCGGATGGGAGAAAACTGTACCCGGAGTTAAAATAACAGTATTGGGAGTGGCAATAACGGTATTGGTAGTGCACATAAGGCTATGAACAGTGTACATACTGGTATAGGCCAAAATTTCAAACGTATCCTGCGGGTAAACAAGTGTATCCGGCGTGTAAACAATTGCATGCGGATGGGAGAAAACTGTACCCGGAGTTAAAATAACAGTATTGGGAGTGGCAATAACGGTATTGGTAGTGCACATAAGGCTATGAACAGTGTACATACTGGTATAGGCCAAAATTTCAAACGTATCCTGCGGGTAAACAAGTGTATCCGGCGTGTAAACAATTGCATGCGGATGGGAGAAAACTGTACCCGGAGTTAAAATAACAGTATTGGGAGTGGCAATAACGGTATTGGTAGTGCACATAAGGCTATGAACAGTGTACATACTGGTATAGGCCAAAATTTCAAACGTATCCTGCGGGTAAACAAGTGTATCCGGCGTGTAAACAATTGCATGCGGATGGGAGAAAACTGTACCCGGAGTTAAAATAACAGTATTGGGAGTGGCAATAACGGTATTGGTAGTGCACATAAGGCTATGAACAGTGTACATACTGGTATAGGCCAAAATTTCAAACGTATCCTGCGGGTAAACAAGTGTATCCGGCGTGTAAACAATTGCATGCGGATGGGAGAAAACTGTACCCGGAGTTAAAATAACAGTATTGGGAGTGGCAATAACGGTATTGGTAGTGCACATAAGGCTATGAACAGTGTACATACTGGTATAGGCCAAAATTTCAAACGTATCCTGCGGGTAAACAAGTGTATCCGGCGTGTAAACAATTGCATGCGGATGGGAGAAAACTGTACCCGGAGTTAAAATAACAGTATTGGGAGTGGCAATAACGGTATTGGTAGTGCACATAAGGCTATGAACAGTGTACATACTGGTATAGGCCAAAATTTCAAACGTATCCTGCGGGTAAACAAGTGTATCCGGCGTGTAAACAATTGCATGCGGATGGGAGAAAACTGTACCCGGAGTTAAAATAACAGTATTGGGAGTGGCAATAACGGTATTGGTAGTGCACATAAGGCTATGAACAGTGTACATACTGGTATAGGCCAAAATTTCAAACGTATCCTGCGGGTAAACAAGTGTATCCGGCGTGTAAACAATTGCATGCGGATGGGAGAAAACTGTACCCGGAGTTAAAATAACAGTATTGGGAGTGGCAATAACGGTATTGGTAGTGCACATAAGGCTATGAACAGTGTACATACTGGTATAGGCCAAAATTTCAAACGTATCCTGCGGGTAAACAAGTGTATCCGGCGTGTAAACAATTGCATGCGGATGGGAGAAAACTGTACCCGGAGTTAAAATAACAGTATTGGGAGTGGCAATAACGGTATTGGTAGTGCACATAAGGCTATGAACAGTGTACATACTGGTATAGGCCAAAATTTCAAACGTATCCTGCGGGTAAACAAGTGTATCCGGCGTGTAAACAATTGCATGCGGATGGGAGAAAACTGTACCCGGAGTTAAAATAACAGTATTGGGAGTGGCAATAACGGTATTGGTAGTGCACATAAGGCTATGAACAGTGTACATACTGGTATAGGCCAAAATTTCAAACGTATCCTGCGGGTAAACAAGTGTATCCGGCGTGTAAACAATTGCATGCGGATGGGAGAAAACTGTACCCGGAGTTAAAATAACAGTATTGGGAGTGGCAATAACGGTATTGGTAGTGCACATAAGGCTATGAACAGTGTACATACTGGTATAGGCCAAAATTTCAAACGTATCCTGCGGGTAAACAAGTGTATCCGGCGTGTAAACAATTGCATGCGGATGGGAGAAAACTGTACCCGGAGTTAAAATAACAGTATTGGGAGTGGCAATAACGGTATTGGTAGTGCACATAAGGCTATGAACAGTGTACATACTGGTATAGGCCAAAATTTCAAACGTATCCTGCGGGTAAACAAGTGTATCCGGCGTGTAAACAATTGCATGCGGATGGGAGAAAACTGTACCCGGAGTTAAAATAACAGTATTGGGAGTGGCAATAACGGTATTGGTAGTGCACATAAGGCTATGAACAGTGTACATACTGGTATAGGCCAAAATTTCAAACGTATCCTGCGGGTAAACAAGTGTATCCGGCGTGTAAACAATTGCATGCGGATGGGAGAAAACTGTACCCGGAGTTAAAATAACAGTATTGGGAGTGGCAATAACGGTATTGGTAGTGCACATAAGGCTATGAACAGTGTACATACTGGTATAGGCCAAAATTTCAAACGTATCCTGCGGGTAAACAAGTGTATCCGGCGTGTAAACAATTGCATGCGGATGGGAGAAAACTGTACCCGGAGTTAAAATAACAGTATTGGGAGTGGCAATAACGGTATTGGTAGTGCACATAAGGCTATGAACAGTGTACATACTGGTATAGGCCAAAATTTCAAACGTATCCTGCGGGTAAACAAGTGTATCCGGCGTGTAAACAATTGCATGCGGATGGGAGAAAACTGTACCCGGAGTTAAAATAACAGTATTGGGAGTGGCAATAACGGTATTGGTAGTGCACATAAGGCTATGAACAGTGTACATACTGGTATAGGCCAAAATTTCAAACGTATCCTGCGGGTAAACAAGTGTATCCGGCGTGTAAACAATTGCATGCGGATGGGAGAAAACTGTACCCGGAGTTAAAATAACAGTATTGGGAGTGGCAATAACGGTATTGGTAGTGCACATAAGGCTATGAACAGTGTACATACTGGTATAGGCCAAAATTTCAAACGTATCCTGCGGGTAAACAAGTGTATCCGGCGTGTAAACAATTGCATGCGGATGGGAGAAAACTGTACCCGGAGTTAAAATAACAGTATTGGGAGTGGCAATAACGGTATTGGTAGTGCACATAAGGCTATGAACAGTGTACATACTGGTATAGGCCAAAATTTCAAACGTATCCTGCGGGTAAACAAGTGTATCCGGCGTGTAAACAATTGCATGCGGATGGGAGAAAACTGTACCCGGAGTTAAAATAACAGTATTGGGAGTGGCAATAACGGTATTGGTAGTGCACATAAGGCTATGAACAGTGTACATACTGGTATAGGCCAAAATTTCAAACGTATCCTGCGGGTAAACAAGTGTATCCGGCGTGTAAACAATTGCATGCGGATGGGAGAAAACTGTACCCGGAGTTAAAATAACAGTATTGGGAGTGGCAATAACGGTATTGGTAGTGCACATAAGGCTATGAACAGTGTACATACTGGTATAGGCCAAAATTTCAAACGTATCCTGCGGGTAAACAAGTGTATCCGGCGTGTAAACAATTGCATGCGGATGGGAGAAAACTGTACCCGGAGTTAAAATAACAGTATTGGGAGTGGCAATAACGGTATTGGTAGTGCACATAAGGCTATGAACAGTGTACATACTGGTATAGGCCAAAATTTCAAACGTATCCTGCGGGTAAACAAGTGTATCCGGCGTGTAAACAATTGCATGCGGATGGGAGAAAACTGTACCCGGAGTTAAAATAACAGTATTGGGAGTGGCAATAACGGTATTGGTAGTGCACATAAGGCTATGAACAGTGTACATACTGGTATAGGCCAAAATTTCAAACGTATCCTGCGGGTAAACAAGTGTATCCGGCGTGTAAACAATTGCATGCGGATGGGAGAAAACTGTACCCGGAGTTAAAATAACAGTATTGGGAGTGGCAATAACGGTATTGGTAGTGCACATAAGGCTATGAACAGTGTACATACTGGTATAGGCCAAAATTTCAAACGTATCCTGCGGGTAAACAAGTGTATCCGGCGTGTAAACAATTGCATGCGGATGGGAGAAAACTGTACCCGGAGTTAAAATAACAGTATTGGGAGTGGCAATAACGGTATTGGTAGTGCACATAAGGCTATGAACAGTGTACATACTGGTATAGGCCAAAATTTCAAACGTATCCTGCGGGTAAACAAGTGTATCCGGCGTGTAAACAATTGCATGCGGATGGGAGAAAACTGTACCCGGAGTTAAAATAACAGTATTGGGAGTGGCAATAACGGTATTGGTAGTGCACATAAGGCTATGAACAGTGTACATACTGGTATAGGCCAAAATTTCAAACGTATCCTGCGGGTAAACAAGTGTATCCGGCGTGTAAACAATTGCATGCGGATGGGAGAAAACTGTACCCGGAGTTAAAATAACAGTATTGGGAGTGGCAATAACGGTATTGGTAGTGCACATAAGGCTATGAACAGTGTACATACTGGTATAGGCCAAAATTTCAAACGTATCCTGCGGGTAAACAAGTGTATCCGGCGTGTAAACAATTGCATGCGGATGGGAGAAAACTGTACCCGGAGTTAAAATAACAGTATTGGGAGTGGCAATAACGGTATTGGTAGTGCACATAAGGCTATGAACAGTGTACATACTGGTATAGGCCAAAATTTCAAACGTATCCTGCGGGTAAACAAGTGTATCCGGCGTGTAAACAATTGCATGCGGATGGGAGAAAACTGTACCCGGAGTTAAAATAACAGTATTGGGAGTGGCAATAACGGTATTGGTAGTGCACATAAGGCTATGAACAGTGTACATACTGGTATAGGCCAAAATTTCAAACGTATCCTGCGGGTAAACAAGTGTATCCGGCGTGTAAACAATTGCATGCGGATGGGAGAAAACTGTACCCGGAGTTAAAATAACAGTATTGGGAGTGGCAATAACGGTATTGGTAGTGCACATAAGGCTATGAACAGTGTACATACTGGTATAGGCCAAAATTTCAAACGTATCCTGCGGGTAAACAAGTGTATCCGGCGTGTAAACAATTGCATGCGGATGGGAGAAAACTGTACCCGGAGTTAAAATAACAGTATTGGGAGTGGCAATAACGGTATTGGTAGTGCACATAAGGCTATGAACAGTGTACATACTGGTATAGGCCAAAATTTCAAACGTATCCTGCGGGTAAACAAGTGTATCCGGCGTGTAAACAATTGCATGCGGATGGGAGAAAACTGTACCCGGAGTTAAAATAACAGTATTGGGAGTGGCAATAACGGTATTGGTAGTGCACATAAGGCTATGAACAGTGTACATACTGGTATAGGCCAAAATTTCAAACGTATCCTGCGGGTAAACAAGTGTATCCGGCGTGTAAACAATTGCATGCGGATGGGAGAAAACTGTACCCGGAGTTAAAATAACAGTATTGGGAGTGGCAATAACGGTATTGGTAGTGCACATAAGGCTATGAACAGTGTACATACTGGTATAGGCCAAAATTTCAAACGTATCCTGCGGGTAAACAAGTGTATCCGGCGTGTAAACAATTGCATGCGGATGGGAGAAAACTGTACCCGGAGTTAAAATAACAGTATTGGGAGTGGCAATAACGGTATTGGTAGTGCACATAAGGCTATGAACAGTGTACATACTGGTATAGGCCAAAATTTCAAACGTATCCTGCGGGTAAACAAGTGTATCCGGCGTGTAAACAATTGCATGCGGATGGGAGAAAACTGTACCCGGAGTTAAAATAACAGTATTGGGAGTGGCAATAACGGTATTGGTAGTGCACATAAGGCTATGAACAGTGTACATACTGGTATAGGCCAAAATTTCAAACGTATCCTGCGGGTAAACAAGTGTATCCGGCGTGTAAACAATTGCATGCGGATGGGAGAAAACTGTACCCGGAGTTAAAATAACAGTATTGGGAGTGGCAATAACGGTATTGGTAGTGCACATAAGGCTATGAACAGTGTACATACTGGTATAGGCCAAAATTTCAAACGTATCCTGCGGGTAAACAAGTGTATCCGGCGTGTAAACAATTGCATGCGGATGGGAGAAAACTGTACCCGGAGTTAAAATAACAGTATTGGGAGTGGCAATAACGGTATTGGTAGTGCACATAAGGCTATGAACAGTGTACATACTGGTATAGGCCAAAATTTCAAACGTATCCTGCGGGTAAACAAGTGTATCCGGCGTGTAAACAATTGCATGCGGATGGGAGAAAACTGTACCCGGAGTTAAAATAACAGTATTGGGAGTGGCAATAACGGTATTGGTAGTGCACATAAGGCTATGAACAGTGTACATACTGGTATAGGCCAAAATTTCAAACGTATCCTGCGGGTAAACAAGTGTATCCGGCGTGTAAACAATTGCATGCGGATGGGAGAAAACTGTACCCGGAGTTAAAATAACAGTATTGGGAGTGGCAATAACGGTATTGGTAGTGCACATAAGGCTATGAACAGTGTACATACTGGTATAGGCCAAAATTTCAAACGTATCCTGCGGGTAAACAAGTGTATCCGGCGTGTAAACAATTGCATGCGGATGGGAGAAAACTGTACCCGGAGTTAAAATAACAGTATTGGGAGTGGCAATAACGGTATTGGTAGTGCACATAAGGCTATGAACAGTGTACATACTGGTATAGGCCAAAATTTCAAACGTATCCTGCGGGTAAACAAGTGTATCCGGCGTGTAAACAATTGCATGCGGATGGGAGAAAACTGTACCCGGAGTTAAAATAACAGTATTGGGAGTGGCAATAACGGTATTGGTAGTGCACATAAGGCTATGAACAGTGTACATACTGGTATAGGCCAAAATTTCAAACGTATCCTGCGGGTAAACAAGTGTATCCGGCGTGTAAACAATTGCATGCGGATGGGAGAAAACTGTACCCGGAGTTAAAATAACAGTATTGGGAGTGGCAATAACGGTATTGGTAGTGCACATAAGGCTATGAACAGTGTACATACTGGTATAGGCCAAAATTTCAAACGTATCCTGCGGGTAAACAAGTGTATCCGGCGTGTAAACAATTGCATGCGGATGGGAGAAAACTGTACCCGGAGTTAAAATAACAGTATTGGGAGTGGCAATAACGGTATTGGTAGTGCACATAAGGCTATGAACAGTGTACATACTGGTATAGGCCAAAATTTCAAACGTATCCTGCGGGTAAACAAGTGTATCCGGCGTGTAAACAATTGCATGCGGATGGGAGAAAACTGTACCCGGAGTTAAAATAACAGTATTGGGAGTGGCAATAACGGTATTGGTAGTGCACATAAGGCTATGAACAGTGTACATACTGGTATAGGCCAAAATTTCAAACGTATCCTGCGGGTAAACAAGTGTATCCGGCGTGTAAACAATTGCATGCGGATGGGAGAAAACTGTACCCGGAGTTAAAATAACAGTATTGGGAGTGGCAATAACGGTATTGGTAGTGCACATAAGGCTATGAACAGTGTACATACTGGTATAGGCCAAAATTTCAAACGTATCCTGCGGGTAAACAAGTGTATCCGGCGTGTAAACAATTGCATGCGGATGGGAGAAAACTGTACCCGGAGTTAAAATAACAGTATTGGGAGTGGCAATAACGGTATTGGTAGTGCACATAAGGCTATGAACAGTGTACATACTGGTATAGGCCAAAATTTCAAACGTATCCTGCGGGTAAACAAGTGTATCCGGCGTGTAAACAATTGCATGCGGATGGGAGAAAACTGTACCCGGAGTTAAAATAACAGTATTGGGAGTGGCAATAACGGTATTGGTAGTGCACATAAGGCTATGAACAGTGTACATACTGGTATAGGCCAAAATTTCAAACGTATCCTGCGGGTAAACAAGTGTATCCGGCGTGTAAACAATTGCATGCGGATGGGAGAAAACTGTACCCGGAGTTAAAATAACAGTATTGGGAGTGGCAATAACGGTATTGGTAGTGCACATAAGGCTATGAACAGTGTACATACTGGTATAGGCCAAAATTTCAAACGTATCCTGCGGGTAAACAAGTGTATCCGGCGTGTAAACAATTGCATGCGGATGGGAGAAAACTGTACCCGGAGTTAAAATAACAGTATTGGGAGTGGCAATAACGGTATTGGTAGTGCACATAAGGCTATGAACAGTGTACATACTGGTATAGGCCAAAATTTCAAACGTATCCTGCGGGTAAACAAGTGTATCCGGCGTGTAAACAATTGCATGCGGATGGGAGAAAACTGTACCCGGAGTTAAAATAACAGTATTGGGAGTGGCAATAACGGTATTGGTAGTGCACATAAGGCTATGAACAGTGTACATACTGGTATAGGCCAAAATTTCAAACGTATCCTGCGGGTAAACAAGTGTATCCGGCGTGTAAACAATTGCATGCGGATGGGAGAAAACTGTACCCGGAGTTAAAATAACAGTATTGGGAGTGGCAATAACGGTATTGGTAGTGCACATAAGGCTATGAACAGTGTACATACTGGTATAGGCCAAAATTTCAAACGTATCCTGCGGGTAAACAAGTGTATCCGGCGTGTAAACAATTGCATGCGGATGGGAGAAAACTGTACCCGGAGTTAAAATAACAGTATTGGGAGTGGCAATAACGGTATTGGTAGTGCACATAAGGCTATGAACAGTGTACATACTGGTATAGGCCAAAATTTCAAACGTATCCTGCGGGTAAACAAGTGTATCCGGCGTGTAAACAATTGCATGCGGATGGGAGAAAACTGTACCCGGAGTTAAAATAACAGTATTGGGAGTGGCAATAACGGTATTGGTAGTGCACATAAGGCTATGAACAGTGTACATACTGGTATAGGCCAAAATTTCAAACGTATCCTGCGGGTAAACAAGTGTATCCGGCGTGTAAACAATTGCATGCGGATGGGAGAAAACTGTACCCGGAGTTAAAATAACAGTATTGGGAGTGGCAATAACGGTATTGGTAGTGCACATAAGGCTATGAACAGTGTACATACTGGTATAGGCCAAAATTTCAAACGTATCCTGCGGGTAAACAAGTGTATCCGGCGTGTAAACAATTGCATGCGGATGGGAGAAAACTGTACCCGGAGTTAAAATAACAGTATTGGGAGTGGCAATAACGGTATTGGTAGTGCACATAAGGCTATGAACAGTGTACATACTGGTATAGGCCAAAATTTCAAACGTATCCTGCGGGTAAACAAGTGTATCCGGCGTGTAAACAATTGCATGCGGATGGGAGAAAACTGTACCCGGAGTTAAAATAACAGTATTGGGAGTGGCAATAACGGTATTGGTAGTGCACATAAGGCTATGAACAGTGTACATACTGGTATAGGCCAAAATTTCAAACGTATCCTGCGGGTAAACAAGTGTATCCGGCGTGTAAACAATTGCATGCGGATGGGAGAAAACTGTACCCGGAGTTAAAATAACAGTATTGGGAGTGGCAATAACGGTATTGGTAGTGCACATAAGGCTATGAACAGTGTACATACTGGTATAGGCCAAAATTTCAAACGTATCCTGCGGGTAAACAAGTGTATCCGGCGTGTAAACAATTGCATGCGGATGGGAGAAAACTGTACCCGGAGTTAAAATAACAGTATTGGGAGTGGCAATAACGGTATTGGTAGTGCACATAAGGCTATGAACAGTGTACATACTGGTATAGGCCAAAATTTCAAACGTATCCTGCGGGTAAACAAGTGTATCCGGCGTGTAAACAATTGCATGCGGATGGGAGAAAACTGTACCCGGAGTTAAAATAACAGTATTGGGAGTGGCAATAACGGTATTGGTAGTGCACATAAGGCTATGAACAGTGTACATACTGGTATAGGCCAAAATTTCAAACGTATCCTGCGGGTAAACAAGTGTATCCGGCGTGTAAACAATTGCATGCGGATGGGAGAAAACTGTACCCGGAGTTAAAATAACAGTATTGGGAGTGGCAATAACGGTATTGGTAGTGCACATAAGGCTATGAACAGTGTACATACTGGTATAGGCCAAAATTTCAAACGTATCCTGCGGGTAAACAAGTGTATCCGGCGTGTAAACAATTGCATGCGGATGGGAGAAAACTGTACCCGGAGTTAAAATAACAGTATTGGGAGTGGCAATAACGGTATTGGTAGTGCACATAAGGCTATGAACAGTGTACATACTGGTATAGGCCAAAATTTCAAACGTATCCTGCGGGTAAACAAGTGTATCCGGCGTGTAAACAATTGCATGCGGATGGGAGAAAACTGTACCCGGAGTTAAAATAACAGTATTGGGAGTGGCAATAACGGTATTGGTAGTGCACATAAGGCTATGAACAGTGTACATACTGGTATAGGCCAAAATTTCAAACGTATCCTGCGGGTAAACAAGTGTATCCGGCGTGTAAACAATTGCATGCGGATGGGAGAAAACTGTACCCGGAGTTAAAATAACAGTATTGGGAGTGGCAATAACGGTATTGGTAGTGCACATAAGGCTATGAACAGTGTACATACTGGTATAGGCCAAAATTTCAAACGTATCCTGCGGGTAAACAAGTGTATCCGGCGTGTAAACAATTGCATGCGGATGGGAGAAAACTGTACCCGGAGTTAAAATAACAGTATTGGGAGTGGCAATAACGGTATTGGTAGTGCACATAAGGCTATGAACAGTGTACATACTGGTATAGGCCAAAATTTCAAACGTATCCTGCGGGTAAACAAGTGTATCCGGCGTGTAAACAATTGCATGCGGATGGGAGAAAACTGTACCCGGAGTTAAAATAACAGTATTGGGAGTGGCAATAACGGTATTGGTAGTGCACATAAGGCTATGAACAGTGTACATACTGGTATAGGCCAAAATTTCAAACGTATCCTGCGGGTAAACAAGTGTATCCGGCGTGTAAACAATTGCATGCGGATGGGAGAAAACTGTACCCGGAGTTAAAATAACAGTATTGGGAGTGGCAATAACGGTATTGGTAGTGCACATAAGGCTATGAACAGTGTACATACTGGTATAGGCCAAAATTTCAAACGTATCCTGCGGGTAAACAAGTGTATCCGGCGTGTAAACAATTGCATGCGGATGGGAGAAAACTGTACCCGGAGTTAAAATAACAGTATTGGGAGTGGCAATAACGGTATTGGTAGTGCACATAAGGCTATGAACAGTGTACATACTGGTATAGGCCAAAATTTCAAACGTATCCTGCGGGTAAACAAGTGTATCCGGCGTGTAAACAATTGCATGCGGATGGGAGAAAACTGTACCCGGAGTTAAAATAACAGTATTGGGAGTGGCAATAACGGTATTGGTAGTGCACATAAGGCTATGAACAGTGTACATACTGGTATAGGCCAAAATTTCAAACGTATCCTGCGGGTAAACAAGTGTATCCGGCGTGTAAACAATTGCATGCGGATGGGAGAAAACTGTACCCGGAGTTAAAATAACAGTATTGGGAGTGGCAATAACGGTATTGGTAGTGCACATAAGGCTATGAACAGTGTACATACTGGTATAGGCCAAAATTTCAAACGTATCCTGCGGGTAAACAAGTGTATCCGGCGTGTAAACAATTGCATGCGGATGGGAGAAAACTGTACCCGGAGTTAAAATAACAGTATTGGGAGTGGCAATAACGGTATTGGTAGTGCACATAAGGCTATGAACAGTGTACATACTGGTATAGGCCAAAATTTCAAACGTATCCTGCGGGTAAACAAGTGTATCCGGCGTGTAAACAATTGCATGCGGATGGGAGAAAACTGTACCCGGAGTTAAAATAACAGTATTGGGAGTGGCAATAACGGTATTGGTAGTGCACATAAGGCTATGAACAGTGTACATACTGGTATAGGCCAAAATTTCAAACGTATCCTGCGGGTAAACAAGTGTATCCGGCGTGTAAACAATTGCATGCGGATGGGAGAAAACTGTACCCGGAGTTAAAATAACAGTATTGGGAGTGGCAATAACGGTATTGGTAGTGCACATAAGGCTATGAACAGTGTACATACTGGTATAGGCCAAAATTTCAAACGTATCCTGCGGGTAAACAAGTGTATCCGGCGTGTAAACAATTGCATGCGGATGGGAGAAAACTGTACCCGGAGTTAAAATAACAGTATTGGGAGTGGCAATAACGGTATTGGTAGTGCACATAAGGCTATGAACAGTGTACATACTGGTATAGGCCAAAATTTCAAACGTATCCTGCGGGTAAACAAGTGTATCCGGCGTGTAAACAATTGCATGCGGATGGGAGAAAACTGTACCCGGAGTTAAAATAACAGTATTGGGAGTGGCAATAACGGTATTGGTAGTGCACATAAGGCTATGAACAGTGTACATACTGGTATAGGCCAAAATTTCAAACGTATCCTGCGGGTAAACAAGTGTATCCGGCGTGTAAACAATTGCATGCGGATGGGAGAAAACTGTACCCGGAGTTAAAATAACAGTATTGGGAGTGGCAATAACGGTATTGGTAGTGCACATAAGGCTATGAACAGTGTACATACTGGTATAGGCCAAAATTTCAAACGTATCCTGCGGGTAAACAAGTGTATCCGGCGTGTAAACAATTGCATGCGGATGGGAGAAAACTGTACCCGGAGTTAAAATAACAGTATTGGGAGTGGCAATAACGGTATTGGTAGTGCACATAAGGCTATGAACAGTGTACATACTGGTATAGGCCAAAATTTCAAACGTATCCTGCGGGTAAACAAGTGTATCCGGCGTGTAAACAATTGCATGCGGATGGGAGAAAACTGTACCCGGAGTTAAAATAACAGTATTGGGAGTGGCAATAACGGTATTGGTAGTGCACATAAGGCTATGAACAGTGTACATACTGGTATAGGCCAAAATTTCAAACGTATCCTGCGGGTAAACAAGTGTATCCGGCGTGTAAACAATTGCATGCGGATGGGAGAAAACTGTACCCGGAGTTAAAATAACAGTATTGGGAGTGGCAATAACGGTATTGGTAGTGCACATAAGGCTATGAACAGTGTACATACTGGTATAGGCCAAAATTTCAAACGTATCCTGCGGGTAAACAAGTGTATCCGGCGTGTAAACAATTGCATGCGGATGGGAGAAAACTGTACCCGGAGTTAAAATAACAGTATTGGGAGTGGCAATAACGGTATTGGTAGTGCACATAAGGCTATGAACAGTGTACATACTGGTATAGGCCAAAATTTCAAACGTATCCTGCGGGTAAACAAGTGTATCCGGCGTGTAAACAATTGCATGCGGATGGGAGAAAACTGTACCCGGAGTTAAAATAACAGTATTGGGAGTGGCAATAACGGTATTGGTAGTGCACATAAGGCTATGAACAGTGTACATACTGGTATAGGCCAAAATTTCAAACGTATCCTGCGGGTAAACAAGTGTATCCGGCGTGTAAACAATTGCATGCGGATGGGAGAAAACTGTACCCGGAGTTAAAATAACAGTATTGGGAGTGGCAATAACGGTATTGGTAGTGCACATAAGGCTATGAACAGTGTACATACTGGTATAGGCCAAAATTTCAAACGTATCCTGCGGGTAAACAAGTGTATCCGGCGTGTAAACAATTGCATGCGGATGGGAGAAAACTGTACCCGGAGTTAAAATAACAGTATTGGGAGTGGCAATAACGGTATTGGTAGTGCACATAAGGCTATGAACAGTGTACATACTGGTATAGGCCAAAATTTCAAACGTATCCTGCGGGTAAACAAGTGTATCCGGCGTGTAAACAATTGCATGCGGATGGGAGAAAACTGTACCCGGAGTTAAAATAACAGTATTGGGAGTGGCAATAACGGTATTGGTAGTGCACATAAGGCTATGAACAGTGTACATACTGGTATAGGCCAAAATTTCAAACGTATCCTGCGGGTAAACAAGTGTATCCGGCGTGTAAACAATTGCATGCGGATGGGAGAAAACTGTACCCGGAGTTAAAATAACAGTATTGGGAGTGGCAATAACGGTATTGGTAGTGCACATAAGGCTATGAACAGTGTACATACTGGTATAGGCCAAAATTTCAAACGTATCCTGCGGGTAAACAAGTGTATCCGGCGTGTAAACAATTGCATGCGGATGGGAGAAAACTGTACCCGGAGTTAAAATAACAGTATTGGGAGTGGCAATAACGGTATTGGTAGTGCACATAAGGCTATGAACAGTGTACATACTGGTATAGGCCAAAATTTCAAACGTATCCTGCGGGTAAACAAGTGTATCCGGCGTGTAAACAATTGCATGCGGATGGGAGAAAACTGTACCCGGAGTTAAAATAACAGTATTGGGAGTGGCAATAACGGTATTGGTAGTGCACATAAGGCTATGAACAGTGTACATACTGGTATAGGCCAAAATTTCAAACGTATCCTGCGGGTAAACAAGTGTATCCGGCGTGTAAACAATTGCATGCGGATGGGAGAAAACTGTACCCGGAGTTAAAATAACAGTATTGGGAGTGGCAATAACGGTATTGGTAGTGCACATAAGGCTATGAACAGTGTACATACTGGTATAGGCCAAAATTTCAAACGTATCCTGCGGGTAAACAAGTGTATCCGGCGTGTAAACAATTGCATGCGGATGGGAGAAAACTGTACCCGGAGTTAAAATAACAGTATTGGGAGTGGCAATAACGGTATTGGTAGTGCACATAAGGCTATGAACAGTGTACATACTGGTATAGGCCAAAATTTCAAACGTATCCTGCGGGTAAACAAGTGTATCCGGCGTGTAAACAATTGCATGCGGATGGGAGAAAACTGTACCCGGAGTTAAAATAACAGTATTGGGAGTGGCAATAACGGTATTGGTAGTGCACATAAGGCTATGAACAGTGTACATACTGGTATAGGCCAAAATTTCAAACGTATCCTGCGGGTAAACAAGTGTATCCGGCGTGTAAACAATTGCATGCGGATGGGAGAAAACTGTACCCGGAGTTAAAATAACAGTATTGGGAGTGGCAATAACGGTATTGGTAGTGCACATAAGGCTATGAACAGTGTACATACTGGTATAGGCCAAAATTTCAAACGTATCCTGCGGGTAAACAAGTGTATCCGGCGTGTAAACAATTGCATGCGGATGGGAGAAAACTGTACCCGGAGTTAAAATAACAGTATTGGGAGTGGCAATAACGGTATTGGTAGTGCACATAAGGCTATGAACAGTGTACATACTGGTATAGGCCAAAATTTCAAACGTATCCTGCGGGTAAACAAGTGTATCCGGCGTGTAAACAATTGCATGCGGATGGGAGAAAACTGTACCCGGAGTTAAAATAACAGTATTGGGAGTGGCAATAACGGTATTGGTAGTGCACATAAGGCTATGAACAGTGTACATACTGGTATAGGCCAAAATTTCAAACGTATCCTGCGGGTAAACAAGTGTATCCGGCGTGTAAACAATTGCATGCGGATGGGAGAAAACTGTACCCGGAGTTAAAATAACAGTATTGGGAGTGGCAATAACGGTATTGGTAGTGCACATAAGGCTATGAACAGTGTACATACTGGTATAGGCCAAAATTTCAAACGTATCCTGCGGGTAAACAAGTGTATCCGGCGTGTAAACAATTGCATGCGGATGGGAGAAAACTGTACCCGGAGTTAAAATAACAGTATTGGGAGTGGCAATAACGGTATTGGTAGTGCACATAAGGCTATGAACAGTGTACATACTGGTATAGGCCAAAATTTCAAACGTATCCTGCGGGTAAACAAGTGTATCCGGCGTGTAAACAATTGCATGCGGATGGGAGAAAACTGTACCCGGAGTTAAAATAACAGTATTGGGAGTGGCAATAACGGTATTGGTAGTGCACATAAGGCTATGAACAGTGTACATACTGGTATAGGCCAAAATTTCAAACGTATCCTGCGGGTAAACAAGTGTATCCGGCGTGTAAACAATTGCATGCGGATGGGAGAAAACTGTACCCGGAGTTAAAATAACAGTATTGGGAGTGGCAATAACGGTATTGGTAGTGCACATAAGGCTATGAACAGTGTACATACTGGTATAGGCCAAAATTTCAAACGTATCCTGCGGGTAAACAAGTGTATCCGGCGTGTAAACAATTGCATGCGGATGGGAGAAAACTGTACCCGGAGTTAAAATAACAGTATTGGGAGTGGCAATAACGGTATTGGTAGTGCACATAAGGCTATGAACAGTGTACATACTGGTATAGGCCAAAATTTCAAACGTATCCTGCGGGTAAACAAGTGTATCCGGCGTGTAAACAATTGCATGCGGATGGGAGAAAACTGTACCCGGAGTTAAAATAACAGTATTGGGAGTGGCAATAACGGTATTGGTAGTGCACATAAGGCTATGAACAGTGTACATACTGGTATAGGCCAAAATTTCAAACGTATCCTGCGGGTAAACAAGTGTATCCGGCGTGTAAACAATTGCATGCGGATGGGAGAAAACTGTACCCGGAGTTAAAATAACAGTATTGGGAGTGGCAATAACGGTATTGGTAGTGCACATAAGGCTATGAACAGTGTACATACTGGTATAGGCCAAAATTTCAAACGTATCCTGCGGGTAAACAAGTGTATCCGGCGTGTAAACAATTGCATGCGGATGGGAGAAAACTGTACCCGGAGTTAAAATAACAGTATTGGGAGTGGCAATAACGGTATTGGTAGTGCACATAAGGCTATGAACAGTGTACATACTGGTATAGGCCAAAATTTCAAACGTATCCTGCGGGTAAACAAGTGTATCCGGCGTGTAAACAATTGCATGCGGATGGGAGAAAACTGTACCCGGAGTTAAAATAACAGTATTGGGAGTGGCAATAACGGTATTGGTAGTGCACATAAGGCTATGAACAGTGTACATACTGGTATAGGCCAAAATTTCAAACGTATCCTGCGGGTAAACAAGTGTATCCGGCGTGTAAACAATTGCATGCGGATGGGAGAAAACTGTACCCGGAGTTAAAATAACAGTATTGGGAGTGGCAATAACGGTATTGGTAGTGCACATAAGGCTATGAACAGTGTACATACTGGTATAGGCCAAAATTTCAAACGTATCCTGCGGGTAAACAAGTGTATCCGGCGTGTAAACAATTGCATGCGGATGGGAGAAAACTGTACCCGGAGTTAAAATAACAGTATTGGGAGTGGCAATAACGGTATTGGTAGTGCACATAAGGCTATGAACAGTGTACATACTGGTATAGGCCAAAATTTCAAACGTATCCTGCGGGTAAACAAGTGTATCCGGCGTGTAAACAATTGCATGCGGATGGGAGAAAACTGTACCCGGAGTTAAAATAACAGTATTGGGAGTGGCAATAACGGTATTGGTAGTGCACATAAGGCTATGAACAGTGTACATACTGGTATAGGCCAAAATTTCAAACGTATCCTGCGGGTAAACAAGTGTATCCGGCGTGTAAACAATTGCATGCGGATGGGAGAAAACTGTACCCGGAGTTAAAATAACAGTATTGGGAGTGGCAATAACGGTATTGGTAGTGCACATAAGGCTATGAACAGTGTACATACTGGTATAGGCCAAAATTTCAAACGTATCCTGCGGGTAAACAAGTGTATCCGGCGTGTAAACAATTGCATGCGGATGGGAGAAAACTGTACCCGGAGTTAAAATAACAGTATTGGGAGTGGCAATAACGGTATTGGTAGTGCACATAAGGCTATGAACAGTGTACATACTGGTATAGGCCAAAATTTCAAACGTATCCTGCGGGTAAACAAGTGTATCCGGCGTGTAAACAATTGCATGCGGATGGGAGAAAACTGTACCCGGAGTTAAAATAACAGTATTGGGAGTGGCAATAACGGTATTGGTAGTGCACATAAGGCTATGAACAGTGTACATACTGGTATAGGCCAAAATTTCAAACGTATCCTGCGGGTAAACAAGTGTATCCGGCGTGTAAACAATTGCATGCGGATGGGAGAAAACTGTACCCGGAGTTAAAATAACAGTATTGGGAGTGGCAATAACGGTATTGGTAGTGCACATAAGGCTATGAACAGTGTACATACTGGTATAGGCCAAAATTTCAAACGTATCCTGCGGGTAAACAAGTGTATCCGGCGTGTAAACAATTGCATGCGGATGGGAGAAAACTGTACCCGGAGTTAAAATAACAGTATTGGGAGTGGCAATAACGGTATTGGTAGTGCACATAAGGCTATGAACAGTGTACATACTGGTATAGGCCAAAATTTCAAACGTATCCTGCGGGTAAACAAGTGTATCCGGCGTGTAAACAATTGCATGCGGATGGGAGAAAACTGTACCCGGAGTTAAAATAACAGTATTGGGAGTGGCAATAACGGTATTGGTAGTGCACATAAGGCTATGAACAGTGTACATACTGGTATAGGCCAAAATTTCAAACGTATCCTGCGGGTAAACAAGTGTATCCGGCGTGTAAACAATTGCATGCGGATGGGAGAAAACTGTACCCGGAGTTAAAATAACAGTATTGGGAGTGGCAATAACGGTATTGGTAGTGCACATAAGGCTATGAACAGTGTACATACTGGTATAGGCCAAAATTTCAAACGTATCCTGCGGGTAAACAAGTGTATCCGGCGTGTAAACAATTGCATGCGGATGGGAGAAAACTGTACCCGGAGTTAAAATAACAGTATTGGGAGTGGCAATAACGGTATTGGTAGTGCACATAAGGCTATGAACAGTGTACATACTGGTATAGGCCAAAATTTCAAACGTATCCTGCGGGTAAACAAGTGTATCCGGCGTGTAAACAATTGCATGCGGATGGGAGAAAACTGTACCCGGAGTTAAAATAACAGTATTGGGAGTGGCAATAACGGTATTGGTAGTGCACATAAGGCTATGAACAGTGTACATACTGGTATAGGCCAAAATTTCAAACGTATCCTGCGGGTAAACAAGTGTATCCGGCGTGTAAACAATTGCATGCGGATGGGAGAAAACTGTACCCGGAGTTAAAATAACAGTATTGGGAGTGGCAATAACGGTATTGGTAGTGCACATAAGGCTATGAACAGTGTACATACTGGTATAGGCCAAAATTTCAAACGTATCCTGCGGGTAAACAAGTGTATCCGGCGTGTAAACAATTGCATGCGGATGGGAGAAAACTGTACCCGGAGTTAAAATAACAGTATTGGGAGTGGCAATAACGGTATTGGTAGTGCACATAAGGCTATGAACAGTGTACATACTGGTATAGGCCAAAATTTCAAACGTATCCTGCGGGTAAACAAGTGTATCCGGCGTGTAAACAATTGCATGCGGATGGGAGAAAACTGTACCCGGAGTTAAAATAACAGTATTGGGAGTGGCAATAACGGTATTGGTAGTGCACATAAGGCTATGAACAGTGTACATACTGGTATAGGCCAAAATTTCAAACGTATCCTGCGGGTAAACAAGTGTATCCGGCGTGTAAACAATTGCATGCGGATGGGAGAAAACTGTACCCGGAGTTAAAATAACAGTATTGGGAGTGGCAATAACGGTATTGGTAGTGCACATAAGGCTATGAACAGTGTACATACTGGTATAGGCCAAAATTTCAAACGTATCCTGCGGGTAAACAAGTGTATCCGGCGTGTAAACAATTGCATGCGGATGGGAGAAAACTGTACCCGGAGTTAAAATAACAGTATTGGGAGTGGCAATAACGGTATTGGTAGTGCACATAAGGCTATGAACAGTGTACATACTGGTATAGGCCAAAATTTCAAACGTATCCTGCGGGTAAACAAGTGTATCCGGCGTGTAAACAATTGCATGCGGATGGGAGAAAACTGTACCCGGAGTTAAAATAACAGTATTGGGAGTGGCAATAACGGTATTGGTAGTGCACATAAGGCTATGAACAGTGTACATACTGGTATAGGCCAAAATTTCAAACGTATCCTGCGGGTAAACAAGTGTATCCGGCGTGTAAACAATTGCATGCGGATGGGAGAAAACTGTACCCGGAGTTAAAATAACAGTATTGGGAGTGGCAATAACGGTATTGGTAGTGCACATAAGGCTATGAACAGTGTACATACTGGTATAGGCCAAAATTTCAAACGTATCCTGCGGGTAAACAAGTGTATCCGGCGTGTAAACAATTGCATGCGGATGGGAGAAAACTGTACCCGGAGTTAAAATAACAGTATTGGGAGTGGCAATAACGGTATTGGTAGTGCACATAAGGCTATGAACAGTGTACATACTGGTATAGGCCAAAATTTCAAACGTATCC
The DNA here is from genome assembly GCA_038501625.1 of Corbicula japonica. Lineage (NCBI taxonomy): Eukaryota > Metazoa > Mollusca > Bivalvia > Venerida > Cyrenidae > Corbicula > Corbicula japonica. Next base: position 3,988,226 of record JAZAYU010000059.1, on the reverse strand, counting down.
TGCGGGTAAACAAGTGTATCCGGCGTGTAAACAATTGCATGCGGATGGGAGAAAACTGTACCCGGAGTTAAAATAACAGTATTGGGAGTGGCAATAACGGTATTGGTAGTGCACATAAGGCTATGAACAGTGTACATACTGGTATAGGCCAAAATTTCAAACGTATCCTGCGGGTAAACAAGTGTATCCGGCGTGTAAACAATTGCATGCGGATGGGAGAAAACTGTACCCGGAGTTAAAATAACAGTATTGGGAGTGGCAATAACGGTATTGGTAGTGCACATAAGGCTATGAACAGTGTACATACTGGTATAGGCCAAAATTTCAAACGTATCCTGCGGGTAAACAAGTGTATCCGGCGTGTAAACAATTGCATGCGGATGGGAGAAAACTGTACCCGGAGTTAAAATAACAGTATTGGGAGTGGCAATAACGGTATTGGTAGTGCACATAAGGCTATGAACAGTGTACATACTGGTATAGGCCAAAATTTCAAACGTATCCTGCGGGTAAACAAGTGTATCCGGCGTGTAAACAATTGCATGCGGATGGGAGAAAACTGTACCCGGAGTTAAAATAACAGTATTGGGAGTGGCAATAACGGTATTGGTAGTGCACATAAGGCTATGAACAGTGTACATACTGGTATAGGCCAAAATTTCAAACGTATCCTGCGGGTAAACAAGTGTATCCGGCGTGTAAACAATTGCATGCGGATGGGAGAAAACTGTACCCGGAGTTAAAATAACAGTATTGGGAGTGGCAATAACGGTATTGGTAGTGCACATAAGGCTATGAACAGTGTACATACTGGTATAGGCCAAAATTTCAAACGTATCCTGCGGGTAAACAAGTGTATCCGGCGTGTAAACAATTGCATGCGGATGGGAGAAAACTGTACCCGGAGTTAAAATAACAGTATTGGGAGTGGCAATAACGGTATTGGTAGTGCACATAAGGCTATGAACAGTGTACATACTGGTATAGGCCAAAATTTCAAACGTATCCTGCGGGTAAACAAGTGTATCCGGCGTGTAAACAATTGCATGCGGATGGGAGAAAACTGTACCCGGAGTTAAAATAACAGTATTGGGAGTGGCAATAACGGTATTGGTAGTGCACATAAGGCTATGAACAGTGTACATACTGGTATAGGCCAAAATTTCAAACGTATCCTGCGGGTAAACAAGTGTATCCGGCGTGTAAACAATTGCATGCGGATGGGAGAAAACTGTACCCGGAGTTAAAATAACAGTATTGGGAGTGGCAATAACGGTATTGGTAGTGCACATAAGGCTATGAACAGTGTACATACTGGTATAGGCCAAAATTTCAAACGTATCCTGCGGGTAAACAAGTGTATCCGGCGTGTAAACAATTGCATGCGGATGGGAGAAAACTGTACCCGGAGTTAAAATAACAGTATTGGGAGTGGCAATAACGGTATTGGTAGTGCACATAAGGCTATGAACAGTGTACATACTGGTATAGGCCAAAATTTCAAACGTATCCTGCGGGTAAACAAGTGTATCCGGCGTGTAAACAATTGCATGCGGATGGGAGAAAACTGTACCCGGAGTTAAAATAACAGTATTGGGAGTGGCAATAACGGTATTGGTAGTGCACATAAGGCTATGAACAGTGTACATACTGGTATAGGCCAAAATTTCAAACGTATCCTGCGGGTAAACAAGTGTATCCGGCGTGTAAACAATTGCATGCGGATGGGAGAAAACTGTACCCGGAGTTAAAATAACAGTATTGGGAGTGGCAATAACGGTATTGGTAGTGCACATAAGGCTATGAACAGTGTACATACTGGTATAGGCCAAAATTTCAAACGTATCCTGCGGGTAAACAAGTGTATCCGGCGTGTAAACAATTGCATGCGGATGGGAGAAAACTGTACCCGGAGTTAAAATAACAGTATTGGGAGTGGCAATAACGGTATTGGTAGTGCACATAAGGCTATGAACAGTGTACATACTGGTATAGGCCAAAATTTCAAACGTATCCTGCGGGTAAACAAGTGTATCCGGCGTGTAAACAATTGCATGCGGATGGGAGAAAACTGTACCCGGAGTTAAAATAACAGTATTGGGAGTGGCAATAACGGTATTGGTAGTGCACATAAGGCTATGAACAGTGTACATACTGGTATAGGCCAAAATTTCAAACGTATCCTGCGGGTAAACAAGTGTATCCGGCGTGTAAACAATTGCATGCGGATGGGAGAAAACTGTACCCGGAGTTAAAATAACAGTATTGGGAGTGGCAATAACGGTATTGGTAGTGCACATAAGGCTATGAACAGTGTACATACTGGTATAGGCCAAAATTTCAAACGTATCCTGCGGGTAAACAAGTGTATCCGGCGTGTAAACAATTGCATGCGGATGGGAGAAAACTGTACCCGGAGTTAAAATAACAGTATTGGGAGTGGCAATAACGGTATTGGTAGTGCACATAAGGCTATGAACAGTGTACATACTGGTATAGGCCAAAATTTCAAACGTATCCTGCGGGTAAACAAGTGTATCCGGCGTGTAAACAATTGCATGCGGATGGGAGAAAACTGTACCCGGAGTTAAAATAACAGTATTGGGAGTGGCAATAACGGTATTGGTAGTGCACATAAGGCTATGAACAGTGTACATACTGGTATAGGCCAAAATTTCAAACGTATCCTGCGGGTAAACAAGTGTATCCGGCGTGTAAACAATTGCATGCGGATGGGAGAAAACTGTACCCGGAGTTAAAATAACAGTATTGGGAGTGGCAATAACGGTATTGGTAGTGCACATAAGGCTATGAACAGTGTACATACTGGTATAGGCCAAAATTTCAAACGTATCCTGCGGGTAAACAAGTGTATCCGGCGTGTAAACAATTGCATGCGGATGGGAGAAAACTGTACCCGGAGTTAAAATAACAGTATTGGGAGTGGCAATAACGGTATTGGTAGTGCACATAAGGCTATGAACAGTGTACATACTGGTATAGGCCAAAATTTCAAACGTATCCTGCGGGTAAACAAGTGTATCCGGCGTGTAAACAATTGCATGCGGATGGGAGAAAACTGTACCCGGAGTTAAAATAACAGTATTGGGAGTGGCAATAACGGTATTGGTAGTGCACATAAGGCTATGAACAGTGTACATACTGGTATAGGCCAAAATTTCAAACGTATCCTGCGGGTAAACAAGTGTATCCGGCGTGTAAACAATTGCATGCGGATGGGAGAAAACTGTACCCGGAGTTAAAATAACAGTATTGGGAGTGGCAATAACGGTATTGGTAGTGCACATAAGGCTATGAACAGTGTACATACTGGTATAGGCCAAAATTTCAAACGTATCCTGCGGGTAAACAAGTGTATCCGGCGTGTAAACAATTGCATGCGGATGGGAGAAAACTGTACCCGGAGTTAAAATAACAGTATTGGGAGTGGCAATAACGGTATTGGTAGTGCACATAAGGCTATGAACAGTGTACATACTGGTATAGGCCAAAATTTCAAACGTATCCTGCGGGTAAACAAGTGTATCCGGCGTGTAAACAATTGCATGCGGATGGGAGAAAACTGTACCCGGAGTTAAAATAACAGTATTGGGAGTGGCAATAACGGTATTGGTAGTGCACATAAGGCTATGAACAGTGTACATACTGGTATAGGCCAAAATTTCAAACGTATCCTGCGGGTAAACAAGTGTATCCGGCGTGTAAACAATTGCATGCGGATGGGAGAAAACTGTACCCGGAGTTAAAATAACAGTATTGGGAGTGGCAATAACGGTATTGGTAGTGCACATAAGGCTATGAACAGTGTACATACTGGTATAGGCCAAAATTTCAAACGTATCCTGCGGGTAAACAAGTGTATCCGGCGTGTAAACAATTGCATGCGGATGGGAGAAAACTGTACCCGGAGTTAAAATAACAGTATTGGGAGTGGCAATAACGGTATTGGTAGTGCACATAAGGCTATGAACAGTGTACATACTGGTATAGGCCAAAATTTCAAACGTATCCTGCGGGTAAACAAGTGTATCCGGCGTGTAAACAATTGCATGCGGATGGGAGAAAACTGTACCCGGAGTTAAAATAACAGTATTGGGAGTGGCAATAACGGTATTGGTAGTGCACATAAGGCTATGAACAGTGTACATACTGGTATAGGCCAAAATTTCAAACGTATCCTGCGGGTAAACAAGTGTATCCGGCGTGTAAACAATTGCATGCGGATGGGAGAAAACTGTACCCGGAGTTAAAATAACAGTATTGGGAGTGGCAATAACGGTATTGGTAGTGCACATAAGGCTATGAACAGTGTACATACTGGTATAGGCCAAAATTTCAAACGTATCCTGCGGGTAAACAAGTGTATCCGGCGTGTAAACAATTGCATGCGGATGGGAGAAAACTGTACCCGGAGTTAAAATAACAGTATTGGGAGTGGCAATAACGGTATTGGTAGTGCACATAAGGCTATGAACAGTGTACATACTGATATAGGCCAAAATTTCAAACGTATCCTGCGGGTAAACAAGTGTATCCGGCGTGTAAACAATTGCATGCGGATGGAAGAAAACTGTACCCGGAGTTAAAATAACAGTATTGGGAGTGGCAATAACGGTATTGGTAGTGCACATAAGGCTATGAACAGTGTACATACTGGTATAGGCCAAAATTTCAAACGTATCCTGCGGGTAAACAAGTGTATCCGGCGTGTAAACAATTGCATGCGGATGGGAGAAAACTGTACCCGGAGTTAAAATAACAGTATTGGGAGTGGCAATAACGGTATTGGTAGTGCACATAAGGCTATGAACAGTGTACATACTGGTATAGGCCAAAATTTCAAACGTATCCTGCGGGATAAACAAGTGTATCCGGCGTGTAAACAATTGCATGCGGATGGGAGAAAACTGTACCCGGAGTTAAAATAACAGTATTGGGAGTGGCAATAACGGTATTGGTAGTGCACATAAGGCTATGAACAGTGTACATACTGGTATAGGCCAAAATTTCAAACGTATCCTGCGGGTAAACAAGTGTATCCGGCGTGTAAACAATTGCATGCGGATGGGAGAAAACTGTACCCGGAGTTAAAATAACAGTTTTGGGAGTGGCAATAACGGTATTGGTAGTGCACATAAGGCTATGAACAGTGTACATACTGGTATAGGCCAAAATTTCAAACGTATCCTGCGGGTAAACAAGTGTATCCGGCGTGTAAACAATTGCATGCGGATGGGAGAAAACTGTACCCGGAGTTAAAATAACAGTATTGGGAGTGGCAATAACGGTATTGGTAGTGCACATAAGGCTATGAACAGTGTACATACTGGTATAGGCCAAAATTTCAAACGTATCCTGCGGGTAAACAAGTGTATCCGGCGTGTAAACAATTGCATGCGGATGGGAGAAAACTGTACCCGGAGTTAAAATAACAGTATTGGGAGTGGCAATAACGGTATTGGTAGTGCACATAAGGCTATGAACAGTGTACATACTGGTATAGGCCAAAATTTCAAACGTATCCTGCGGGTAAACAAGTGTATCCGGCGTGTAAACAATTGCATGCGGATGGGAGAAAACTGTACCCGGAGTTAAAATAACAGTATTGGGAGTGGCAATAACGGTATTGGTAGTGCACATAAGGCTATGAACAGTGTACATACTGGTATAGGCCAAAATTTCAAACGTATCCTGCGGGTAAACAAGTGTATCCGGCGTGTAAACAATTGCATGCGGATGGGAGAAAACTGTACCCGGAGTTAAAATAACAGTATTGGGAGTGGCAATAACGGTATTGGTAGTGCACATAAGGCTATGAACAGTGTACATACTGGTATAGGCCAAAATTTCAAACGTATCCTGCGGGTAAACAAGTGTATCCGGCGTGTAAACAATTGCATGCGGATGGGAGAAAACTGTACCCGGAGTTAAAATAACAGTATTGGGAGTGGCAATAACGGTATTGGTAGTGCACATAAGGCTATGAACAGTGTACATACTGATATAGGCCAAAATTTCAAACGTATCCTGCGGGTAAACAAGTGTATCCGGCGTGTAAATAATTGCATGCGGATGGGAGAAAACTGTACCCGGAGTTAAAATAACAGTATTGGGAGTGGCAATAACGGTATTGGTAGTGCACATAAGGCTATGAACAGTGTACATACTGGTATAGGCCAAAATTTCAAACGTATCCTGCGGGTAAACAAGTGTATCCGGCGTGTAAACAATTGCATGCGGATGGGAGAAAACTGTACCCGGAGTTAAAATAACAGTATTGGGAGTGGCAATAACGGTATTGGTAGTGCACATAAGGCTATGAACAGTGTACATACTGGTATAGGCCAAAATTTCAAACGTAAAATCAAGCTTAAATCAAATAAAGATATATAACCCTCTATCTCCCCCGAAGTCTTTTGGTATTTTCCTTTTCTAATAGAAAGACACAAAGACAGAAGAGGTTTAAGTACAGGTGGTTTACAGACTGCAAGGTCTGCGTCTATTGTTACGCTTGGCAGATGGTTTTTTACTGGAATGTATTTCCGAAGGAATTTACGGTTGCGCAAGGTCACCCTACCAGAGCCATCAATTTTAATAACATACTGATCAAATTGGCGAACCTCTATCACTTTGCCCGTCTTGTCCCATTTCAACGGATATGGCCCTGTCTGATTCTGGACACGTACATGATCACCAACTACTAGGAAAGGTAGCCGTTTGGTGTGCTCAGAAAGGCGTTCAGCATCCTTCATGTGACGATTTCTCAAAGCCTCTTCTCTGGCTAGCATTGTTTGTTTCCATGTTTCATGACGTTTGTAGTGTCCAGGAGGGATTGGTATGAAGTCCCGGATAGGACGTCCAAACACACACATAGCTAGAGAGAGTTTAGTGTCCCTATCTGGTGTGTTGCGGTATTGTAGCATCGCCCTTTGAAAAGCGTCTGTATTAAGGTCTCCGTTCTGACCTGTGTTATCTGCAATTAGGCGTTTGACTGTTTTGACACCAATCTCGGCACGACAGTTACTGTGTGGAAATGCCACTGATGACAGTCTGTGGTGAACACCCCAATCTTGGAGAAAACCTCGTGTTGCTTTGGCAGTGAATTCAGGCCCACCATCAGAAGCAAGCTCGTCTGGAATACCAAATGTGACAAATATGCGTCGCAGACAACTAACCAGTCCCTGTGAACCATTTGATGATTTTTCCTCGACAGGCCAGTTGGAATAACGGTCAACAACGACTAGGTAGTTCACACCCTTGTAGTGAAAATAATCAGCACAAACACTTTGAAACGGATAGTCCGGTGATGTCAATGGAGTGGGTGGGGCTGACGGATTTGATGGAGCAATGCGATTGCAATAATTGCACTGTTCTCTAGTATCAATAATAGCTGGAGTGATGCCAGGCCAGAAGATAGACGCTTCTGCTCTAGCAACCATTGAAGTGACCCCTTGATGAGCTGCGTGAAATGATGACAACACATGTCCTCTAAGGGAGGGAGGTACAACAACGCGATCATTGTACAGCACAACTCCATCGATGGTATGAAGACCTTCTCGGAACTGATAGTATTCACGTATGCATTCAGGAAAGTCGCATCTTGACTCCGGAAGCCCACTTTCTACGAGATCAACGAGGATTGACATGGTGTCATCACTTGACGTAGCTGTTCTGACTCGTTCCCAGGTAACCGATTGCAAATCTAAAGATTCAAGTGCAGCTGTAGCTGAAATCACCACAGTGTCTTCTGTATCAGTAGTTGATGGAGGAGGCAGTCGTAAGCCATCAAGCAGTGCCGGGCTTAGTAATGGCGAGTCTATGCTAGCTATGTCATCTGGTAGGGACAATTTCTCTGCGGAACCAGTGGGATGGCGGGAAACACAGTCAGCAGCTCGATGACGAATACCAGGCACATGTATCATCCGAAATTGATAACGCAGAGTCTTTTCCTTCAAGTTCCTCAACCGTGTGTTTGATATATCTTGCAATGATCTATCCCCAAATATCTTCAACAGTGGCTTATGATCAACTGCGACTATGAGGTCATGACAACCTAAGACGAAGTAGCGAGCTTTGTCTAATGCATCTGCCACTGCTAGTGCCTCTCCTTCAATGGGTGCATATCGTGATTCAGCGGCGTACGTGAAACGGCTTCCTACTAGTGTTACCTTCCATCCAGTTTTGCAGCATAGTGGGTGTATGTCTGAACACTTGCAGTTTTTCTGAAGCAACCAAAAACCAATGCCAGACTTAGACCAATCGGTTGCTAGGCAGGTCGGTCTTTTTGGGTCAAAGATCTGAACACCCTGCTCAATCTCTTTCGCAATTTTTAACTTGGATTCATCAAACACTGTTTGTAGTTGTTCATCCCAATGAAATCTGGTACCTGGTTTGAGCAGCTCTCTGAAGGGCAGCATTCTCTCCGCCATGCTGAATGTGTAAGACACCTGATTCACAAGGCCATACCAAGACCGGACATCAGTGGAATCCTTTGGTGTCGGAAAGTCCAGAATGGCATGGATATACTTTTGACAAGGCCGGACGCTGTTTGCTGTTATTTCAAAACCAGCAAATTCCACTGTGTCCTGACCAAATGCAAATTTACTTGGGTTAAGGGTGATTCCGCGACGACCACAAATGTCCAACCATTCAACTGCTTGAAAGAAGTTATCTTCCATTGTGTCAGCCCAAAGCAGAACGTCATCAACACATCTGGTGTGATTTGGTATGTGAGCAACAATCTCATCGTAACGTCTGGTATAGCCATCACCTGAAGCAATATAACCCTGTGGTGCAGTCTTGTAGCGGTAACGCCCCCAAGGTGTGATAAACGTGGTAAGGTGGCGATCTTCCTCGCAGATGGGTACACTGTGATATCCATTCCATGCATCGAAGACAGTCTTCTTGGTACCATGTGGCACAGACCTTGTTTGATGAAATGGTGACTGAGTGTGATGTGTTTCGCGTTTGGCATGCTTATTCAGCGATTGAAAGTCTACAGTTCGTCTGGGTTTACCATCCTTTTTGGGACACACAATCATTCGATGGCACCATGTGACTGGCTCACCTATTGGCACAGGTTCAATAACACCAAGTCTCACATCTTGATCAAGTCCAGCTTTCACAGCCTCTTGCCAGTTAAGTGGTACAGGCACAGGTTTGTGATGAGCAACTGGAGTTGCATTTTGGTCTATTAACAGTTTCATAGGTGGGCCATCCATAAGTGGGATTTGTTGGTGCTCACATGTGTTGAATGTGCTGAATTTATAATAATCAATGAGGTACTGCTGTAGCATTTCCCTGTTGGAGTCTGTTGCGGGATATGGTAGATGTTGTGGTGGCGGTGGTGGGAATTGGCGCTTGTGACATCCACATGGAGCGATTAAATGATTATCATCCTGAAGGCCGTCAATTTTGTCACAGTCCTTGCCTAGGCCTTGAACTGCTGTACAAATAACAGGGAAGTTTTCAGGTATTATGCCTAGTGAAACACATGCCTCTCTGCTCAGAAATAATTTGTCAGACATGTCAGTTACATAAGTGATCTGTCTTGTTTCCAGTCTCTGTCCGACCTTTTTTGTGCCTGTTAAGCGAAGGACCACAGCACCAAGAATCCGTATTCCTTCATTGTTCGCTGTGTGCATCTTCATGGTTACTGGAATGAGGTCAGTTTGACTTAGTCCAATGCGATGTATCACTTTGAGTCCAGCTAGACAACTTTGGCATCCAGTGTCTGCCATTGCAGGTATGATGACAGGGTTAGAGCTTTGGCGTAAGTTGAACCCAAGGGCAGTATAATCTTCACTTACAGCCTGAATTGTGACATTTATAAATGGCTGCGGCCTTGAAATATGCTTGACCCATGTGTCCTTTAGGCCATCGTATATGTGATGTTCTAGGAAGATAGTCTTGCATTGTAACGATCCTCCAGAGTCATTTATAGTACATAATGTCTCAAATGCATATGAACCAGTCTCGCACTTCTCTTCGTTGGAATGAACTGAACATAGCGCATTAAAGACGGCACCTTCACAGTCATTGTCTGATGAATGAGGATTTCGCACTGGCTTATGGTTGTCTTTACTGCGGCATACACTCTCCATGTGGTGGTCTCTGTTACAGTAGCAACATCTATGACCATAGGCAGGACATTCTTTTTGCGAATGAGTGCTGAAGCTTTCTTGCCATGACCTTTTTTTCCACAGTATGAGCATGAGTCCTGCTTGTCCTTCAGTGTGGACTGTTTCAACTTCCTGTAGGAACTGCTTGCAACTTCTACAGCGTGTGAATCTAGTAGACGAGAGGCAGACCGTTTACCTGCTTCTTTTGCCTCTACAAACCGGAATACATCCTCAAGGCCCATGTCTTGATTCTTGTCACCTAGAAGATCAAATTGTATTTTATGATCTGCAATGCCACGAGTTAATACATCACGTAGGATTGCGTCAGTATAGTTGACATCAGAGTCACAATTTGGGCAGTTTATAAGAAATTTGCACACGCCAGCTTGGCCTCGTAGACGAGTGCCAAAACTACGCACTGGTTCATCACGGTCTTGGCGCATGTTGTGAAGTGTTACTCTAGCTACCATTGTGTTTTCTTCACGAACAGCAAGTTTCTTAATTGCAGCCAATACATCTTCTTCTCACTTGTTGGTGAGGCTTCCTCCCGCAGAACGTGTGAGGTCCTTTCTGAGTGGTTCATCACAACATTCGAGAAGCTGTACAACTCTATCTCGAGCTGTTAATTTGGTTGCATCCACATAGTCTAACCACCTAGTTTCAAAGTAGGACCATTCCTCACTTGAGCTCGCGGCTGAGATAGTAGGTCTCTTGACTTTTTCAACCTTTGCGGCAGTGGTTGGTGCAGTGTGGGTGGTGCTGTGTGCTGTAATGAGAGCGGCCACTATTGCTGCTTCGAGGTCCGGCGTCCTGTAGTCGCAGCCAGGAATCGGGCAGTCTACCTCTGGCATGGCTGTTTCCTTAGACCGTGTACATAAATAAGAACGCTGTCTATTTGAAGGAGTTTATCCAAAACAATGAACACGGTCTACTGAAAAGATACAAAAGCAATAATGCATAATTGTGCATACATACAGCTTAAATCAAATAAAGATATATAACCCTCTAAAAGAGAATTGTCTATTTAATGTATGCGTCTAAATTCTAAGATAAGTTGATAATTAAACACTCCCTGCATGCAGCTGGATAGATAAGCATTGTTTAAGTAATTACGTTTTCTAGTAAAGAAATATGTATCGGCAAACAACATACAGTGCATGATATGGCTTTTGTATATGGTCTCATCGTCTGGACCATAAAACCCCGGTTTCAGCGAAAAATACCTCTAAGTAATGAAGTTGAGAACTTTGAATTAATACTAATATTACTGAAAGGGTGCGCAGCCGCAATTAAACCAACGGAAGTCCGGTAAATTGACTGGTATTTGGGATATCGCGTATATGTATTGACCAGTAGTTACGAATACATTGCATCCCAAAAACCAGTAAATTTACCGGACTTCCGTTGGTTTAATGGCGGCTGCGCACCCTTTCAGTAATATTTGTACTAATTCAAAGTTTTCGTATTAGTACTATGTCAAATTTTTCAAATTCACTATTTAGAAGTTTGTCTTTTTTCGCTGAAACCGGGTCCCTATGGTCTAGACTCGAGCAGTCAGACTTAATACAAGAGTAATTTGGAAAGTTGGTGGTTAGATGGTATCTGTGTAAAAACTAAAAAGTGTTTGTAAAACATTTAATCTTTTAGTAAATATTGTAATGCGAAAACCCGTTTTTTTGTAGACAGTAGCACTAAACTGACTAACAGTTTTTACAGTTAATACAAAAAGTTGTTGCAAGAAAATAGATTATATTGAAAACTTTAACAACCACGATTCTTATGATGATTTTACAAACTTGGATGAAACAAAAAAGAAATAAATCCATCTCAGAAGTTGGAACAATAAAATAACGGTGCATATGACGGTGAAAATGCCACCTTTAGTCACTCCTGTTTGATTTCCAGACAAACTTTTATCGCAAAATGAAGTAACACCAGTAGCTCTATACCAGTTTACGGTCACTTTTCTAGGCTTTTGTCAGGGAGGGTAACCTGAATTGGTCATTCGTTTTCTTTTATCAATGAGATATAAGAACTGAAACTAGAAATAGTTTTGCAGAAATGACCACTTACAAAATTTACTCGTTCAGTCGCGTATTGATAAGTAATTGGAGACGGGACTCCACTGTATTATCATTACCGTCGAATTGCCGTCAAAGGTTAATGTAATATTTTCAAATCAAAAGTGTCGAGTCGAAATTACTTTTTATTTAATTTAGTGAGCAAATATCTGGACGTTAATGAAAAAAGTAGATTTTATCTTTAATAATCAAAATAAATTGTTTTTAATGAGAGAGGATTGTGTATTTGGTTTAGAACCCAAGAAAACATGGATCGGTTATCTCAGAATGGCACATAAGCAAACAAGGGCAGGATATTAGTATTACTAAGGTATTTCTGCGTTACACAAATATAACAAGAGTGCCAAACTGACACAAAATACGCCCGTCAAAATGCTGATCATCAAAGTTGCGTAACGATCTGATGAAAATTTTTCGACTCAGTTTTTGGACAATTCAAGGGCCATAATTCAGGAGTGCCTGGGGGGATTTGGCAGGTAATAGAACTTGGTCGATATATTATACCCACCAACATATTCACCAAGTTTGATAAAGACCGGATGAAAACTCTTTGACTTAGAGAGCGAAAACATTAATTTTGGACAATTCAAGGGCCATAATTCAGGAGTGCCTGGGGGGATTTGGCTGGTTATAGAACTTGGTCGAGATATTATGCCCACCAACATATGCACCAAGTTTGATAAAGATCGGATGAAAACTCTTTGACTTAGAGAGTGGAAACCCTGCGGACGCCGCCCGCCCGCCCGCTGCAGGTGTTCCCATAATACGTCCCGTTTTTCAAACGGGCGTATAAAAAGGAAAATTTAAAAAGCCGTTAAAACATGACAAAAAACAACAACAAAATATTGCATGCGTTGTTTGATTGATTGCTGTAACATAGAAATTAACTTTTTTTACTGTAAAACGATTCGCAGTAATTACAATATATACATAATATACATAATATACAAAACATATCTTAAAATATTTGAAACGATGGTGTGCATACGACATAATTAAAAATCACATTCTAGATTGACAAATGTAAACTTCATATAAAACACATTTCAGGCCAGTCATTGCCAAAATGGACAAAGCTAACTTTTATTTTAAATGATTTGGTGTAAAAAAGTAAACGAATACGGTGTTATATGGAAAAACAAGGAAATGTTTTCCTTACATTGGAGTATTTTCTAATTTAATTCTTCTTCCTGTAAAAACATCCTGACTTTTCAGCAACCTAAATACACATCAAAACGGGAGCTAAAATGAATAATATTTTTAATTAATTTATTTGAACATAAATAATTACTATTATTTGTTACTTTGAAAAAATCACATCAGTTATGCTGCTAATAAACAACATTTCAGTCGAGGTTCACCTTGCTTATTGACATTGAAATTCAACAATGCAAAACTTGCTACAATATGGTCTTTGTTACCTGGACAAATACACGCTTTTGGGGGGATATACGTTTGTCTTAAATCAATATGTCTGCCATTGTTTAATCGCAATGCAATATGTTTTCAATATGACCGCCTTCCGTTAAAATATGTATTATATTTTTATATGATTTGATAGGTCGTAGATCACATCGTTATCCTGCAATTTGTGTAATTTCTTCACCATCAGAATTATAGGAGTAAAGTATTGCCATCCATCATGTAGAAATATAGGGTGGTAATTTATCTTAACAAACAAAAATCCTTTGTCACCAACGGTTTATTTGATAATTGGATGATTCGATTGAACTGTTTTCAGATGTTCTTAGCCCGTTGAGTGTTTTCAGGATTCGTTTGCGGACCTAAATTATATTTCTTATGTAAGATTGTTTAGCTAGAATTACCATAAAACTTTATTCGCAAAATTCGAAGACGCCGGCTTTTTGTTTGACCATGGTATAGATGAAGCAGAAGTCAGTAATGAAATTAGGACCTCAGACCAGCTCAGACAATCACCTAATAGAAGCAAAAGTCTCGACTGAATGACGATCAGTAAAAACGGTCAGTAAAGAAATCTGGAATCAATGTTGCAAAACAATTGTCTCGACTGATGGTCAGTAATGGTCTGACATAAGAGCAGCACAGGCAATCACCAAATGGAAGCACCAGTCTTGATTGAATGGCGATCAGAAAAAATGTTCAGTAAAGAATTCTGGAATTAATGTTGCATAACAATTGTTTTATGGAAATATCAGTTTCAGCAAAATGACAAGGGTCAGTTGTGAAATCAGAATATCAAAGCTTTTACGAATACATCGGTCCAAACTGAATTATTACTAAGCTTTAACGTTATACCATAAAATGACAGAGAACGATCAGACATTTTAGATTTGGGCTTACATGTAAGCAACTCTTGAAATCTTAATTTGGTCTTTTATCATAAGAGCAACAGTACAATATTTAAATTATAAAATATAAAAACGATTGATTAACTTACATTAGACTAGATTCTTGTTTTCCGGAGATGCGTATTAGGTCTTTCAAGGTTGCTTGTATAATGTACGAACTGGGATGAACGCCGTTAAATATTAGACTTTTAAAGATATATATGCCATTTTACTGTTTGCATTTACTGATTTTGGTCTGGATATCCTCAGTAAATCAGATCTACTGTCAAAGACAAGCTATAGTAAGACGGCGAAGGTATTTTCCTTATATTGCTATTATGATTGATGGTTAAGTAATGACAAAATTATAACCTGTCTGAGATTGTTTCGAGGAATTTTTCTTACTTATTTTAGGTGTCTACGTTTTTCGGTCAGTTTATTTCTGTTTACTTCTATTGTTTGCGTCAGACACACGAGTCTGTTTATTTGAAAAACATGTTTACTCAATAAAACCAAGCCTGCAATATTTAAATATTTGTCGTGTTCGGTGGCATTTAGTTCCCTTTTCATTTTTTTTGTTAACAAATGCAGCTGATCTCTCTTATTAGTTTTATTTTACTTTTTCTGAAAGTGGGGTAATGTGGGTGATGTGAGGAGGCATTAGGATTCTATTTTCCACAAACACAACAAATATGCAGCAGTCATTTAAACAGCGGATTTATAATTTGAATTCTTAAATAGTTTCTTATAGATGAATCTTCTCTGCGTTTTGACACTGTTCCTGCACCACTTATTCAAAAGCCCGGACACACTTACATAAAATGTGAAAGTTTTCTAAATCGTAAATGCCGAATTTACTACACATGTTTGCAATGTGCCACATACTTATTGATTGTAGGTCAATGAAATATTAAGGTGAGCGTGTTTACTTAAGAAAGTAATACTTAAGAGGCTGAGTTTTACCCTTTTTAATCCCCTTAAGTTCAAGGACTATGGGCCTTTGGGCGAATTTGATTCAATTTTAGCTGCGCCACGCATTCTGCTTTTTAAATGGCTTTTACTCTAGCATGCAGAATTACAGGTTCTTAATGGGGTTTTCTCCTATTTTCTCTATATTAACTTAATTTGGGCACCATTCGCCGCTCTTCTGTCATGGTAATCTAAAACTACCACAGTGAAGATTCCATGATTGAGTCATCAATACCATCGATTGAAATGTATTAAAATCGTACTGTTAACAAACATAAATGTAGATGTGGAATTACGATTCTGATATAGAAGAGTGAAACATGCATACCAGGAAAGGCCGCATTCAGAAACCACAGCCTCCCCAGGCAACCGAAAAGGAAAAAGTAAAAGAGTTTCTGGCTTTATAACATAAACAATTTCATAATAGACACCACAAACGATTAAAGAAAATGATAATTCGTGTGGTTACCGCATTGAAACGGACAGAAGTATAAACATTGTGCTTCTGGTAGTTTAAACAAGGCTCAAGTGTGCACCTAGTTCGCACTTTCTCTAACAAGTTCTACTGTCAACAAATTAGTTCAAGTTTTCTTGGTAAATTACAATATTAAGATATTTTTTATATTTGTGACGTTCGGTTGCTCATACACTTTCCTTTTCATCAATATAATTATCACAGTAGCATTGTTTGTGCCGTGTGGCGGTCGCAATACGTTGCCCCTTAATTTAATCAGAATTATTATCAATTATGCCGCTTGCAAGCCTTATATATATTTTTGTGAAAATATCAAGTTGCGCTCTGCTCATGAACAGACTCAGTCAAACCGAGCTTGCATTATTTGACATTTGTCGTGTTTGGAGGAGTTCAAAGTTCTTTTTTTTTGTCTATTTGAAAGAAAAATAATAGGGCAAATATTCCAATTATTGCAGGCTCAGTTTGATTGACCTTGTTTATGGGAAGTAATGCAAATATTCCAAATCATTCCTGTCATTTTCCTGTTGAAAACCTTTGATTTCTCTATGTACATAAAGAAACTCTGATGACTGTTGTTCCAATAATTGAATAAGCCGTCAAGCATTGTTTGTGCCGTGTGGCGGTCGTTATACGCTGACCCGTAATTTAATCAGAATTATTATCAATTACTCCGTTTGCAAGCCTTAAATTTATTTTTGTGAAAATATTTATTTGCTCTCTGCTCATGAACAGACTCAATCAAACCGAGCTTGCATTATTTGACATTTGTCGTGTTTGGAGGAGTTCAAAGTTCCTTTTTTCGTCTATTTGAAAGACAAATAATTCCAATTATTGCAGGCTTAGTTTGATTGATTTTGTTCATGGGAAGTAATGCAAATATTCCAAATCATTCCTGCATTTTCCTGTTGAAAACTTTTGATTTCTCTCTTTACAGAACGAAACTCTGATGACTGTTGTTCCAATAATTGAATAAGCCGTCCGCTACATATATAGAACTAATTTGGCTTGTTCAGACAAATAGAAAATCTATAATTTCTGGGTGATAAATGGCAACACTTAATCTCTATAAATCTTATGTTTGGAATATTAGGCAAATTACAATATTACACAGTGATCTATTCTCTATAAATCTTCTGTTTGGACTATTAGACAAATTACAATATTACACAGTGATCTATGATCTATCTTATCTTGTAGAGTCTCGAATATATCTCTTCAAAAACAGACAAATGACTGTTTTTTAACCATATCGGAGACATATATCGGGAAGTCGACAAACCAATCGTATATTTGTTATTGTTATGCAATCGAAACCACATAATATTTAAGAAACGTATTGTTATTCTTCAAATGCTTAGCTACATGCATGATGTATTCTTAGACAGCATGTTTATCATTTCGTATAGTGCACAGATTTAAATCTGCCTCATTGTGATTTGAGAGCTCAATATTTATTTGTTGGTAATGAAACATTTCCTTGACTGAACGGGCAAAAATGCGAATTAAACTCACCTGGTTTAACTTCGCATTAATTTAGTAATCTCGTTTCTTTGTAACAAACGAATTTCTAGCTTAAGGGTTAACGGTGTGATAACTCGAATAAGTTGTTCTCAATTCATATAATTTTTATGAAATTATAGATATACTTTATATTATGATATTACAATCGTGGAACTTACGTCATAACCTTGCTCGTAGGCGGTTCAAACAAAATGGCCAATTAATGTCATTCTCTAGTCGTTGAGTTATATCAAAATTAATAGTTCATCGAACATTTACTTATAATATGCAGCATAGTTATTTATTTCTGTAAAAGCAACGTTTTAGCCTGAACGTGAGATAAGGGTTTTTTAACTAGGGATTTCACACCTCCAGCTGGTAAGACCCATTGCTTGCTATTAGATTACGTAACATGGTCACAAAACAACATGACCTTTCTTAATAAGCATTGTTTTTATGACTTAACGATGAATGTCTGAAAACTTTGAGTGGGCGTTTTAAAAAAACTTTAATTTCAATGACAGCCAATAAATCAAATTGCATAAAGGATAAAGTTACCTAAGTTAGTAAAGTTGCATTTTGTTATTAAATTAAAATTAATTTACCAAATGACGGTTATAACTGATATGCATTTTTCATATTTTTTTGTTAATTCGAAAATGCACTTGAACTTCAAAAGCACTTCCCAACCGCTTCTAAACCGGAACTACCCAACCAGCAAGGGAAGCCACTCTCAATTGGAGGTAACTCTGTATATCGGTAGGCCCCGATCGTGACAAGTCTGGTTCCCGGTGTAATTAACTGTAGCCAGACCAGTGTTGTTGTTTTTCATTATAGTAGCACAGCCAAGATATAATATGGCCACTCCGTCACTCATGTATTGGAAATCAATCATTGAAGTTAAAATATCAAACAAGCTGTTTCTATTTGAGTTAAAAAAGAAGATTTTTTGTGTGCTTGGTTTCAATATCTGTCAGGGTTATACTCACTAGCAGGCGTTTGTATCTTGCTTAATTTATTACTTGTTCGCTTTCTTTGAAATCGGCTATTTTCCCTATGTCCTTATATTTTCGTTCAATCAAACACATTTTCGTTTATCTTGGTCTCGTGGTTTTGCATATGTTTTAGATCCTTATCAAAGAGAATAGTCCATTTAATTTACGCGTCTACATTCTAAGATAAGTTGATAATTAAAAACTCCCTGCATGCAGCTGGATAGATAAGCATTATTTAAGTAATTACTTTTTCTAGTAAAGAAATATGTATCGGCAAACAACATACAGTGCATGATATGGCTTTTGTATATGGTCTCATCGTCTGGACCATATAAACCCGGTTTCAGGGAAAAACACTTCTAAGTAATGAAGTTGAAAACTTTGAATTAGTACTAAAATTACTGAAAGGGTGCGCAGCCGTAATTAAACCAACGGAAGTCCGGTAAATTGACTGGTTTTTGGTGTATCGCGCGTGACCAGTAGTTACGAATACATTGCATCCCAAAAAACCAGGAAATTTACCGGACTTCCGTTGGTTTAATGGCCGCTGCGCACCCTTTCAGTAATATTAGTACTAATTCAAAGTTTTCGTATGAGTAATATGTCAAATTTTTCAAATTCACTATTTAGAGGTTTGTCTTTTTTCGCTGAAACCGGGTCGCTATGGTCTAGACTCGAGCAGTCAGACGTAATACAGGAGTAATTTGGAAAGTTGGTGGTTAGATGGTATCTGTGTATAAAGTGTTTGTAAAACATTTAATTTGTTAGTAAATATTGTAATGCGAAAACCCGCCTTTTAGTAGACAGTAGCACTAAACTGACTAACAGTTTTTAGTGTTGATACAAAAAGTTGTTGCAAGAAAATAGTTATATTGAAAACTTTAACAACCACGATTCTTATGATGATTTTACAAACTTGGATGAAACAAAGAGAAATAAATCCATCCCAGGAGTTGGAACAATAAAATAACGAATACTGTCCCTTGTATCCACTCATGGTTGTCTCCAGTGCCCTATACTTTAAAGCGATGTTAACAAGTTACAGGAAAAACGACAAATATTTGCTGAGTAATAAGAGGTTTTATGAGGAGATTTTAATCTATACAAATATCAATTATATATGAGATTATTTTAACGCAAATATGTCTTCGCTAAAATGAGACGTTTTCGGTAATTTAACACTTAATTTAAAATGCCATAATAACGTAATAAATACTAGAGTTGTATGATAAACACGGTTTAATGAAAAATATTATATGTAATAAAGTGTTTCAATTTAGTAAAGATTGGATACAGGCTTAAAAAGTTGAATGCAGAAATAGCTAATTTTGTTAAAATTTGTATTTAAATGACCATGTCACAATAGTATCTGGAAAATCGTGTTGCAATCGATATTATAGCCATATATATTTTATGACCAACTTTAGTAAAAAAAAACATGACTTACTAACTGCCTCTCCGATAACCCGTCCGCCTCAGGTCTTTTTTCGAACAGGCGTATAAAATACCAATTTTTACTTTCAATCAATATTGCTTTTAATTAATATTGAGTCTAAACGAATTGAAATTAACGACTTCCGTTATAGCTTTTAAAGTAATCATTTCTATTGAAACTGCTCATTTCCTTGTAAAATACTTGTAATTATATTATAGCTAACAATCAGCACAAGCCTTGCGTAGAAGTTAAACTTTCATCAATTTAAACTTGGAAGATTCCTTTTTGTTTTTCATTTTTTGTCAAAACATTTATCATGAACGTTTCAGAATGTGAAGACTACGGATTTTGAACTTTTAAAGTGCCGAAAACGACAATATGAAAATATTGCAGGCTCGGTTTGATTGAGCTCGTTCATGGACAGTAACGGAAATGCATATAACCAAGCCACCAACCAAGGGTTGAGCGCAACTCAAAATAACACCAGTATAAGTACAACTTTGATCCATCCCTGCCGATAGTAAGGTTGAATTTTGACAGCAACCGAACACGAATACGTATTCTGTTTGTAGGAAGGTACACTGCTTTTTTTTCTCCAAACAGTATAATCTTAATCAGTAGTATTTCTTTAGTGTTTTTCCAACCACCCAGTACACGAGCAAGCAATCTAGTAAAAATTTCTTGATGCGCACTTAAAAAGGAGACGTTATTTGATGTTCTTGGAATTTGAAATACTAGTTTTCTTAACTGAATTGATCTTTTAAAGAGGGAACTTACTTTAGATACAATATTATCTTTACATGAATATATTGTTTAGCACTTCAGTCTTAATGTGAAGTGGAATCAATACAATCAGAATGAACACATGGCCAGAGGAATGCGACCTGTAGCAATGTGTTTCCATGTATATTAATGTCCCGTTTCCTTAATATAGCCTTAATTACCGTCCAAATCTCTGCTAAATCAATCTCATCCCTTTGCCCAAGAATAACCAGATCTTCGTGGGCCTTGTATGTTGATTGATTACCAATCATGTCCTATGGTGCGCTGATCAAATTTGATTTGCATGCATTTATGCTTCTCTTACAGAGGTCTGCACTAATGGGTTTCACTTAAGAAAACTGTAAAGTTTCTATCATGATACATGTATATCAAGAGACCAATTTTCAATCGTTTATTATTATATATCAATACATAGATTTGATAATATTTTCTCTCCTTAAAAAATCAGCTATATTTACCCACCAAAGACCTGCACTAATGCATTTTGCTTGAGAAAGCAGAGAAGTTCATGTTATAATATATCAAGAGACCAATGGTCAAACGTATATTTTTATATATGTCATAATCATGATTCGATTCTTTTTCCTAAAATATTCAGCTTGTTGTTTTCAGATTTTCTGATGATGTCTTTAACAAGGATATAAGCTTGGATAGACTCGTCAGACTTTTAGTTTGTAGCCGATTGTTTGTCCGGTTGAAACAGCATCACATTCATACACGATTTAGGTTGATTTATTTAACCGGCTTCTTTTTTAAACCTTATTTAAGTTAATTGGTGTTGTTTTATCAGTATTCGATAATAAATTATTTAAAATCACACAGCTTTTATATGAATTGGATTTGAAGAAAAACAAATATAAAACTCTCCAAGATTTCTCACTGTTTAGTTATCGACTTCCATACTGCACATGCATTTCGAAGACATACCAGTTTAAATTCAAGGAAACTTTAATTCTGAGAGATATCGGCGACAAGTCCTTGTCCCGGTTGTCCTTCCGCACCTTCAAGCAATCGAAAATCTTTGTGGTCTGAACTTGGAAGGCGTGTACGAAATGGGCTAGGATTCCCAAAGGATTCATTAAGAACTGTATTACCACAATGAGATGAAGGTGTTTATACGCGGTATTAACTGATTTTGTGAATTTGTATTCTGAGGTGGCCAGTATTCTAAATGATTGTGAGCAGCCAGTTTGCAGTCACTTTGAATAATGTTTTAAAAATAAATCAATAAATATTTTTTGCATGTATTATTGAAAGTTTTAGAGCAATAGCTTAATTATCAAGCAAGTAATGCCCCAGTACGAAGGTGTATACTTAGAAAAGTCGTTAAGTGTATTAATATATTATTTGGTTACACATGTTTGTTGGCCTATTTTGCTCAGTATTACATGTTCTTCTGCAGAACATTAAAATATTATTTTGTTATGTAATTATAAATAAGATAATGGGATGGTTTGCTAAGCTTCAATCCAGTAAAATATATTTTTAAGGTTTGAAAAATTTAATTCTAATATGACTTTATATCAGTATCGACATAATGTTGATTTATGCCCTTCGTTTTGTTACACTTTCCTTTAATTTCTTTTCTTCGTCGAGGATCTTGAATGACAATTAATTCTAGTACACTCCTTTATTGACAACAATGTTGTTGTAATTCCTTTATTAGGAAGGACATTTATGCACATTTTAATACCAATAGTGTCTTTCGTACAAAATGTGTGAGGATAATTTCTTTGTTCCTTTCTAAATTGCCATAACTTCTCTTTTAATTAACACATTTTAGGTATTTTGCAAAATATTTCTGTACCATACAATGCTTAGAGAGTGCTTTAAGAAGCTTGGCGAAAAGAGAAAGAATGTGAACGTGAACCAGAATAATAACATAAGCTCGGACATAAAATCGCACCAGTTTAGCTCCGGCAACATCTTCTATCTATTTAAAATTCGACTAAGTGCTTCAACCTGGGGCTAAATAACAGAGGCTGGAACTGGAAACCTTATGGATTTTCTTCAGCACAGCTCAAATCCATTTAAATCCGACCAAGCTGCCAAGTGCTGCAATCCGGGGCTAAATGACAAAGGCTGGGAATGGGAATCGAACTGGTTCTTCTTTGGCAAAAGCTCCCATCCATTTAAATCCGACCAAACTACCAATTGCTACAACCTGAAAGTTGCCCCAAAATACCCGACGTAATAAGCAAATAATTATGATCAAGTTTCTAGCCCAAAGACTGAAAGACTCCTATAGACTTTCAATTTTTCACATTAGTTTACTAATGAAATGTGATGCGCAATGATTCATCACGTGTGAGGATTAGAAGAGCCCGCTAACATGTCAAACTGGCCATTAATTGTTGTATGATTTTACCACTATCTTGTAATTATGTAATTTATTTTAAATCAATTAAAAAATACACGACTTTTAACTACGCATAGAGTAAACCGTTCCAGGTTGGACATAAAATGCTATGTAAATTTCATAAAAACCACCATGCATTTTCAATTGTTTTCGTTTTAAATGATGGGTTTGTGGAAGATAATTTGTAATTTTTATGCCTAATTATCTGTTCTGCCAAATTTTATGCAGATTAATTTATTATTGATAGAGATTAATGTGCTAATTATTTATAACAGGCATACACTCATTTAAATTTTAATTTACTTTGTTTTCCTGTCTTAGAGGAAACGTTGTTTGTGCATATTGCTAAGGAAAAGCATTATTACTTTTTAAACAGTTTGTTAGTTGTTGTTTATTTTCAAGTTTTACCAATATTTTATTGTTGCGTACCATACGTTTTTCAATGATAAACTATATTACAGAATTATTGTTTTGTGTTGTGTGGTGGTTGCTTAAAGTCTCCCCGTACATTCAAGCAATGCTGTTTGCAATTACGCCTTTAAAAGGCCTTTAGGTATAATGCATATATCTGCTTGAAATTTTGTTTTCTAAAATTAAAAGTAACATTATAAACATGATTATTTACAGCATAAATAGAACAAACCTGAACTAAGATAATCAAGCTGTATTTCCTGATATTTAACCTGAGTTTGATCACATAATTACTTGGATTTATCAAACGAACAGATATTTCTTAAATTTCCATTACTGCCCATGAACAGTCTCAATCAAACCGAGCCTGCAATATTTTCGTATTTGTCGTGTTCGATGACTTTCAAAGTTCCCTTTTCATTTATTACACTACTGAATTAACGTTTCATCTGTTTCTTTAAGTCAGTTCCAAAAACGTTTAAGAGCGCAAGTAAGGTAACATCAATATTAAAAATCAAAAGATGGCTTATTCATTGTAATTCAGATTTCATAAAAAATATCAACAAACCATTAGTGTTTTAATAGTATAGCAAAGGGATAGGCAAGTTTACTGATAATAATTATATAATTTTAATCAAGCAGTAATATGTTTATCAGGACAGCAAGCACAATCTGTCAGTTATTGAATTTGAGTTGGGTCCGACCGGATCATTTAACCTTTCGTATTAGATACAGAAGCAAGCTGATAGAAGATGTCACTGATTTAGCCCTTTCCTCATATATACGCATTTTTACGCATGTGCGACCAGTGTAGATCCAGATCATCTGGCACATCCGTGCCCTCCGACCAGGATCTGCACTGATCGCATTCGGTCAGAAATAACCTTACGAATCATAAAGCGGACCATGCAGATCCTGATCAGACGGCACGGATGTGCCGGCTGATCTGGATCTACACTGTTCGTCCACGCAATAAAGGTGTGTCTATGGAGGTAATATTTAAGTCCCCGACGTAATGGGCTATTTCATTTAAGGTGGCATTCCTACTATAAAGAGAAACTACTAATGGACCAGTCATAAACTTGGTCTTCTTATAGTTGAAATTAGTAATAGACATTTTTTCTAATCAATTTCATCTTTGATAGTTTCTCTTTTTGTGGAACAATGCAATGATTTAAAAAATAGACTTTGAACAGTATATACATAATATCCTTTTGTTCTGTTGAACTTGTTATAAATTTTATGTATCAGGAAGAATAACTAATTGTACAGTTAAAGTAACATTGCAAATTGTTAAGCAAAGAATATAAGCATTTTGCGGTGAATTCGTAACCTTTGTTGTAACATTTTTTATTTCATATTTATAAATCACCTCTTGGAGTTCTTCACGTTTCTTTTGACAGATGGTTGACAAATGCTGGCATGAATAAATCGAACACTCCAATTAGCGTTAACAAATAAATTTAATGGATGAAATTGTTAACAGCTATAAAAGTTCAATGAGTATTTCTTTATCCTATTGTGTGCCTTTTCCAAACTTCTTTATTCAAGAAATTTAATTGTTTCAACTGTTCTTAAATGCCAGAGATGTATTCATGCGCGATGCTAGACAACTAATGAGGTCGCGAAATTTAGTTACGTAGAACAAGTGTTTAGTTTTCTTTCAATAACGAGATTACCAGACTCAGGCAGATTGTCACAAAATGTCATTAGGGTGAAAGTGGTAGAAGCAATGTTTTTCCAGGCCACAAGATTCATGATTGGTAGTTTAGTTGGAGGTTATACGATTTTATCGATTTCTAAAATTTAAAGAAGCGGCTTTGTCCAGAAATAACTGCTATCAATCAATAAAATCCACATAGTATTAAAGCATTAGTGGACCTTTTTGGTGTGTATTGGCTCCCGAAAGTTCTTACCCAATATTAGACGTAACTGTGACCAGAGGTTGGCAAGTAGTTGTGTTAAACTAAGTTTTAAAAATATGTTCACATCTAATATCAGTTAATCCATTAATCTACGATTACGTATAGTGATGTATTAATATTGTTTTTACGTTGTAAAAAGACTTATTAAGTCTGCAAGTTTAATTATCAACAACAAAAACAACCTCAATTGTTAATACAATTATGCACTTTTCCAATACGTGGGAATTTCGTGTAGTTAATTTTTAGTAGCACAATTTTACAAAACTTTGACATAACAACGAAGTTATATGCAATGATTGCATCTCGTTGAAATATATGCATGCTTATAAAGTGTAATTGGGAAGTACTTATCCAAATTGAATGTTTATTGATCATTAGTCTAAATAAAGCACATACTCATATACGGTTCATGAACACTATTGTGATACATCTACAATATGGTGTATGCCTTGCACATTTATTTATAACTTAATTATCTTAAGGCTGATGTTCGCCTTAAAAGGTAACACATGTCATGTGAAAGAAAAACTCGCCTCACCCCAATTAAGACGGTCGCCGATAATAGCTTGACGTTGTCATTAACAGATTGGTCACACGACAGTGATGTATTTATTATATTACAAGGTCACTGTCTCAGTTCAATAACAGGTTGCAAAGAAACATCAGTCCCGATTTGACGGATTCAAACACGATTAATAATACAACTTCATTTATCTGGGAGAAAACTGTTGGGAAAGTAGCACAAGGAAATGTAAAAAAAGGTTTTGAACGGTAAAGAACGGTAAAGAAAACATACAACGACATCTTTTGCAAGGCAAACTGTTTGCAGTTAAAGAATTTTCAGTTGCTTATTATTGCCCCTACTTTCTCCAAGCCATTTCAGATTTAAAAAAAAAAAGTTCACTTTTGCGTACAGCGATTTCAGCCAATCAGCTGCTTGAGATTTGAAACTGGTTTCCAATCTCATTTGTATAACCTTCAGCCCAGATTTGTGCGTTCAAAACAAAAAATTCGTACATAAAATCTTAGTCACAAACATCAAAAGCGTTCAAGATGTTTCCTCCTTTAGTTGACGTAACTAGTCAGTATTTATTATTAATCACTCAATTTATATGTTATAACTATAATTCATTCAATATTTATGGTGTGATGAAAAAAATGTATCACTCCTATTGGATACAAGAACAGGTTATACGATGCCATTGCTCATCAAATATCAATATTTTAGCTTTCGTTTCTGTCAAAGTGCAAATAAACCAGGAAAATGGCCTGAAAGCGCCTGACAATCATAAGTTTGGTTGAGGTGCTATCACATGATTTACGATCAATCAAGGAAGATATGGTTGTTTCTTTATCGATGGTTCTCTGATTAATTTAGCGGGAAATCGGGATCCTAATTACAATCATAATCAGGATACAGGACAATAGCTTACATGGAAAATGCTTTTCCCTGCGGCACACTGGCCTTGCGTGCATGGAGAGTCAATTAAAGCATTTGAGTTAGTAAGAAATGGGGGATAATCTGATTTACTCTACAAGAATTACATTCTTAGATATTTTTCGAAACAAGATATTGCTTTACTTGGACCAATATTCAACGCTGTGAAAACAAAGCCAAAACACGCAGACTATTTGATTCCGTCATTTGCCTTTTAAAACTCATACTTTAGGTAAAGAGTTTTATCTTTAATTGAGTATCATCTGTATCATCATTGTTTTAGCATTTTTTAGTTTATGCTTTCCAGTGAAATATTTTTCCCGGTGAAATAAAAGTGGTATTTCACTGTTTTCAAACAGTGGAATATCATTTTTATTTTCACTGTTTTTTACGTTGGTACCTAAACGCACGTAACATTCCGAATGAGAACGTTTAGAAATCGGGATGAAGTTTGGTCATATGACGTCATGACGTCACGTCAAAGACAAACGTTTTTGGCGCCATTTCATGCAATGTTTCTGTTTAATTCACACAAATTATGCACTAAAAGCATAAAATAAAAAGAAAATTTGTTTTTACCAGAGTACGATAGAAATATATTTCACTCGTGAACTCCGGAATTATGTATTTTCACTCGTGGCTTCACCACACGTAAAAATACTTTTCCGGAGCTCACTCGGTGAAATATATTTCTATCTAACACTGGTAAAAACAAATATCCACTATATATTTGACAACAATACTGATAAGAAACAATGCCACTCAAATTTAGTAACAAGATACTATTCAATATTTGTTTTTAAGAGCTAAACTAAAACTACATTTGCGCCTTAAAATAATAAATAGACGACCAGAAAGTAATGCGTTTGTGTTGAACATTACTTTAAGCTGTTGCCTTGGCGTCATATAACAACTTGCGCTTTCCCTATATTTTAAATAAAACAACGGCCTTTTGATAATATTTTCACTTCTATATAAAATTTTGCAAATATACTTTGGCGAGTGTACATTGATAATTGAACCATTCAAGACCAACTGTATATGTCCAATAAGCACCTTGTTGACGGAATACAGTAGAATTCGGTTATTTGAATAGTCCATTCTAACGTCAAGAAATGACCATACATGTAGGAACCTTTTATTTCAATATTTAGAAATTTTCACTTAATATTAATATTCATAACCGCATGTTTTTGTTATTAACATTTAATAAACAATTAATTTTGTTTGTAATTAGTTCGCAGAACAGATTTATCTTTACCAAAGTAAGCTTGCGGCAGTATTAAAATATAATCATTTTATTTAGCGAAAACCGAAACGAATATTCCCAAAATTGCTCTAATGGTGAGTTTTCGATCTACTAAAGGTTTTTCCGAGACATACTTGGGACATAATTAAGTTTCAATCGTCAGCCACATATTGACCTCATTCAGAGTCAAAAGGGCCGTTACACTGGATCATAACAATAAATAACGAACTGTTTTGATAAACTAGCGACAAACGCAGAGAAACGGAGCAAGATGGACAAGCTAGTATTTTCGAACTCTGTATTATCGACGCATCTCTATTACCGACGTTAATTAGTTATGTAGACATGCGTTTCCATATTTGATAGCTTTGACCAAGATATGCCTACCTCTGTCATTTCTTGGTAAATATTACGTTAAAATGTTTGAACTTCGTAAGAATCTTTCTTAATTTTAACAAGTGCGTCGATAATACAGCGTTCCAAGCTAATGTGTCTTTATTAATCATTCTTTGAACTATGTTGAAGTTTTCAATATGCATATAATGTAGCTCAACCTGCCTCCTTCAAATGCCGAGAAGGTATTATGACATGAATAGTTTTATAGAAATAATTTTAATAAGATACACAAAACAATTAGCGATTATAAGACAAAACCATGGAAAGTATAAGCCAAAATTCTTGTTTGTTTCTACATTGTGTTTAATCTGCAAAGCTTGATAACTCTACACTATCAAATGCTAAAATAACGAGTATTTTGAAAACTAATTTTTATGTGGATTGTTTAATTAAGATAAACAAAACAATCAATAATTAATAGACAAAACGTAATTAAAACCTTGAAAAGTACAAACGGAAATACACATTTGCTTCAACGCCACCTAATGTTTTCTACAGTGCTCAGTAACTCACACTATCCACCACCTCAATACTAAATTAAAGATTCATTGCTGTAAGCATGTTTTCAATTTTCACTTACATTAAATTGGAATGAACGAATTCCCCTTTATCACATAATACATTTAACAATTTGATATAAAGTATCTGACTCACGTTAGTGTAACATAAATTAGAGAGGTTGTGTAATAGATCACAAGCTAAAATTAACATTAATGACGTTATATATTTATTTTTAAATTTAAGAGTTTACATACTTCTCAAGCATATTTTTATCAAAACTATTGATAATGAAACTAAAAAATTAGCATCAGCTATCTGACCTGTAGATGGCAAATGCTCAAGATTTGGCTCAAAAAATCGCGATTAACACGAGTATGTCAAGCTAAGCACAATAAGTGTTAAAATATGAACTCTGAAAGATAAATCCTAAATCAGTGTAGTCATGTGATGTCAGAACAGAACTCAAAGAGACAAAATTGACACCAAGAATCTCGTAAAAATCTCTATGCAAACACTTCGGATAATTCAATTAGGAAATTTGTATGAGAAAAGTACTGATCTAACAAAAACCTCATTTGTTGAGATAAAGCAAAACAGAAAATCCATATTTTCTGATTGATAAATTGTTATACACGGCCTTCCTTAATATTTTCTTAACTGA
This sequence comes from Corbicula japonica, assembly GCA_038501625.1. Taxonomy (NCBI): domain Eukaryota; kingdom Metazoa; phylum Mollusca; class Bivalvia; order Venerida; family Cyrenidae; genus Corbicula; species Corbicula japonica. The sequence goes on along the minus strand of JAZAYU010000059.1, from coordinate 3,958,597 downwards.
ACATTGAAGGATATTACTGGAATGATAGCACTGAAATTTGATCTACAACCTTAATAATGTTATCTAGAGTGAGATATATCCATAATAAACATTACATTAACCATATAGCTGAAAAGCAATAAATAGTGTTCTGAAAAAAAAACAAATTAAAGAGATTTACGTTGACTTTTGTTACTGGCAGTTCTAAGGTTAATGGCCGGTAGTTTATACGGTTTTCCTCAATAAAAAAAAAGTTTTTATATTAAAAAAAAATAATAACGACTCTGTCTGGAAAACAGGGTAGTTTCTCAACTTACTTTATCAAAACAATAAACTTTATTAAATGTCAAAATGGCCAGCTAAGATTGAGTTCCATCGACCCTAGTTCGCGAAAAGTAAGATCACAGATAAAGGCTTGATAAGCTACGTTGCCATAAGAATTAACTTCCTCCTTAATATATACTGTATATTTTCCAACTGACTGTGACATCATGAATAAGCTTTTATGTTAATCTTTTTCGTGAATTGTTTGTGATGTCTTATTTGAAATTTTTCATGCTTTCATTTTTTTCTCTGTATTTTGGCTGTGTAGGGAGAGTGTGGCTCTTCCTCATATATGTCTTACTTGTGCAGAAAATTGTTGAGCATGTCTCTATTAAAATAGATACGTATTCGAATAAGTAAAAGTAAATCACCGCTTTAAACAAAATGTGGATGAGGTATATCTACGTTATATGCGACACTTTTTGAAAAATGTTTTGGAGGAATGTCACGATGGAGTATTTGGTAGCGTTATTACTTTTGTTGTGCTGGCTTTAATCAATATCCGGTTTACAGATAATTGTTTCATCAAATCCGTTATCATTTTTAAAGATATTTTCTGTTTCAATAGGATACCGCTTAGCTTAATCTCGTGAAACAAAAAGTATATGATATATCATTAATGCTATTTAGCCTAACAAAAATACCCAAATACCACAGCCATCATACCCATTTCAACCGTGTAACAAAAAAAGGACTGAAATAAAATTTTATCGAGAAGTTACATAGATGAAAACGGAATTTTAAATTTTGACGCACATGATATCTGTTTTGTTAATGCAATCTCTGTTATAAGGGTCTGTTAATGGCATTAATTATCATGATTACTGCCCACACCTTTTAGACCCGGGTGATCTACTCATGTTAAAATATTTTCTTGGCAATTCCACACCCTCTAAAATACGGTCATTGTCATTTGCCACTAGCTTAACGGCTATAAAAAGCTCATGAAAATCTTTTTACCCGACAACATTCCTTGATCTTCTTTTTCTTTCATGTACAAAAAGTTTTTTATTAAAGTTATCTTCGAAATTAGAACCTTACTTTTAACAGAATATTTCCTTTTGTAATTCAAGTGTTAATGACTCTTGATTTTTAAATTTTAAAAATTGTTGTTGTTTTGTTGTTTTTTCTTCAGAAAATTTATGTTATACGAATACATGAATAAACATTTTTGCACAAATTTATTGTCTCCGCATCGGAAATGGGTCTTAATAGCTAAACTCTGGCTTTCTGAAGTTGCTAATTTAATGCTCTTGAAGGGAACCGTTTTGAGTGGTGACAAGTGATGTTATCAACTCTTGTGCAAAGTAAAATCCTAAATTAGTAATGAAAGCATGGTTTAACACTATTTTTTTTGGAAATGTTTAAAAATTCGCAATGAATGTTATTTAAATTATTTCCTGTTGATTAATATTAGAATTTAAATCTGTGACAAATAAAATGAACGAAAACTCATTTTGTGCACATAACTTGATGGTGCCTCTGGCGCCTTTTAAAGTGGCCGCCTCTAGCTTGTTTTCGGATTAATATGGATTTGACAATATTAAAGAAACTAGTGGAATGATTTTAAAAACCTTTCCATTTCTGTGCTCAGTATTAAAATGACATGCAATGAAAGTGATCCCTATGTACCAGACTTCCTCCAGAAAAAAAGTGATAATTTTCTTCAGATCCGCGACTGTCTAAACTATCATCAAGTTTTCTTTTCTTTTTGTAAACTTCCCATTATGAAAACACATTTGCCTGACATACTTTACCATTTTTATTCACCATGAAATGTAAGATCACAAAGGTTTTCTTCTTTTTAGATGTTTCCTTACTTTACAACACCATTAGCTTTAAAGAGAATATCATTTTCTCTGATTTGCCTTTGATCCGTTAGTTCTTTTTGAATCCGGTCATTTACACTGCTTTTATATATGTAGAGCTTTTGGTGTTATTCAAAATATTATAAACTATTTAATGGTGTTAATTCTTTCTTAATTTGCCTCAAGACAGCCAGAAGAGGTCATCAACTTTCTTTATTAATTTTTATAAAGTGGTTTTGGTATTATTGAAATATTAAAAATAATTACATGGTGTTTATTCTTTCATATCGTGTTCTGAAAACCAAGAAAGGTCAACAGCTTCTTTATTGAATTGCTGATGACCCCTTATGGTCCTTACAGATAATACATCTATCGATTCCGACATAGACATATCAATCAGTTCAGACATACATTAATCAATGCTATATATTTAATAAGATTAGGTTCGTTATTTATTTGACAACTCTCAGACTAGCATCTGTTACATCTTAGCATGTGCAACAGTTTGTCTATCTGCGACAAAAAAACTTATGCCAACATTTGTCTCTTTTGTTTATCATTTACTTTTCTAATGTTTTCATAAAAATGTTATTTTTAATGTGCCATCATTCTTCTACACCGTCTTCCGTTCTTCGCTGACTATTTAAATATTTATTTCTGATGAATCGTTTTTACACACATGAATAGTATGAATACATGTAAAATGGTATTGCCTATAGCTGCGAGCGAACCCGCACCGTCACGGCGACAGCGCCTAGCCCTGCAATTCCGACCACTCAACCAATTGAGCTAACCGGGACAACCCGCCCCCCCCCCCCCCCCCAAAAAAAAGGTTGATCGGATATCCATGATATACGTTATCATCAATGCATGCCATCAGTAATGGATTATTATTTTACTGATAACAGTACTGACTATATGTACGGGGAGACGTTTTACGGCCGCCACACTGCACAAATAGCGCTACTGTGAATTTCAAATGATATTGCCTCTAGCTGACTCCGGAAATCGAACCAATAGGGCGAGAGCGCTTAGCCACATAATGCGGAACTTTACCGAATGAATGTGCCAGTCGGTACAATCCCCAAAATACTGCGAGGATAACCCTGATATAGTGTTCGTCATTAAGGACACCGCTTATAAAGTGATAACAGTACTGACATATATTCTATGTAGTCGCTTTGCAAATATGACCTATTAAACAGACACAATTCTACGTTTGCCAAATATTTCATAGAACTTCCCGATTCTACCAAATTATGATATTTATTTATAAGTTATATACATACAAACGTTGAAACATAATATGAGATAATAAGGCATGTCGTCCAGGAATATACACTTTTGCATTAATATCTGTAAAGGATGCATACTACCTTTATTATAAAAAAGGGGAATTTTTATTGTCATTTTAGTGAGTTAACGTGAACAGATGTTACTCTTCATAATTTCTTTGTCCTTAGATCATTAGCAGAAAATATTTTCGCAAAAAGGACCATTGTGTCAAATATTTGTGACATTTGTTGCGAAATAATAGTATTACTTGTGACAATGTAGAAATATTTCGCTGATTGGAAAACGGTTGATTCTCCTGTCTGAACACATGGATTCAACAAGGGAATGCAACATCGGCTGTATAATAATTTACAACGCATTTGTTACATCAGGATTAACGGAGAACGATGTCACGGGCCATAATAGACAGACTGAAAGATGATCAATCGCAAAAAAAACAACAAATTGTATTGGTCCGAAATTGAAAAAAAAACATATTGTTTCCAGTAAAAGGCAATTAGCTGAAAAAAATAGGGTGAAAACTAATTTTCCAAATGTGTGTTGTTCGTGTTTTTTATTTAGAAGAAATGTATTATCGTGAAATTTGAATGACTTTATAAAACAAATAGAAATATTTATACTCGTATTTTATTAAATTTAATTAAATTTTTAGATAGTCACATTTAAAAAAAATGACTTTAAAGATGACAAGTCAAACATTAGAGTTCAAAAATATATTTAAACAAGCAGAATTATAAATTGGTTTTTTTATGTTTTATTAAATGAAAAAAAGCATAAACCAGTTTCTTATAAGAGAAGGACAAATAGTCGGTGAATATATGCCGCTAGTGCTTAATTTTATTCAGTTTTGACGTTGTGTGTATAACTTATTTTTTTAAATAAACATGCATCGTTTGACACAATTTCCCGGTTAACAAAAATTGAATATGAGTATGTGTAATATATGAAACGTTTGAATACGAATACGAAATAGACTTTAAGCAAGAAACACAATTGAATACGAAATATGATTTCAGTAAGACACGGTTGAATACGAAATATGATTTCAGTAAGAGACGGTTGAATACGAAATTTGATTTCAGTAAGACACGGTTGAATACGAAATTTGATTTCAGTAAGACACGGTTGAATACAAAATATGATTTCAGTAAGACACGATTGAATACGAAATATGATTTCAGTTAGACACGGTTGAATACGAAATTTGATTTCAGTAAGATACGGTTAAATACAAAATATGATTCCAGTAAGACACGGTTGAATACGAAATTTGATTTCAGTAAGACACGGTTAAATACAAAATATGATTCCAGTAAGACACGGTTAAATACAAAATATGATTCCAGTAAGACACGGTTGAATACGAAATTTGATTTCAGTAAGACACGGTTAAATACAAAATATGATTCCAGTAAGACACGATTGAATACGAAATATGATTTCAGTAAGACACGGTTGAATACGAAATTTGATTTCAGTAAGACACGGTTGAATACAAAATATGATTTCATTAAGACACGATTGAATACGAAATATGATTTCAGTAAGACACGGTTGAATACGAAATTTGATTTCAGTAAGACACGGTTAAATACAAAATATGATTCCAGTAAGACACGGTTGAATACGAAATATGATTTCAGTAAGACACGGTTGAATACGAAATATGATTTCAGTTAGACACGATTGAATACGAAATATGATTTCGGTAGGACACGGTTGAATACGAAATATTATTATAACAAGGCACGGCTGAATAAGAATAACAAGTTAATGATGTCAGTAAGAAACGGTTGAATACGAATATATTATTTCAGCAAGGCACTTTTATTGAATACCTAATTGACCTTGAGCTGCCAACAGACCCCCCTCCCCCACCCCTTGGGGAATTTTGAAGGGTATGTTTTTCTGAAAGCTTATACCATTCTACGCATTTTGCAATTTGTTTGCACTCTGGCGAGTGGGGCGTTTTTCCGTAACGTCTGTTTGAATATGTTACCTTTGAAAAAGGTTTGTGTAAGAATGAAATATTTGACAATTATAAAAGTTCTAAAATAAACCTATTTTTTCTACACCAGGAAGCTCTTATCTACATGGCTAATGCAATAAAATATCTGAAGCCTAAGGTATTGGTCTAAAATAGTTATGTTACTTAACATAAAAACCTAGTAAAATGAGATGTTTGAAACATTTCTTACGTGCAGTAGCAAGTAATTTGTGCTTATAAGTAAAATATAGTAAGATAAATGAGAATTCAGGACAAATGTAATACAGTGACATACATTGGGACATAAGCCCGTAACGCTATATTGAAATATGTTACCGAAAGAAAAGAAAATGGGAAAACCGGCCATAAATGTATTAGACCTAGAGCTGCCAATAGACTCCCCTCCACCCCCCACCCGCCCCCCTTTGGGGAATATTGAAGGGTATGTTTTTCTGAAAGCCTATGCCATTCTTCGCATTTTGAATTTTGTTTGCTTTCTGGCGAGTGGGGCGTTTTACCATAACACCTGTTTGAATGTGTGACCTTTGAGAAAATTTTATGCTATGAAGAAATAATTGGTAATTATAAAAGTTCTGAAATAAACCTATTTTTCTACACCAGGAAGATGTTTCTTTAATTTTAATGCAATAAAACATCTGCAACCTAAGGTATAAGTCAATAAATAGTCATTAAGATATGTCACTTAACATCAAAACCTAGTTTAAAAAGTTGTATGAAACATTTCTTACTTGCATTAGAAAGTAATTTATGTTTTACTTGTTTAATTTATTAATATAAATAAGAATGCAGTATTTAACTGTAATAAAGTCACATTGAGACACACTTCTTGTTTAATGTATGTAAATAAATATATATATTTGGAAATTCTAAAAACCAAAATATCTGAAAAAATGCAAAAAACCATCTCAAAGATAGCAAAGAAATTATCTATAAATAAAATAAATTATAAAGAAATAAACTCTGAAAGACATATTGTGTGATTAAAAGGTAAACTTTGTTAAACATATTGTTAATAATATCCATAACTTTAGTTATATGTGACTTTAGTATTATGTTATATCATATACTTATGCCTATGGTTAATAAATTTGAAGTTTGGTGTAATTGTTTTTGTTTAAATACACCTCTTCATGAGTTTTAATTATTAGTTAGCTTTATATCATATTAAAAATAAATATCATATCATAAATCACCATTTTTAAATATGTTACCCAAAAGAACGTATCAACCAATTTTAGTTACTGCACAATAGCGATATAAATTACATACCTTCTTTCATGATAATGTATTTTAAGAACCAACACACATCAGCCTGCACTTAGTAAAGGAGACATTTTAAGATGAATTTCTGTTTTAATTTACAATTATATCCATAAGAAATAGTGATTCTAGTGATAAATTTAATCAATTGTTCTTAAAGAAAGGTGACTTAGAAATTATGAAATTCAAGTTAGTAATAAAAAGCTATTAAATTATTTGAGTTTGTTAAGCTATTAGTGTGTAATCAAGAATATTATGAGTAAAAATGTGTTTTATTCATGATCATTTGATTTTTTTTATTATTTTTTTTTCAAGGACAAGCAATATACGTCTCCATTAAAATCACCTGTAATTAATGCTTAGCAACTGTTATAACCATAAGTAAGATGAGGTAATATGACTGTTGCTGTGATAAAACAGTAAACAAATCAGTGCCAGTTTTGTTTTAATAAACCAGTATCTTAATCTAATATGTAGGTTAACAACCTTCCTGCACTTTATGTATCTTGTATTAAAATATGTAATATATAAGAATTATGTTACAAAAGGAAATTGAGGTATTGATGCTGGTGATATTAAACAGTAATGTATTTTTAATTTAAATATTGTTAAACTTTAGAGATTAATGATCTTGTGTACTGCTCAATATGTCTTGAAATAAATGTGTATGATGTAGATGGTCGTCCTTTTTTAAATCTTTTTAAATTAACAATAAACCTATCAATATGGCTCAGTGACAACATTGTAGTACAGCTTACGCTTGCACTAATAATGGGCTGTTGCATCCAGTCTAAAGCTAAGTCCAGTTACTCTCTATTGAGACAGATAACATTAATTTGTTCTAACAAAATGTAAAAAAAAGAAAGAATAAACAAAATTTACAATTTTTTTATCATTTTATTGTTTTATTTATGTCTTTTGTCATCTTAAAATATGTTACCAATTTTTACTTTAATAATCAGCAAAAATAATAAGAAAAGAAAAGAAAGAAACTGCAAACAATTAGTTAACATTTTGATAAATATTTTTATATTGGACAATTTATTTTTCTTATTTCACATGTTTTATTTAACAGTAATATCAGTTATTATTGCTCTAAATGACCAGAACTGGTGCTTTCAACTTTGTTTTTAGTAAATATAGTTTATAGAAAGCTCATATTCACATTATTAATGACTCTACGGTAATCTAGATACAAACTATAACACGGTGTAGAAATTTGTTTTCTTTATTCTAAGACATCTTTCTAAAAACATTAATTAAATAATGAGGTAACATATAATTAATTTTAATTAGTTTTGTTTGTAACACTTTTCAAAGCAATATTTTTATACTTTAACATTTTAACCACATAACGTAACAAAGTATACACTAAAAAACTACTTACTATTATTATTTTATAGTTTAATCTAACATGATTGCATAGTTGTGATACAGTTTTGTAAATGTGTTCAGTTCTTTGTACAACAATATCAGTTTTAGAGAAAATACTTCATTCAATCAGTAATATTAGTTTTAAAAAAAACGACTGTCAATGTAATTAGAAATATACACAGGGCTCACAAACATCAGGACATTGCACAGAGCACACATAATTAATTTCTTCAAATAGATATCAGCTAACACCATTAAAAACAAATAAAAACAAGGAAGTAAGCCTTTTTTAATGAGTGACATATGTTATGTATGTTGAAAATTTGAAGTCATGCAAGTTTCAATAACACTTACAGTTATCAAGCACAATTATTCAATTAAACACTATATTTTATGCTTGTTCATCTCAAAACATGAATATTATGATTTAATTAGCAATAGTGTAACATATTAGATTATGGTAAAATTTTTACTTTTGCCAGTGTGATTTTTATGAAAAACACACTGCTTCATATTGCTTGATCACGCAGCTTTCAAAAACATGTATTATTGCCTAAATTTGCTTACAAACAAAAATCCTACAAGTAAGTTTCTGACTTAAATTTCATCTTTTTAGGGTGATGTATGTTACACACTAAATATGTTAGGTTAGAGCGAACATTTTGAAATAAAAACTACATCAATCAAAAGAGAATACATCAATACATGCTTATACAAAAATATAAGTTTTATGAAATCATAGCTGGAATAGAGCAGCATTAAAGGTTTAAAATCCATATATTTTTCTACAAATTTTAGGAGTAGCATATTAAAACCTCCGTAACACCCTTATGCCCCACTCGCCAGATGGCAAACAAACTGCAAAATATCCAGGACATAACAGGCTCTTTCAGAAAAATCATGTCTACAAAATTCCCCAAGGGGGAAGCAAACATGTTCCTGGCCACCGGCCTATAATAAAATCAGCGCTAAGACACATAAAAAAACGAGAACCGATGGTTCTTTTTTGCTTCCGATTGTATTACTTGTAGTTTCATTTTACGACTTTAAACATTTAGAATACATGTATTTATTTGTCTATTAAACCATATCAAAATACAGTGTCTTTCAAATACAAATAAACAACTCTGTCGAGGCAACCATTTGCACCTGTCGTATTCTAATATATTCATTGCTGTTTGCAGATTTTTGTCAGTAAGATGTGAACTTCGCATGATCATCATTTTTATATGTCATTTGTTTTCTTTAGAGTTGTTGTTTGCAGCTAGTATTTAAACATATGTTTGCAGTTCTGATAATGTTGGCAGGATTTCTATTACTCTTCGTTTTAAATTAAAAAATGTCGTACATTTTGTTCATCAAACTGGTTTTGAGTTATGTTGTTTTTTTCAAGCAGAATGTCAAACTTAAATACCAAATAAATTAAGAATTGAAAATTGAAAAATGTATTAAAGTTACAAGTTGGATACATGATGTTGAGTTTTCGGTAATTGAGTGTAATGTAACAGTTAATTGTGTGTTAATGAAAAAAGAATCTAACAAGAGTAATAAGATAGTAAAGAGATGCAGATACTAGTCTCCATTTCGAAAATCAGATGCTTTAGATTTGAAACTGGTATCCACTTCTATTTTATGATCTTTGCCCCTGACTTATTTAATTGCAATATTATGTAAACACGAGGCCAAACCGCTATGTCTAAATCACAGCTGTAATATAAAAGGCCGCACACAAGTAGCCTTAAGATGTAGATATTTCATAGACTAAATCTGATAAACGGAAAGATAATCCAATACGATGAAATCACCGAAATACTCATTTTGTGAATTCAGAGAAATTGTAAATCTCTGTATATTATTGTAGCGATGAGTTATTTCAAGAAAAGAGAAATGACACAATTGTCTGAGACCGACTAAAACTTATCTAAAATGATTTTCGAACAGCTTTAAAATGATTTTTGAACAGCTCTAAATGTTTGGCCATTCAGGTTAATCTACCCTTTATCATTCACATAACACATGCTCAAAAGAAGATCTTCAAAATGCCAAACAAAATTAATGAAGTTTAGACGTGACGCCGTGATTCCAGAAGTCACCTCTATGGAAAGACGTATTACTAACGATTCAGATTATTTATTAGATATGTCCTTAGGACGATTGAATGTAATTTTCAATGATATACTGACTTGTATCATTTATTTAGCTATGCAAATCAAGCAAGAGATGACAGAAAATAATTTATTTCAAAATGACAGTATATAACTTAATCATTCGAGCTATGAGATGTCTGTTTTCTAAAACTTACATAAAATTATGCAGATTAGATGTTTCTACGAGCGAGAAAAGTTAGTTTATAAATTGACAAATTTATAAAAAAAAAGCTGATAAGTCTAGATGAATTACATAATTTGTTAAGCTTTAAGTTACATCAAAGTAAACCTTTAAACTCAATAATGGCGACAGGGTGATATTTTGTATTAATTTTATTATAAACGTAAGCCTTTAGTTCAGTTTGGTATGTATAACAAGTCCTTACAGGTAATTATATGTAGCTCGATAGTAAATCTACGTCCATACCAATGACAACGTAGTGTTTCCAGATAAAAACACAATTACGTTCTGGATTGCAGCATGTTCTAAGGATGTTCCTTCCTGCCATAAACAAACTAAGTTGTTGGTTCCTTTCAAACATTGAACGCTGAAGACAACGACAATCTTTATATTATGTAAGATTTTTTTCAGAGAAATAAATCTTCGAGAAACAACATTTTATACGTGGCAACTGGCAAACCCATGTTATTTTGTTCGCCGCCGCGACTTGAAAACTTGTGCCACACTTTATCGAAGTGAAGAATATACCACGTCCAGCGTTCATTATGTCTAATTCACTTACTTCCAGACCTTTCCGCGTGAATATAAAGATAGAATCTCATCAGAGATTTATCTTTTGGAGAGGAGATAATTTTCTTCCACCCAAACTAATGTCTGCAAAACTCTTATTTAGGTGAGACCTTTCAAACAGAAATAATGCGAATAATTTGTAAAAAAACAATATTGCGAAGTACATACTCTCTAATATTCCACTGTAACGTGCATAGCTGGATGTATTTTTTCAGCAACTTTTTAATCTCTCCGCAATTGACTTTTAAAGTTTATAAAAGTAAAATGTGGATATTAGGAATTAGGAATTGAAGCACTCATAAAAATTATCGCCGTAATTGTCGAAGCGTTCCGAACCTTATATTATATTGACTTAAAGTTTATAAAAGTAAAAAACAATGGATACTCGGAATTAGGAATTGACACACTCATAGAACATGATCGCCGTAATTGTCGAAGCGTTCCGAACCTTATATTATATATTGTGCAAACAGTGTTTTAAACCATGGAAAGTGTTGACTACCCGCGTAAGACATATTTTACTGACGATAGGTATATTTTCATAGTATTGCATTCATTACCACTGAAATGGCATCTTCAGATCATTTGCAACCCTTGTCGATAGCGTTATACATCATGCTTCATATGTTGGAGTTTCTAAAAGTAGTTTTGAGGGAAAACTACCAACCACCTAGCCCAGTGTTAATCGCAAATTAATAGTAATTTCAAAGGTAATAATGAATTGTAGTTTGTTTTTTTACGACCATACAGTATTATGCTATCTTGGTATCCGAAATTTATAAGGATACGTATTTAGCCTAATTGTATTAAAATTGTTTTATTAATTGTGTTTTAGTCTTACACATGCCACAATTCGAATACGAACAATCAAGTACAAGTTGCCCAAGTGAATACAATTGTCAGGAGATCATAGATACGACAAACTTGCCTGTTAATTTGCAGTACAATGATGGTGCTTATACGATACCAAACCATAATGTCCAAATATTTTCGCATGACAATGGCATAATCAGAAGTGTCTATTGGTATTCTCATCAGAAACAAAAATCACTTTAGAGGAAAACTCTCTATAAATAAGACATATCTGAAAACCATTCAGATAATCCAATAAGATGAAATGTCCGAAAAACTCATTTGGCGAATTCAGAGAAATTGTAAATCTATATTTATGTGAGTGATAAGTTTCTCTCGTAATTGACTGTTATAGACAATTACAAGGATACTGGTATAGTACCGTTGTCTGCGACTGACTCAGACTTTGTCTATTATTTTGTTTTTTAAATATACATCTCTAAATGGCCGACCAATAATGTAAAACAGATTGAAAAGAACTCTTCAACACTTATCCATATTTTTAAAATTTATATATTTTTACACTCAGCTTATGTTCCCCATTTTGTTAACTCTACGACAGTGAAAACAGAAAAAAAATATTAGGGATGAGGCAAGACTTAAACCTCATTTGTGAACACAGTGCAAACAGAAAACTAACTTTATTGGACATTCATTCAGGTTTGCATTATGTTGATTGATATTTTATAATTGTTTTGCTTTAAAGGTATATATTCATTGTGTTTAAAAGTTGATGAATAATTTAAACCACAGAAGTTAAAAGCTTTTAGGAAGGTTGCAAAATTGATAAGGCGAAATTCTTGTTTCATTTCCAAGAACACAAAACCAGTGTCTGGAAAATTACATAAGCTGAAAATGTGATCCTTTGATTGGTTAGATATTGGGTAAGATAAATTGTAATAAGGCGTAAAATTATGGGGAAGAATGTCTTGATCTAATCAAAATGACGTAGGAGTTAACGGAGAGATTTTAAGCACGTGCGATAACGTTGTTGATCATGCATTTTGTACATTAAACAGCAAATTGATTTTACAAACGTCATAAAAGATATATGTGGATAACAGCTTTCAATAAGAATTATTTCATTGTATCAGCGTATGCTTTATACACTTCATATACTTAAAGCTTTACATATTACACACAGAATCACACAATACAATATTTTTGAACCCTCTTTCACTTAAATAGATCGAAATATCGGGGTAAACTACTATTTCATAGAAATTTATAAAAAATAAATTGAACCTAAACTACTATTGCCAACAACATCTGGAAACTAAAATATATTGAAAAGTAGGCATTAACTTGAGATCGAAGTATCTCTTTCGAACGGAATACTAATTCATTTACTGAGAAACTTTTCTACCTCGAAATGTAACGATTTGTCCGAATATATGATATAGTATATATTTACAGCTAATATTTATTTTCAAATTTCTCCACGAAACGACTTGTAGTTGCACTCCGCTGTATTAAAAGGAACCATAATAACATCCCTAGGAGTTAAGCTGCGCTCTAGAATTAAATTATATTTTAATATATTTAATTATATAAAATGGAAGAACGTGGTGTCATTGGCACGGTCTTAGTTCTACACACGAGCATAAGAGAATAGATTGAAATACCGCATTGAAGGTTCCATGTCCACCGCCATATGAACACCATCGTTTGCGATGGTCAAAATTGTACTGTTTGTTAGTGTAAATATTGAGTTGCGCTCAACCCGGGGCTGTGCGGCGTGGCGGTAATATGCATTTCATTTCCTGTCCATGAACAGGCTCAATCCAACCTAGCCTGCAATATTTTCATATTTGTCGTGTTCCATGACTTTCAATGTTCCCTTTCCATCTATTTCAATGAGTCGTGAGGACATGTAAACAGAAGTATATAAATTTTAAAGTACACATTTGTCATATTATCTGCAGGCTTAATCCTCTAAGGCAGAAATGCAGATTTCATAATAGCTAAAAATTTGTCGCTGTATGCTATACTTATTCCAGGAATTGCAGGGCTAGGCGCTGTCGCCGTGACGGTGCGGGTTCGCTGCCAGCTTTAGGCACTATCATTTGAAGCCACTTCTAACCCGACATTTTCCAAACTTGAATTTCGTGAATATCAAGATATTTCTTATAATGATTTTAACCGTTGTAACTATATGAAACAAATCGTCGAGATAACGAAGTGTTGTTTAAACCTGTGATGGAGTCATATGAAAGTCTTTTTCGTACCAATAAAAACATAATGATCAGCAACTAGTGATGAACAAATAATACATATACGAATAATAATATACATATAAACATAAATAACATGAATTCTATCCTGTAAGGATTAAAGGGATTCAGCGAAATTCTGGCAATTCCATCGAGTATGATTATCATTAAAAAAAACTCTTTATTTATTACATATATTTTTTGTAAATTAGCCAGTTACAATGTATTACTAGCTCCTATTACATATTTTGTGAGGAAGCTGTGTGTTCATTTTTGAAAATCAAGCGCCTAAGAATGTTTGGCATTTTGCTTGTTTGAAATTTTGACCGAGTTGTTAACTATAAAAATTTGACTTGACTTATTAACGTTTTTTGGCTGCCTACTTTACGTTATTTTCTCTAATGATAAAATTATATGCGTTAGAACAGAAATAAAACGAATGTTTTTCTCAAAACAAAAAAAAAACCTTTAATTATGCAACATCATCACATTTCAAAAAAGATTATATTAGATTTTTTATTTTAGTAGAAATTCAGCTGCAGTCTCTGGAGAAATTCCTTCGAAAAATCAAAATTTGTTTTCGTTTTCTAAAATTTTGGTTTATGATCAGTTTTAAAAGTTTTGAGTATGATTTTCTTGTAAATTTCATATGAAATGGAATCTGTTTTTGAACCGAGAAATGTGTTTCCCTTTTTTTAATGAATTTGTGGATTGTCGTGGGAGGATTGAGAAATAAATATTAAACCTAACCGCACACATTAAAGCCCAATCTGTATTTTATTAAGCTTTTCCAGGATTAAATGTCATCAGAGAAATATCACGGTATGTACCCAGCTAATAAAAGTCGCGGATAACGATAGATTGTGAGAATAATGATAGATCGCCAGGTCAGAGAAAACAGCATGGAGAGGTTAGTTATTGTATGAATTTCATGTTATTGTGATCTAATACTTATCTTTTGCGATAGATAACAATCAAGCGATGTCCTAACCTTCCTCTCATACCCACAAGTTTGGAATCGGCCGTCAGATAAAGTAAAAAAAAAACAACAGGAAGATGATCACGCAACATCCCAGATTTCTACAAAAAAACTACATATTTTGCCCATTTAAAATATATTTAAACATGTTTTTTGTAAACGACTACGCTGTTATCAAAGCCCAAACATCGACAATCAATATGCCATCCCACTTTAGCCAGTAATATGAGTTTATTCCTTAACAAACATCTTTTTTTTTCTGAGGCACCTGAAACAAATTGTATAACGGGGATTCGTCTAGAAAAAGTCAATGGATAATGTAAAGTCATGACTGGATAATGGTATAGTTTCCCTTATTTCAACCTTAATACTATTTATTCTATGCTTTTTTGCATGTTCCGTATCTTTCCGCAAACTGCTATCTTTATGAAACAATACCACCAGCCCTACTGACAAGATAAATGACCCATTTATCTTAATGATCTTCCGAAAAAGCCAAAATTTCTTTCTGTCCCGAACGCATCAACTAAGAACTAACCCAAATCCTCTTAATACCCGGGTTAAGCGAATCTGAATTTGGTGGTGATAAATACGTTAGTTAATTACTATAACTATTATGGTCTAAGATACGTATTCACGTAATGGGAGCCAACCGTTATACATAAGAACGCTTTTGAGAGTGGCGTCCTTTGAAAATTGGGAAGTTACTGTTTAAAAAACTGTATCAATTAAGTAGCATGATTTAGTTGTGGTTTATATTAATTGTGCCAATATGCAAAACTTATAATTGACTGAAAAAAAGCGAATTTCGCAGAAATTTTAGTCATATAAGTACATGTCAATTGTCATGATCAGGTGTGAGAGAAATTATTGCGTTAGTAACGCTTAACATCTTTGGATTTAAATGTAAATTTACTCGTACATTGCTTATGTAACAATATTACATGTTTTATTCTTTGTTTACAAGATTTCTACAGTTTATTTTTCATATTTTAACAACTTTGTTTGCGTTGTGATACGTAACACGTTACCTTCTTATTATCTTTTAGACAAAATCTGCGATATACATATGTATATAAAAGCATACAAAAGTAACTATTCTGTATAAATGAGACCCGGATATTTGAAAATTATGTTAGAAGATAATACGAAGTGCTGTTGTAGTATCGCGAAACAATGCTAGATCGCTTTGGCGATGCCAGTTCGCGAAAGTACGATGAGAGGACGCGAAAGTAAGATGCAAGGGCGCGATAATAATATAAAATTGTGTTTTTATGGTCGTGTTGGTCTAAGGGCTGGACATCGAAAACGTGAAAACAGGAGGCGAGAACGCGAAACATCGATGCTTAGTCGCGAAAGTGTAGCTCACATCGTAATTTCGCGATCTCGCATCGTTGTTTCGTGTTCTCGCCGAAGATGTCGACAGGGCTAAACAACGATGGCCTCAACGGAACACCGTACAATGCCATTTGTCATGGTTGCGCTTTAATTTGATTAAAGCTACGACCAAAAGCTCAAAAGTATAATGAAAAGATACAGATGTTTTGTAATGATCATAGTGGATAGCAAAATTGACTGAATACAAGAGTTATTAAAATTAGATAATTTTATCTGATCATGTAAATTAAGAGTAAGACGAAATCTCCACCATTATCCATTTCAAAAATATTTGAATTTCCCGTTATCAACCGAGAGAATCCCCATTATCCAATTTGCTTCAGGTGCCTCAGAAAAAAAGATGTTTGTTCAGGAAAATACTCATGCTACTGGCTCAAGAGGGGTGACATATTGATTGTCTATGTTTGGGCTTTGATAACAGCAGTGCCGTTCACAAAAAACATGCTTAAATATATTTTAAATGGGCATTATATGTTGGGCATTATATGTAGTTTTTTTGTAGAAATATGGGATCTTGCGTGATCATTTTCCTCTTTTCCTCTATATCTGACGGCCGATTCCGAATATATGGGTATGAGAGGAAGGTTAGGACATCGCTTAATTGTTATCTATCGCAAAAGATAAGTATTAGATCACAATAACATGAAATTCATACAATAACTAACCTCTCCATGCTGTTTTCTCCGAGCTAGCGATCTATCATTATTCTCACAATCTATCGTTTTCAGCGATTCTCATTATCTGGGTACATACCGTGAAATATAATACCGCTAATTTCACCCATTTTGATATAGTTCTTTGCCAAAGAGTAAAAAGCTCAACCACCTGCAAGTTGAATTGTCTTCGATTGCTGACATAATGTCGTTTTCCCTTGCACTGCCTTGGTGTTTATCAAAATGTTTTTAAATTCTTAAGCAAAAGTTCACCTTTTAAGTTAAATGAAACTACAGTTTTCATTTACAAACTTATAGTACCTTAGAACCTGGTTTGAACTCCCAGTGGCAATTTGTTTTGCCACTGACCGTTCCAAGGCGGTATCCCCAAAGGTTCTCTTTTTCGTTAATTGTTTGTGGCGTCTTATTTCAATTGACATACGAGTATAATTATCGTACTCGTACTTAAAACAAACATGCTATCTATCCCTCTCTTCTTTTTCGCTGCGTGGGGAGGCTGTGTTTTGTGAGTGTGGCGAATCCTGATATGCATATTTCACTTTTTTTACAACAATAGGCCGAGTAATATATATCCTTAAATTTACATCATTTAACATTTTTTTACAGTCTATCTTGCTAGCTTAACCAATATATATATATATATATTTCTATATATGTATTATTAAGACGTCCACTACCATGGTTTTTTACTTACAGCAGACACATCATAAGCAGACATCAGTATATAGTAACATATATGATGCAAATGGTGTTTACAAAACTAAAATACGGTTATTCGAAAAAAGAAATTAAAGGATAAAAATAAACATTTCTGTTAACTGTTAAATTAAATAGTTATTATTACAAAAGTTTGTGGTTGTTGTTGTTGTATGTTTATAAAAACAATAGTAACAATGCATTAAATATATACTAAAAAGAATTACTGATCTGATTCTTTATTTACGCACGATGTTTCCAATGGATGCATTTCCTCTTAAGATACTTAGCTTCCATTAAGCTCTGCGAGTTATGTAAAATACCTTAGTAAGGACAGAAATGTTTACTGTTCCCTTTTAATGAAATAGCGTGTACCAATGCTTCACTTGATAATGTTGTTGTCCTCAGATCATTAAGAGAAGAATGATCATTGAGTCTAATGTCGATAACATTTGTTGCGAAATAATAGTATTTCTTGTGACACTGATAAAAAAGTTCGCTGATTGGGAAAAGCAACTCTATCTCAGATCTCAAGCATCTGATTGTCTGAAATGGCGAATCAGATTTGAAACTGGTTTCCATTCTCGGTATTATAAACTTGCGAGCAGTAATCAAATACGGATTAAGGTAACAGCAAGAAGACATTAATTTATCAGACAACACTTTCTTTAAACGCTTTAAGTAAACGTACCTGCACTTAACCAATGTTCTAACTACACCGATCAAAAAAATTAATTTCTCCGCATAGAATTGGAGAACAGTCTTCAAATTTGAAACAAAATAAGATGCATCAGTTTTACTTCTTTTTCTGACTTTTTCATTGAAATCCCTCAGTGCGTTCTCAAACCAAGGACATTTAATCGAGTAGATGGCAAAACCAAAAGTCACAAAATTGACCGTAGCTTTTGTATAGAGGATATACTGACACCGGCAAAAACTGCTGAAAAATCTTCTGTGTAACAGCTAAACAATCGCATTATTGAAGGATTGCAAAGTATTGTTCAAAATTACTTAAAAATCCATATTTAAACAATGAGACATGAGTTTTAGTTTACAGAGAATATACCCACTACCGACAATTTTGTGACTTTTGGGTTTACCCCTACCTTGATTAAATGTCAGTGGTTTCTGAACGCGTGAAGAGAATTTAATCATTTTTTCATACAAAGGAGTGAAAATGATGGATCTTATTATATTTAAAGTTTGAAGTGTATATCCTGAATCCTTGCTGAGAAATTTAAAAAATATGATCGGCGTAGATAGAACATTGGTTAAGTACCTTAACTGTTTTTGCACTTATGTGAAGAAACGTTTACTTTTGTACATGAAAAAAAATTCAAAGCACATAATTATTTTTAATATTTAATTAAACTTTCAGAAGTTAAAGACGGATCGGAAGAATGAAGCCTCGTTGATATTCTCTTATACGAGGAAACAGATCCGAAAGAAAAATGAATACCGGTATGTGATGATAATGTTTCGATTCATATGTTTGACGATGAGACTATTCAACTTATGCTTGGATGATTCAAAATTGTACTGTTTGTTAGTGTAAATATTGAGTTGCGCTCAACCCGGGGCTAGGCGGCGTAGGCAGTATTATGAATTTCCATTACTGTCCATGAACAGGCTCAATCAAACCGGCCTGCACTATTTTTATGTGTGTTCGGTGGCTTTCAAAGTTCCCTTTACATCTATTTAACAAATGAACTTGATTGTTTAATGTAATAATCATCTCCTTTGGAAACTCCCTCTTAGCCCATACTTCGGTCGGTTCGTTTCTAGTTCTTTAAGCTTTTGTGCAAAGTTTAATCATTTCTTTGTTTGCAGTTGTTAACACTTAAAATATAACAGCTGGTGTATAAAATGTTTCTTTATACAGCTTTGACAATGGAAATAGGCTGGGCTGATATTTTTTATAAAAATTTGTAAAGCAATTAGATAAATTCAATTGGCCTGCTAATTTTGTTTCCAAAATGAAAAGTCCAAAATCAGTCTAACCTAATTCATGTACAAAGTTTGCAATGAAATAAAACAGTCAAAAATTGGACTTATTAAGACTTCTTTCTGGCTGAGGTTGGTTTACCTAACAAACAGGAAATGGAAATGAGAATCATCAGGATGTATTCATTTTTAGAACGCCTTGGCAGAAAACACATTGTTCGAGGAATATAAATACGTCGCACTTAGTTGTCAAATTACTTTTTGTTGTAATTCATCTACCGCACCAAAACGTAATGTTCGAAATGCTTTTGAAGCGTAATAGTAATACAAGACATGTCTATTGGTATTTCAACAGAAAAAAAAAACACTCACGAGGAAACGTACGAGGAAAAGACTATAAATAAAGCGTATCTGAACACCGTTAAGATAATGAATAAAGACAGAAACTTTCGAAAAAGCTCATTTAGCGAATTCAGTGAAATTGTAAATCCATGTTTATGTGAGTAATAAGTCTCCCTCGTAATTGACTGATATAAGAGCATGTCAAGACTAGCGTAATAACATAGTTGTCTGTGACTGAATCAAACTGTATCTAAAACGTTTGGGGCTTTTTAAATTCAAAGATTCGGGATTATCACTTACGCACATGTGTGAAGTCACTTCCAGACATTAAAAAATTGGATTGAAATATTTCCTAAACGAAAGTTAGGTACTCACGTTTTGATGAGCTTCATAAATATATACATGTGGTAATAAAAACTATTGTTTTTGCAGGCCACTTAGTCCCTGTTTGAGTTAAATTATTATTATAAATAAAAAACTATTCAAAATGATAGTATGGATAAAACTTTCCATTTGATATTAATATGAAAACAATTAGTATAACTAAACTTACTGAAGTTTGAAAACAAAATGTCAATATGAATGTCACGTCAGACACTGAAATTTAACGGAGGACTCAGGAGTTAACGAAAAGATAAAATATTTGCAAACTTAAAATCAGTCATTAATTATCAAAAAGACCATATAAAATCTGAAGTGACTGATGTCACAAGATAAAAATAAAACTTATTACAATTTATAAAGATCTCTTGAGCTTATCCGGGATTATCGAGGCTGTGCCTCACACATGTATCTAACCATCGCAGGAACCATATACTAATTGAAGACAGTTACGATTTCTTGCATGCCCTAAAGTTGTATAAACTCCAAAAATCTTTTATTATTTCATATTTTGTGTAAATGCTATCTTAACAAAAAAAAGGTAAATAAGCAAATCAGGAATGACCACATACCCAGAGGAAACAGCCTCCCAACATAACGAAAAAGTGGAGAAAAAAACAACCCCATGCAATTAACGAAAATAGATAGGTCGTACAAGAATGGGTCAGTCTTATTATTTTCTGGACAATATCAATAGAACATATCAATAGAGAATGCAGTAGATTTCCTCTGAGAAAACTTGTTATGATTATATTCAGTATAATTTCATGTGTTTCGCTGGTGAAAGTGGTCAGGAAAGACTCATTGGCATCTCAATCTGTTATATATAAACCTACATGGTTTCATATTTTTAGTTTGAATTGAAAAACCTCAGCCCTTTTGCTTCTTCTAAGGGCCGTCTTCAGTCGTCACTGCACTGTCATCGATAAAAAATAAAAATATCAATATCTCTGTAACGACAAAACGCAGTTCAATAAAGCTTTGCACTAATAATTATTACGATATTATTATTAATGTATCTTCATTACATACGCTAAGAAAAGTTAGCACAGTAAAGAAAAAATAGCTAGCCCTATAAACATTTACGAGAGAAGTTTGTACGGTCGACACTCTGACTATTGTTATTGCCATAGATAGAATGCGACCTGTAATTTGATTTTAAAGCTGAATATTACTTGTCTTGGCAAACTGGATTTACGACTTCTTTCAGAGTAATATAACTTAATTTAAGGTAAAATAAAAATGTGAAACTGAACTTTATTTTTATGACATCATTTCAAAAAGTACAAACCAATATCCTGAAAATCATAATAACAGAAAACTTTGGCTGGTTAGATATCGGGAAGAAAATTTTGTACTTTTGCGTAAAATTATGCGAAAAAATGTCTTGATCTAAAATTAAAATGAAATAGAAATAAACAAAATGATTTTCTGCGCATGCAATAAAAATTGCCATTGTGTAATCTTTACATGTTCTGTAGGATATACGTGAGTGTGGAGATGTCAGCTTATTAATTTTATTCATTTTCGGCCACCAATACATAGTAATATTATTTGCCCTATAGATAATAAGAATTATAGCAAATGATATATTTAAGACTTTTTCTTGATTCGTTTTAGGTGTGTACGAGGAACGGTACTTTTGGTCTGTTACGTCAATCCTTGAAATAACGTCATAAAATATAGCAGACGACATAAACCCGTCCGAAAATCGCATTAAAATTACATTTTTATTGTCAAAATGCGTAACAAAAATTTTAAGTTATAAGAAAAATATAGGTAATGTAAATTCTTTCCAAATATAGTAAAAAATAAAATGTCAAATTATATTTTATTGTCAAAATGCGTAATAAAACTTTTAAGTTATGAGAAAAAATATAGATAATGTAAATTCTTTCCAAATATAGTAAAAACTAGAATGTCATTTTTCCTTTGGCGTTCCCCTCTGATTCTTATATCAAGATTGGAACTTGAAAACACATGCGCCAGTACTTTGCATGGTCTTTGTTGTTATTTACTTGATGATTCAGGGAGATCTGAAGGATAAGAAAGACAGTTTCACACCTGACTATAACCACACTTTTTTGATTCAAAAGTGACTATGCATACCAGGAATGGCCTCATCCAGAAGACACAGCCTTCCCACGCAGCCAAATAGCAGAGAGGAAAAGAGAGCCTGGTTTAACAAATTGATCAATTTAAAAAAAAAAGATACAACAAACAATGAAAATAATAAGAAACTGAGGTGTTAACGCTTTGGAACAGTCAGTGGCAAACCAGATTGACACTTACAGTTTAAACCAAGTAAAGGGTGCACCAACCTCACATTTACTCCAAAAGGTTAATCATATTAATAAACAATCACATATTACAAGTTTTCTGAAGTTGGAAGATGATGATTCAATTGTCTCTATAAAACTATTCAAAGTAACTTTAACATGATAAATGATTCTTTTAACGCACCTGTTTTTGTTTTAAGGAACATAAAAGCTTCATAATGAATAAATTGCAATTTAGTCTAGACAATATTTATTGCAGCACACATCCTTGGAGATGACATTTATCGTAATTTCCATAATAACTTTATATCTGTCGCCTCGCATTATAGTAATTGCTAATTGTTGTTTTTAGGTTGCAAGCAAATACTAAACCAAACCCAATAAATGGTTACTGGAACCCGGAGATAAAATAATGACTTGCATCTTTAGCAAACAAAGACATCTCTCTTCAATTCAGAAAAAAAAACATTAAGAAAAATAGCCTTCCTACACCGTCAAAAAGAAGAGAGAGGGAGCGAGCATGAATATACTTATTAAAAAACATGCTCTCTTCTTTTTTGCTGCATGGGGAGGCTGTGTTTTGTGAGTGTGGCGATTCCTGATATGCATATATTACTTTTATCAACCTCTAGCCGTGACAAACACAAACATTTTGTATCGAAAATCTTTTGAGAATGTTATTAATCATAATGATATATTTTCAAAGGTGATCCCTTTAAACAAATACCTTATGTAAAACAACGACTATACGACAAATAGAAATTCCAGACTTCTGATGCCTCACGGTATTGTTTTACATTGTGTGTGTTTTGAATCTGTTGCCGTTGCGCCACACAAAAGGCAATATTGATTTCTCCACATTATTAGTAAACACCATCAGAAAATTCAAAAAAGAAATTCTTCAAACATGATATTATTCTACAGCGCCTTTCATTCTTGTTGATTTACCCATATACAGTCGAACTAAATGCATACCTTTTTGTGTGACGGTGGCAGGTTGCTGATGAATGTTTACAGAAAAATCTTGTGAAAGAACCTGGAAGCTCGATATATTTCTTTTATTCATCGTAAATTGACTGCAGGGGCTCTCTTTCCGATAGGGTCATTGAGTACCTACTTGTTTGCTTGACAATGCAATAAGCTTCTTATGTTTTAGATGTTTGGGTTCTTTTGTATGCAAAAAGGTGAAATATGCCTATCAGGCATTGCCACATTCAGAAAAAACAGACTCCACACACAGTCAAAAAAAATAGAGAGGCACAGAGCATGGTTAATAAAATGATCAGTTTCAAAATAGACACCACAAACAATTACCAAAAAATGAGAACCCGAGGGATAACCGCCTTGGAACGGTTATTGGCAAATCATATTGCCACTGAGGGGTTAAATCAGGTTCTAGAGTGCACCAACCTCACACTTGTCCAGACAGGTTCTTATATAACAAAACAAGTTCAAGTTGTCTTTTTGAAATAACTCCAACCCACCCATCGGCTCAACAATGTTGCATGCAAGAACACAAAAAATTGCCGAGATAATTGATTGGTTTGAGCTATTTCAATACGAAACTTTGTACTTGTTTGTTATATGAAAACCTTTTCGAGGCAAGTGTGATGTTGTGCCCTAGAACCTTACTGAAAGCCCCTGTGGCAAATTGTTTTACCTTGTCCGTTACAAGGTTGTGGCCCCTCATGTTCTCTTTTTCGTACAATGTTTGTTTTGTCTTATTTGAAATTGATCGTTTTATCAACCGATGTTCTCTTTATATCTCTAGGGTTTTGCTTCATGCGCAGACTGTGTTTTCTGAATGAGACGATTCCTGATAGGCATATTTCATATTTTTGTATAAAAATTGAATAATTTTTCTTGTAAATTAAGCATTTAAACATAAAAACAATTTTAGTAAACAACATTTCTTCATAAACATGGCAATAACCATTAATGTCAGCTTTGTAATAAATAGGGGAGAAAATTATGGTGCAATCTTTTCAGAAATTTGCTTTTAAACCCAGACATTATTTCGACAAATGTTGATAAGCATTCACCTGATATAGGTATGGGTTTTTTTTACGAAATAAAACACGTGAAATTTAGTGTTCTGATGCATTCGGTTTTAGTGTTTGTAAATAAGAGTACTGTGTGGGTTGATAATGCCAAGGTTACCATTCTGGTTGTGATGCAACTTATTTCACCAAGACAACTTGTACTTGTTCTGTGATATGAGAACCTATTGGGTCAAGTTTGAGGTTGGTGCACCCTAGAACCTGGTTTAAATCCCTTGTGGCAATTTGATTTGCCACTGACCGTTCCAATGCGGTATCCCCTAGGGTTCTCAGTTTTGTTAATTGTTTGTGGTTTCTTTTTTGAAACAGATCCTCTTATTAACCATGCTCTCTCCATCTCTCTTCTTGACTGTGTGGGGAGGCTGTTTTTTCTGAATGTGACAATTTATGATATGCATATTACACCTTTTTTAACAAAAATAAATAAATGACAATATACGAAAGGTTCTGACAATCAGCTTTAATGTACACAATTATTTTTTTAGTTCCAAATTTGCATCATTTTTCTTTGCCCAAGTTCGATAATTCAAAGCTATTTTAAAATCGAAAATAATAAATTGATTAACGGATGAATTCGTCAGAATACCTCACTTAGCCTCAGCTTAATGGTTTTACAAATTGAATTATCAATAATATAGTTTTTCAAAATTATCTGGCGATGCTTTTTTGATACATGAGACTTGGCAATCTGGAAAATCATACGGTCCCTTGCGAATCAAAAGACAATATGGTAAATGGAATTAGGGGTTTGTTGCTCATTCCAAACAAGGATAGAGTTGCACTAAATCATAAAATAAACCTTAGGTTATATGTCTGATATGGCTTAAGTGACGAATAAATTGGAAAATAACACCTCTGTAAAGAGTTTAGAATTGAGTTGTCGTTCTTGGATACTCTCCACTGCATTCATAAAAGACGATTTTATCGGCAAGTGTACAATTCAGAAATGATGTATTGCTAAAGAATGAAATAAATACGGTTAATGATCAACAAGTCCAAAATATTTAGTCCTCAATTGTATAAATTATCGGCAGAATAGAAATAAAGCAAAAGGAAAACTAAGAAAATCAAGATAAGAAAGACGGCCAGCAAAAGAGAAGAGGTTTAGAACAAAATGGGACAGAACAAACATTCAAAAAAGTAATAATAATAATAATAATTCCTCTTTTATAAACATAGACAAAATATACAAGATCACAAATGAATTAAGACAATATGGAATGAACCATGGTCGATAATAACTAGAAAACAAATAAAAAGTACAATTGTTTATGAATACTTTTTTAATTGAGGTTCCTATGAATTCCTTGTGATAAGTCGCTGTTTAATCAGACCCTGACTATGAACATTATTTTAGCCGAGACCCTGAAATGAAATTAAGAAAATTGTTTCAGTTTTTCTTTCAAGGAATTTGCCCTTATATTCACTGAACTTACATTTTCGTTTAAATTGTTCATTCGATGCGATGCAAATTAATTTTAGAAAGCATGTTTCTGTTTTCAAGTGATGGAAATTCCTAAGTTGTGTACACTAAAGGTTTGTCAGTTTCTAAATGGTTAAAATGTGAATAATAAGATCTCCACATGAAACACAAATACAAGCAAATAAAAGTAACAATGACATCAAGGCTGCATGAATACACTGAGATCTTGTAGGGAATCGAATTATGCGTTAACAGTGTGTGTTAAACATTTTAAAGTTA
This sequence comes from Corbicula japonica, assembly GCA_038501625.1. Classification (NCBI taxonomy): domain Eukaryota; kingdom Metazoa; phylum Mollusca; class Bivalvia; order Venerida; family Cyrenidae; genus Corbicula; species Corbicula japonica. The sequence goes on along the minus strand of JAZAYU010000059.1, from coordinate 3,932,130 downwards.
GTCTGACTGGCGGCTCGTGAGGTGCCAAAGTGAGCGATAATGACATAGATATCGATAATGAATTTGCAAGATTTCCACTGATATTCGCAAGCCTTTCCATTAAATCTTCAATCAACTTCGGCTCATTATGAAATGAACCCACCACTTACTGAATATATGTGATATGACAGGAAAATTGTATAGAAACATGAACCTAATGGAGCACCGCGGTGAAGTAATTAAGAACAATAAACATACATTGAAGCTAGTGTATACTTGTCTTTAAGTTTGCTGCGTTGTGGTAAATTTATTAAATTTTAATAATATTTTATTATTGAGACAAGTCATGTCACAAATTGCATGTCGTGAATAAATCTCTTTCTGGGTTTGGAAAAATCTTGCAATTTTGAATGCTGAATACGCAAGCGTCCGTTTGTCTGTCAAACCATTTTGTGTTAAAAGAGCAAATGTATAAATATTTAAAAATATCGAAATTCATTTTGATGATGACATCTTTACACACTGGTTTGTTTAATGATCACATATTTCCGTCTTGACATATTTTTATAGATAAATGTGTACTCATTTATTGCAAAGCACAGCATTGTTTCTTTTGTCATGTTCCTTGAATTAAAAAGATACGAAGGCCCGGTTCGGAAAGAAATTTAATTTATGCGTTTCGCTTCCTACTTTCGTTCTGTTTCATTTAAGAGATTAGTTGATTTTCTTTTGAAAACTGATAAATCACTTTTATCTTATTCCCAGAAGGATTTTATACTACTCAAAATTTGATAAGGATCACTTAAAAGATTGTGTTTATTCCTTACATAAGGTTGAAACGAACAAAATATTTGCTGTGATTCTGAAAATTTGTTTATTTGACATCAGCTTTGTAACACAGTTATTTTTTAAAAATAATTTTTCCCAGAACTGTTTCATCAAATGTCCACAGATTTAAATAACTATAAATCGCGATACTGGTGTTAACTAAAAACAATGATTTGTCGACAAATGCAATTTTATTAGCAGCAATTATGCACGAAGCGCTTAAAAAGATAAAACTTAGTTTTTATGGCCATTTTTTTTCATTTCAGAATTTTTTATTCGCGATTGGTGATATCATTTACACTGCACGTGCACAACAAACAATGACAACTGAACGTCTCTAGCTCTTTTATTTTGTGGGCAAAGAGATCAAAATAAATCGGAACGTTTTCCTGCCAAAAACTCTGAATTTCACATATTTTATTAAAACTCATTATCCATATTGCCCTTTCAACGAAGATATTGAAATATGTTATAGCCCAGAAATTTTAAATCACTGCAATAAGTTTTCATCAATCTGACATCTCTTTAGACTTTATAGCTGAATTTCCCAATGAATCGACAATAAAATAAATTTGTTTTTCATTTGGGATGACGTTGCAGTACGAAAAGTTCATAATTTCTGCAAATGAAATATTCTCTAGATTCGATCTGACAATAAATTTAGTTGTAATGATTTTAAAAGGGTAATACTGCTAGATTTTAGAATAGATTGCTCCTCTTTTAAACTCTTCAAAGTAATTAATGTAAAATGTAAAACTGTGTAAAATTTGGAACAAATACTTACAGGCAAGTCTGACCTTATTGACGTAACCGTTAAATGTTTAATTTTGTTGATTTTATTGTATTCATTCTGAAATAGAAAACTATATTCTGCAGTATCTAGACGAATGCACTTGTTTCGTACGTGCTAACACTCCGCAATCTATGCGTTCATGGTATAATATATAAAATATGGATGACGGATTGTTGTTGCTCTTTCAAGTGCAGGTATAATGGTTCTAAGTCATGGAACAAACTGATAATTCTATCCTACATTTAGCACGGAATACTATAAATTGGTGATGTATTCATCTTCCCAGCCATGTAATGAAAGAAATTTTCATTCTCGTTGGCCTCCTGCAGGTTGACCTTTAGAAGTCTCTTATTTAACATAACCATGACATGTCAATCGGAGATTGGGATGGGATCATCCGGCTTGATGGAACTATTTTGGAGGGTGAGTGAGGTAGGAGGTCAAATGCTCGTGCTAAGCCAAAATACATTCCTATAAAATTATATAAAATATATAAAGACTTTAATATAAAATGTCCGGTTTAAAAGGGTGTTTTATTATTGACAAATCAAAAGCTGGCTTTTATAAATGAAATCGAGAATACTTACTTCCTGGTTCAAACCTAAAGTAGATTTCTACTTTCAGTTTGAACCAGGAAGTAAGTTTTCCTTGAATTTCTTGAAAACCCTAACATTATTTTGACGAATTGGCACTAAACATTGTAGACCAGCTTTGGTATCCATGAATTTCAGAGTTCTCATGCACGGTTTTTCTTTTGTTTTATTATGTGTTTTGTAATTAGAACATGAATTAGACTTAATTGAGCTTGCATCCATAGCAAAATACATTTCTTTACTAAAATCTAGGTGGCAATAAGTATTTCTCCCAAAATTCATGTTTGAAATTTAAGCTAGTTTTCGCCATTTGCAATGTTTGCGACCTCTTAACGACGTGTATTTAAATAACCGTTAATTATGTTGTTAAACAGGTTTTTGTCAAAAATACAAATCCGTCTTGTTTCTATGTTCATCTCGTCCTCAGGCCTGTAGACATAATTGGATTTTATTCGGCCTGATGACATACAGTCGATGATTTTGTGGGAATAATATACTGTTATGGCAAGAAAATAATAGCATTTACCTCTCTGAAGTTCGATAAAAGACGATCTCAAGTGAACCGTTTTAATGTTATCGTCTGCAACAAAACTATTGCGCGGATATATATTTCTGTGTAAATGGAAACGAAAACAGAACCGCTCTGGGATTAAACTTTAGTGGCCTGAACTTAAGAAGCACGGATATTTGACTTTTTGTATTTTAGTAAACACAACTTTTGTTACAGGATGTTACTAAACATTGAAATCACAGTTATCTGTGTAAATCTTCAATTAAATATTGTCTTGATTTATGCATATACATTGCCCTGTACCAAAGTAATTTTAGTTACTATTTGATCACACCGGCAATGTCGTTTTAGTCAAACTTTTCAGTTTTTATCAACAGAATGTGTGTTTAATGTTGAAAATTAAAAAAAAATAAAGCCTTAAAATGGAATGAAACCGAGTACATATCCATTTTATTTGACAGTAGGCCTATCATCAGCTACTAATGTTGTGAGTTTATATATGTTCTCTAACATGCAAAAAGTAGAGTTATGAACGGGTTGGAGCTAATTTACCAAAACAACGCGCATGTTAGTTCAGATGAGAACATTACAGGGCATGTATAAGTTTGGTGGACCTAGAAAATGATTTAAACCCATATTGTCAAAATGCTTTGCCAATTTATCCTTTCATAGTTATGACTAATGAGGTTTTCATTTTTGTTAGCTGTTTGTGGTTTCTATTTGAAATCGATCAATGTTAAATCATAATGCACTTTTACGCAATCTTTCGTCTCTATTGTTTGTCTATGTCAGGAGCCTATTTTTATTTCTGAATCTATTCTTGACTGTGGCAATTCCTGATATGCATATTTCACTTCTTTTGATATGCCTATTTCACTTAGACAATAAAGTTCTTGTTTCACATAAAATATTTTCGATTTTATAAACATGCCATATGTTTGTTAAATGTGAGGTTTTCTTTGATTTATTAATACATATATATCCTATGAATAATAACATTGAAAACAATATGATATTTATTGCGCACTTAATCTAATTTTGAAAATACATATGCCACTGTCAAGTTGAATCTTTGATATATAAAACAGAGGGTCCGCAAAAGAAAAACTTGAAACGGACAATGCTTTGTAAGCAATTTTGCACATATTGAACTCAGTTCTCAAATGTGTCCTTCGTATTCAACTGCAAAGTTACACCACAACCCTCACCAGGTCTCTACAATAAATTATTGTTTAAAGTAAAAAAGAGTCTCTCTCTCTCTCTCTCTCTCTCTCTCTCTCTCTCTCTCTCTCTCTCTCTCTCTCTCTCCATGTCTCTATCTCTTTGTCTCTTTCTGTCTCTCTCTTAAGGCTGGTTATATATCTAATGCAACATTCAGATATTTTAATGCAAAAGTTAATCTAAGCAGAAGATCTATCTTATAGCTACTGCAATTTGCAAACAAAGTTTCAATAAACTATTTCATTACTTTAGATTGTTTAAGAGCTTGAGGTTTCTTGTTCGCAAAGTTTGGCAATAAATTGCAAAAACATGTTAATTATTTAAACAAATGCACTTGTTATATAGTCTGTTATTTGTATATTTCCGAAAATAAACTTCAAAACGCCATGTGGCAAAAAGAAAACAGAAAGCAGATTGTTTGTTTGCCATTTCGTTTTCTGGAAAACTTTTCAACAGATATAAGGTGCCTGCGGGAACCAACACATATATATAATTTTGGTTTCAAATATGTTTAAGAAAAATTCACAGTTTAGGTACCCGTTAGTTTTCACGACCAAGTCAAAGAGTTGAGATAAATGTTTTATGTAAAAGCCTCAGTAACTGTGATGTTTTGTGCATAACAGATTCACACCCAGTTTCCAAAGTTGTAAATCATAATTTGGGTGTTATAACAGTATTTTAAATTTCCTACAATAAGAAAATAGCCTAAATGTTAAATTGCAACATGGTACATTGGGAATAATAACAGAAAAACATAAAACGTCATTCTGACATATTTTATTGAATGACAACTGTTTTTATTTTACCTCTTAACTTTCATGTTTTCAAAATCAAAATTAGAAAAACAAACAAACATTTACAGTAACATTAAACCAATAACAAGGAAAGTTACATTTATTAAAGTGTCCTGTTTAGTAACGTTGTTTTGCAATCACAAGTGTAATACCAATATTTGCTTTAATTGTTTTCGTTGTCTATTTTGAAATTGATGATTTTATTACCAATGCTTTTTTCTCATTATTGGCTGTGTACGGAGGTTGTGTTTTCTGGTTGTGGTCATTCCTGATATGCATATTTCATTTTCTCGTACATTTTACTATCGCCGTAAATAAGCCTTCTTTAATGGTCGCTTTTGAAGAAATATAATGAAATTTTTTAGACAAGATCATAAAACGAAAATAGAAGATTATTATATCCCTGTTACTTGAAAAGATGTGCTTTTTACTAAATGCTTATAATATTTTTTGAATGAATGTTTCATATTTGAGATCATGTTATGCAGTTTCAACGTTTCTCTTTCATGTCGAATATTGGAGACAAAAAGAAATTGAAAATGCCACGGACGTGTTACTTACTGCTAATAATATACTGCGTTTGTTATATGTGTTTGACTTATTAAACAGCATTTACGCATGTGAAGTCTTTTTTTGAACTTTACACATATTTATCCATCTTGTATTGAGGATTTCCTCATCTTTGGCGTGTATATATATATATTATTTTTCGAATTATCCGCATATGATGCATGAAACTAGATATTTCCCCAAGGTTATAAAACTGAGCATGGAAACCAGTCTCAAATCTCAAGTATCTGACTGGCTTAAATGGCGACCAGTCGCCATTTCAGCCAATCAGATACTTGAGATTTGAGACTGGTTTCCATGCTCAGTTTTATAACCTTCAGCTATTATCTTCACTAGAAAATGAGGTGATATAATAAACACTATATGTGTTGGTGTAGCTTTGTGTAACGGAAATAAAATTCTTATTCATAATATAAGTTAAAAGATAGAGGGCTTATCTGGCTACAAGGAAAGGTAAATAAGAAAATAACGCTAATCTTAAATCTACCGTTAGCGCTGAGAATTCACCTTCCCTATTTTAGATATATAACAACAAATGGCAAAAATTTATATTAATATAAAGGGCACATGGTAAGACTTATTTACCGCTGGATCATGCATATGATATGTTACGAGTTTTACAAAATGACAAAATTATAATATGAAGGGTACATAGCAAAACTTATTTACTGCTGTATTATGTACGGGATGTGTGATGAGTTTTATAAACTTTAAAAGAGTACATGTACCTTTTTCACCACTTACAGCCCAAGAAACAAACAAATATAACATCCGGAGCTCCTTTTTATTATAAAGAAGACTATGGCGAAAACATCAACAACAACTAAAATTTACTTTAAACTTTTTGAAACAGCATAGGTAATTTCGTTAACCGTCAGTGCAATTAGGCCATGACCAACAATGCTAAGTCTAGTATGACTGTAATTACTCCAAATAGTTTGGTAACACATTTATGTTTCATTTATTATGTAAAAGACGTCTTTTCTGCGAATTGAATTTCCGCGAACAAGTCGGCAGATATTTTAATCTTATCGCACCGTATAACTTATTATTGAATTCCGAGTAATTGCAAAGTATTTGGTTGAAGTTATAATTATGATTCAAATAAAAAAATAAGTATCGAAAAATAAAGATGAGATAGATTAATGTTGTAAATTAAATAAAAAATAAACAAAGAAAGAACCAACAAAATGCCATTGTTCAAAACTTATATTTTCTTATATAAGTTACCCTTTTGAAAATAGCATGTATTTTGTATTTCAACTTCCTAGAGTTTCTAATAAAATTGACATGTCCCAAGCGTAAACGCAGAAAGTATAATAAAGATTAACTATTGATGCTATTTCTAATACAGATACAATACATATTAATCACGCAATGATATAGGTCAGATTTAGCTCCAGGTATAAATAATTTCGAAATATGCACGTCTTAAGTGTCATAAAATGCAAGCATCCGTCTTGCTCTTTGAAGTCCCACCAAAGCATGTAGACAAAATTGGATTTTATTGAGACTGATGACATACCGTTGGAGATTCATTTGGAAATAATTACTGTTATGGCTAGAAAATTATAGCAGTTACCGCGGTATATTTAGTCTCACAAGGGCTACTTTTCGCGCACATAACAAATCACATTTGTAACATACTTTTTTACGAATATGGTCACATTTGTAACAGAATAAAATATGTTAACAATATTTTTGTCCAAACTCATATATTATTATCTCATATATTATCTAATATAATAGAGGCTGATAAATTCATGAATAACAATGTTTAATTACATAATATCAATAGAAACATCAATATATGTCGGCCAAAAGTACAACTGCAAATCGTCACGATCGTCGTTATAACTTCTGTATCAAATGATATTGCCTCTACCTGGGAGCGAACCCGCACCGTCACGGCGACAGCGCCTAGCCCTACAATTCCGACAACCTATTAATATTGGCTGAATCGGTAAAGCAACTTGATGTACTCTGACATTCTGCATGAATTTGACATGTGAAAAGTTGAATTGTATATCACAAGAAAAATGGGCATCTAACGCAAAATTTGTTTTATGACAATTATTATGTGCTTGATTTCATTTCCGTTACACATTTTTTAACATCTGTTACGCAAGTGATCACATTTATAACATGTGTTTAAAAGTTAAAATTGTATTATGCACTAAATTTTGGGTATTTTTGTTTTCGCAACTTACATTGTATTTCGAGTTTTAAGTTAAAAAATTAACTTAAAACTTTTCACATTTTAATTTTCGTAAAGGTATTTTGATGACAGAATTCTTGACAAACATCATAATTTTAACAAAGATCGTAATCTAATCAAGTCTATGGCTTAAGCCTTAAAAGTTTATTGAACAAAGACACTTGTAGATGTCAGACAGATAAATTATTAGATAATCTCATTACTTAATTACATATGAAGATTTCGGCCTTTGAGGCCATAAATGTCATCTTAAGACGCGATTATGACACGCGCTTGTGGATTCGGTCAAGGGGCTTGAATTTTACAGCGTCTTCGAGATTTTGGGGTTAATTTTGATTGGTCAAAATTCTAATTAATCTTATAAATTTTTTTAACAATTATTTTGATTGGTTATTAGTGGTAATGCAACAATTAAATTAGCAGTTCCTTTCCAGTAGGAATCACTTTGAATTTGGATCCTTACAGTAAAGATTAATAAACTTAAAATTTGGAAAAACGAACTCTTTGTGTCTTTTTAGGGACAAACCGAAGGCGACCCCATTTTAGGGACTATCCCAATTTTCCCGGGCGTCAAACTTGACGAGCACAACAATTGACCGACATTATAAAAATAGTAAAATGATTTTTATTATTGATCTGTTAGGGCTGCATTTATTCTTGGACTTTGATTCTGAGTATTAGGTAATTTGAAATCTGTTTTTTTTTCTTATGTACAACAAAGATAGAATAGCGCCGAACAATAAACTTAACAAGGGAACGGTGTCTATATTTGCCTACAGGGACAAATAAATATGTAAGTAACACCTTAATGTTGCGATTCAGATTATGTTGTCTTATTTTGTGTTATTCTGCAAATGTCTTCAATTGCTGAGGGTGCCATTTGGCGGAAAATCTGAGAAATAATATACTGTTGATATAAAAGAGAAATTTGACATAAAATGTTTAATTGTCAACCACCATTGTCTAAACGGGTAAAAATTGGAAAAAAAGCTATTCGAAGAAAAGCGATCACATCAATAAAACGGGAAAGAAATATAATAAAAAATCATTACAAAATCCTGTATAATGTTTAATGACCGTATATGCTATTTTTTCATTCTTTATGCTTGTTGTTAAGGCGAAACTGTCTCTGTAGCTTTTTATTTTGAAGAAAAAAAGGCGTTTTAACTAGGCTCTTAAAGGAAGTAAAAGTTCATTGTCTTCCTGGTCTAAATATATTTAATGGTGGGTTCTTATACAACACATGATACTGTTATGTCAATTAAAAAGATACCTTTAAATAAGACAGTCGTTGAACGCGGTATTTATATTTGTGAAAGTATTGAGTTGCGCTTACCCCGGGCCTAGGCGGCGTGGATATTTATATGCATTTCCATTACTGCTCATGAACCGGCTTAATTTAACCAAGCCTGCATTTTTATATGTGTCGTGTTCGGTGGCTTTCAAAGTGCCTTTTTAATCTATTCAACAGTAATGAAAAACTGACAAAATGCAAATTTTGACGTCTTAAATATAACCAGTATGCATCTCATTATAAAGAGACATGAACGCGAAACTTACTAATTCTAGTGAAAATGATTTCCACCAAAATACAGATGGTCGATGATTATTGTTGTTTATAGCAGAGATAAGACTTGATTACCATCATGTAATAAGCCCAATAATATGGTCGTATCTTTGCCCAGAATTACGAAGTTCTCAGATGTTCTCAGTTGGAAAAACTAGTCATGCTAATAAGCAAAATTCTCCTAAAGCATGTAGACATAACTAAATTATTTTCGGAAAGATGACATACCATTGATGATTACGTGGGAATGATATACTGTTATGGCAGAAAAAATACAGCAATTTTTCTCTCCAAAAATGCATTCTCCATCGAACCGTTGAAAGCATCCTATGAAGCAACCTTACTGCTGCAGGTTATTCCTAACGAACATGTAAATTATGCTTCTGTCTAGGAATAAGGTTGTTCTCGAAGTACCTTTATTGCCATTTATATGTGCTGATGAAAATTTACAAATACCAAAACTTTGAGAGTAAACACAGTTTTTAAGGTGATAAATTATTTATAAACGCAAATATAGCGATCGAAAATATGGTTTACAGCTAAAATTTGCTTCAACGGTTGAAAATCTAGGTCAAAATCCAGCTTAGACAGCTACGATGAAAACAAACATACTGTAAGATTAAAAAATATTTAATGGCTGGTTTGGGATTGAAATCTACGGTATATATAAAACTATTACAATTCTGTAAAAATGTCCTTGGTGGCAGTGGTATAGACTACTGTTACTCTAAGGGGAAGTTACCGCTGCGAGGAGTTTGCAAAGTTCATAGCCATAGCGCTCTATGCATTGATGCATGCAATTCGTATAAATATCAATTCTTTGAAAATTGTTACCATTTGGAGAATTAAAAGTTGTCTTCGGAATAAATATATATGGATGGTGACAGGCATGTAATAAAACAAGGTTTTTCAATCTTTGGTGACAAGTTTGTTGTAAAACAAAGTTTTCCAATCTTGTTGTGCAATAAACGTAAAGCATTATTTTCAAATCTATCTGTGCCATCTATGAACATCTGTGTGTATGAAACCTATGCCATTGGCGTCTTGTGTTTAATATGCTGGAGTGAATTTGCATGGAACAATTTCAATTAGATAAATGGACGTTTAAAAAGCCAACGAACACGACAAATATGAAGATATTGCAGGCTCGGTTTAATTGAGCTCGTTTCTATGCAGTGATGGAAAATACATGTTAGTTCTCACGCCGCCTAGCACAGGGTTGAGCGCAACTTGACATTTATGCAAGAAAACAGTACAATTAAGATGTATCCCAAAAGATAGTATGTTGAGGGTGGGTTGGAGTTAGTTCACTAAGGAAACGTGTATTGGCTTGTTAATATGAGAACCTGTTGGGCAATTGTGAGGTTGATGAACACTAGAACCTGTTTTTATCCATCAGAGCAAAATGTTTTACCACTGTCCATTGTAATCCTCAGATGTAGGTTAAAGACTAAAAAACTTTCAAAAGGTGGTATTTGGAGACCGTACGAATACATACTCGAATGTTATGTATTTTATTGTCCGGGCTCTAATTTTGCACTGGACAGATAACACTTCTTTCACATGTGGATATCTCTGCATTAGCATTATTCAGGAAACAAGATCATAACTACTATAGGGCTGTAATGTTGTCTTTACGCTCTGCTGTTTGTAGTAAGAACTTATCCGAGTGTGTTGAGAAGGTTTCTCGTGTTTTGTTGTTTTAAAACATTAATAGACGATCGGTATTAAGTATATCTATTATATATGTCTGACTGTCTCAAAGCGTTACTTCACCATAGTGCACTATACTCATATTTGCATTAACAAAATAGAGACATTGATGGAGTGTGTACATTACAGTTTTAGTCGTCTGGACACTATCCATAGCTACCCTTGAGACAAGAGATCATTATTATATTAATAATAGCTGTATTTCGGTCTACATTAATTCTTTTATAAAATTTATGTCTATGGAGACTGTCTGCATAAATGTATGTGTTCGTATTGGTCACGTATAATGGTCTCATAATGACACGCATTATTGAAGTGCCTCAGGTACTTAAAGGCAATACTACAAGAAGTATAAAATGTTTAGATATCCCCTAAAGCTATTCAAATTCGGCGTCAGCTCTTAGCCAACCGTATCCCCAAAAAGGAAAGTTCAAGTATCTCTATATACTGCCACCCACAATGATAGGCATTCTGCATGGTTTGAAATTAACATATAACAATCGAGGGAGATAATTTAAAATGATAACTAAGACGCTATATTGTTTAACTGTTATCCATTATTAGCATGCATTTTATGGCCCTATCAAGGAAGCTGTTAAAGCCCATGTACAGAGCTGTTTAAAGATTGTAATTTATTTAAGGATTGAATCGATATTTGATGGTTATCAAGGTGTGCGAAGTCCTATAGCCTTTGTGACATAACAAATTGTCGCTGGGGGTTTAAACCAGGTTCCAGATTGCAAGAAACTCACATTTGCCCTAACAAGTTCTCATATAAACAAAAAGTACAAATTGTGTGAGTGAAGTTTCTTCAACCGACCAATTAACTCGACAATGTTGCATACAAAAGAACACCAACGTGTAAACAAGAAGCTAATGGCATTGTCAAGCAAACAAGTAGATACCCAATGACCTTATAGAAACCAGAGTTATCGGAGTCAAATCAACAAACACGATAGCTAAACGATCGCAATAATAAAAGTAACAGAGCAGATTCTACGTTCTGTCGCAAAAGTGAAATTTGCATAGCAGGAATGGCCAAATCCAGAAGGCACATTAAGTCATGCATTGGGAACCTTTTCTACCTTGATCGTAGCAAGTACTAGTCGTAAAAGCAGAGAAATGTTGGTAGTAGTAGTAGTAGTAGTAGTAGTAGTAGTAGTAGTAGTAGTAGTAGTTGTAGTAGTAGTAGAAGTAGAAGTAGTAGTAGTAGTAGTAGTAGTAGTAGTAGTAGTATATAGTAGTAGTAGTAGTAGTAGTAGTAGTAGTAGCAGCAGCAGCAGCAGCAGTAGCAGCAGTAGCAGCAGTAGTGTAGTAGTAGTAGTAGTAGTAGTAGTAGAAGTAGTAGTAGTAGTAGTAGTAGTAGTAGTAGTAGTAGTAGTAGAAGTAGTAGTGGCAGCGGCAGCGTTAGCAGTAGCAGTAGTTAAGTAGTAGTAGAAGTAGTCGTAGAATAGTTTACAGATTGTAAATTAGTTTACAGGTGAAGAGATTATCAAGTCTATTATCCGGAAAAAGATCAAGAACGTAATATCACTTATATCTTTCTTTAAAGTGCAAATCAAAGTTAATAATTTTACACGTGGTTACATAACATGTTAGATTTGGTAAATTATGCATATCATATCCAAAAGGAATGTAAAATATTATTTTCTAAACAGTTTAAATTATTTTCAGGAAGCTTGCATAACTGCACAGCAATGTGCAATATAGAAAATATAACAGTAGAGGGAGCACATACCAGTAAGATAGCCACTTACTCGAACTGGCCATGTAGCAATTATGAAATAGGGGATATTAGGAAGATATTTTGGCATTTATCAAGCCTAAATTAATTATAGATACAGGTTTTGTGTTTTCAAGGTATTGAGAATATATTTGTTTGATAACTAATAGAAACCAAAAGCAGCCAGGTGATATCAGTGTGATGCAGGGGCTTGAATTCGAAACTAGGGAAATCCTGTAAAGTAATCTGCTTCCGCGTCAGAAATTCAGTTGCAGGTTTTTGGATTTATTTTGCGGAAAATCGGTAGGGATGACAGCTATTGGCTATATTCTTTTCTGAATCTGCTGTTTCAGCTGGACTGAAAGCAACCATTTCTGGGAGTTGTCGGTTGGACATAAATATTATGCAAGATTTTAGGTTTCGTGATTTTTGCCCCGGCTGACTGTACAAAAGTGATGCTTGGACTGTGTTTCAGTGTTCCTTGGATTTTTTTCAGGAGTTCTTCATAGCCTGAATTTATGTTGCCTGAGTAGCTGATAGCCATATGTTTACAGTAAACACTGATTTCTGTTTCAGGTTGTTGTTCTGGATTGATTTCATAGACTAGGTACAGAGTGTGTGTCGGAAACTGTGAAATTAGGACAGGTTACTGGCGTCAGCCGCCAGAATCAAAGTATTGAGAGTCCTGATATAAGTAATGTTATAAAGGCTGACGCATAAAAATTCAAATTGTTCTCGTTGACTAAGCATTGGCGGCAATTAGACAATTAGGCGGGAGAGGGGGAGGGGGGGGGGGGCTTTTAGTCAACGTTTCTGGTATACATTACACTTAGCTTAATGCGATTTAAAATTCTAAGAATAGAAAATCTCTTGAACTCACACAACATGATAGATGAATTAAGAGATTACTTGATTTGATCGAGTGTGTTCATGCGGAATCCTTGAATGACCAGGAAGCGCTCATGTGAAGAAACTAATACTCATATACTCTCATTTCTAAGTACTAGCTTATTTTACTTCAAAAAATAATTTAAAATACTTAAGAAAATTGTATCCTCGTAGATATATAGTGGAAAAGTCTAACTCATCGGTAATTATATTTTTTATGAAACTACAAGACTTCAACAAGTTTAGTAGAGGGTCAACCAATGAACATTCCTGTGAATATTTTTAAATGGTCCCGCAGATTTGAAGAGAACGAATGTTAATGTTATAAGGTGAATCGTTCAAATCATACAGAAAAAGCTATTGAAAGTCGTGCAGTGATGATTACGTATATAAGGCCTATCCGAACAACCTTTTGGGGGGTTTTCCCGGTTAGCTCAGTTGGTTACGTCGTCAGAATTGCATGGCTAGGCGCTGTCGCCGTGACGGTGCAGGTTCGCTCCCAGTTAGAGGCAATTTCATTTGCTATACAAAATAATGTTTGTTCTACCAGACAACATTATAAAGAGTTATAAATGAGTTCAATGTATAACCATAGCCAGACATGTCTATATTTGTGTTTATATCACGTCAGTTTTAGCTACACTAAAACAATTCTTATCCCATAGACTACCACTCAAGCTTATCTCATATTCTTAATTTACTATTGCCTTAAGTCACCAGTACTAATCTAGAGATATAATACAAGAAAGATATATCGTAACCCGTCATTTATCTTTCTACATGGGCTGAAAGACCTGCATCCTCAACTCTACGGCTCTTTCGGTTTTACTTTGACAAAAGGATTACCCATTTTCAAAGACAAAAGTTTTTTTCCACCCAAATCATACATACAAATGTTTTGTTTCAATTTTATTCACTGTGCATTTTCACAAAGTGCTTTTCTGCATAAGGCTTTTGAATCAATCACAGCGTTCCTTGAAAAAAGACAACATCAACAGGTTCATGAGCAACATTTAGTCAAATTCATTTGAGGAAATAGAAATATCCGTCTCAAGAAATTTAGGTTGTTCGTCTAACATGCTTCCGACAAAATCAGTGAAGCAGGCTCCAAATAAAAAGAAATGTGTATAAAGTGCACAAATCATATTATGATGAAATTCAATTAAAGAAAAGAAAGTTTTGGAGATTTCTGAATTTATCTGTTTCAGTTTAGTGGTTTAATACCCCGCTCTTATTAATTACTAGTATCAATTGATTGACACATTTCTAGGTTTTTTTTCCCGCGTATATTACTTTTAAACATCATACGTTTTATCCATTAATTTTATATCCGTTTCTATTTTACAAATCTACTTTTAAGATTGTTTAAATTTTCAGATTAACGTATTGCGTTAGGCATTATAACTGAACTCAACGTAAAATATAATTATACGAATAATAAAACAAACTCCCTCGGAGGTCTACATATTATTGGTTATTTATTTTTATTTTACAGACCACTGCAATAACACCAAAATTGTGCAGAAACACAGAATTAAACGTTGTCTTTCTTAATTTAAATGAGAAATGCGTCCGGATATTATTTTCATTCCATTTTCACGCCTCTGGAGCCATATAATCAGTTGACGCGAATTCCGCGACATCAGATATTTGCAAGTTTGGGCTTATTAATTAAGAACTATGCGAACTCTAGCCCCCTTGAGGCTCTAACAATAATATTTCCATTATAAATTGACAGTGAAGGATAGGAATATGGTAATTTAAGCCTTACGTTGACCAAAAGATCGGACTTTTAAATGAGATGTTGGAAAAAAAGTCAAGCAGTATGTCAGAATGAACAACTTGTTTTTTTATATTTAATAATCAATAATTAGATAAATAAAAAAGGTACTTTGAAAGCCACCGAACACGACAAATATAAAAACAGTGGTTGAAGGTTATAAAGCTGAGTTTGGAAACCAGTCTCAAATCTCAAGCATCTGATCGGCTGAAATGGCGACCAGTCGCCATTTCAGCCAATCAGATACTTGAGATTTGAGACTGGTTTCCATGCTCAGTTTTATAACCTTGGGTAAGTGTAGGCTCGGTTTGATTCGGTTGATGAGCAGTAATGGAAATACAAATTACTGTCCACGCCGCTTAGCCCCGGGTTATGCATAACAATATATACACAAATATATATATATATAAATATAGTGCTCAACGTCTTTCAAATGGTGCAATTGATATGAGAAATGATTGGATGTACGGGGCGACGTTTTACGATCGCCATAATTCACAAACAACGCTACTGTGATAATTAAATAGATGAAAACGGAACATTGAAAGCCATCGAACATGACAAATATCAGAATATTTCAGGCTCGATTTGATTGAGCCTGATGAGTTTTCGAACATACCTTTTCATTTAACGGCCTTCAAAATATTTAATGATAACATTACTGAATTAAATATACAGGAACAGATATTCGAGGCCCACGTTCGTAGAAGCTTGACCACTATTCATAATTTTGTTTAAGTTATGATCGTAACATAAATTTTGAACCACTTTAGATAATTCAGTCTTTCTTTGTGCAAATTTATCATCAAAACAAGATTGCTTTGTGATCATTTGTATCTTAGGCTAAGTCTTCTGGATGTGGCTATTCCTGGATTATTCACTTTTTTCTCAAAATCTCGTCATATTGTAGCCGTACCATATCTCCACTTCCCGTCTAAAATTAAGCTTTTTAAATATCTTATTAATGATTTTTCATATCAGTCAATTGTATTTTACTAAACGAGATATCATTTTTCTGAATATTGATTAATTACTTCATCGCTAATGTATTAGTTATTTTATTAACTTAATAGATTCTGTTCCAGAAATACATATTTATTCAATATCAGGCATTAAGTTTCCCTCGGGTCAGAAAAAAGACAATATAAATGGATTGTAGGATTTTGTTTCCCATATCCTAAAGATAGAGTTGCTCTTTATCATATAATAAATTGGCGGTTATTGTCCTGATTTGGCTCTTGGGACAACTAATATAAAAGTGTACATCAAATCAGCAGGCTTAAGACGTATGGTTATTTACAAAATTGGAATTATCTTGGCTAAAATATCGTTTAGAAATTACAAATTTTTAAATATTCATATTTGGAACGTAATGTAGGGTTCTTTAAGTGAGAATGATGCACTAAATTCCCCTGGCATTTCATGTTGATATGTTTTTAATTATCTTTTGTTCTTTAACATGGAGTTGATTAGTAAAGTTGGTACTTTGCTTGTATTATAAATTTTGCTCGTATTATTGATATTTATTTGGTTTCTACGACATATTTAAATAAATAAATGTTTAAATGCGATTCTTTTTTGGGGTTTCATAACTTTTAAGTAAAAAAACATTGTTTTATTGACCAAAATATTGGTGATTTACGAAAACATTTGGTCATCTACCATAATATATTCTCGGAAAGATCAACAAGCGTTGAATAGATACTTTTTGTTTCGTGTGTATAAATCCTTTTGCCTGCAGAATTGTTGGGTTCGAATGTTTGATGTGTATTCTTTTGGGCCAGATGTAGAGTTGGTAAGCACTAAACCCTGATTTAAACACACTGTGAGAAAAAAATTTCCCCTCTCACCGTTCAAAGGCAGTAAAACATCAGCTTCTCCTTTTCCAGTGACTTTAAAATAGATCATTCTATACTTAAAGAAATTAGAAACGCAACTTCTAAAAACAAGAAAATACATTTCACGTTTAAAGAAGTTGCGTTTCTAATTTCTTCAACTACAAATTATATAGTAAAAGAAATTAAAAACGCAACTTTTTTAATCACGAAACATATTTTGTGTTAAAAGAAGTTGCGTTTCTAATTTCTTTATTTATATTTATCACGACCTGCACCGTACGGAACAAAAATGGATTTGCCCTGAGCAGAACTAATCTGCATATGATTTGACAATGTGTCTCAGAATTTACACCCCGCATTTCACATCAAAGCCAAAAGGCATTATTTAAAATAAGTGTTTTTATCATTTGTTGGTGTTATACAATTTTCGGACCATATCGAGTTTAAGATTTTTGCTCATGATTACCACGTGTAAAGAGAATTAGTCTACATATATTTGGCTTACTTTGTAAATCTCTTTATAGTTTCTGTTTTTCTTCTAAAAATTCCGTTCTTAAACTGTTATATGTGATTGAACACGATTCGGCTTGTAGTTTGTGCTTCCAGTGCAAATGTGTCATAGTTCATAAGAGTTGCACAGCTCTTAAGGGTATTTCTCTTGTTTTGCAAGGCATAAGTTAGTTGTTTTTGTGTGTTTTTGGAGATATTTCAAATAAAATTACAAAATAACTGGGGCGCCCCAAAGGGGGTATGTTACTAGATTACTGGACGCTTGACATTTGTAAATCTGATATGATCCTGACGTCTCATAGGAAAAGGCTAGACGCTCATTTCAAGAAATTCGTAGCAATTATGTTTAACTTAATGGATTATTCCAAGAACATACAAAGACATAAGCAACCCTCGAGTGAGGACATAATACTGAATAAATTGAATGGAAGATTTAGTTTCACCTTCTCCTCTCTTTATTATATAATAAGACGGTTGTTATATTCCATATTTTGCCCATGGGACATTTAACTTTAAAATATAAACGTCATCGATGTTCTTACGACTTGCAAAAATAAACGTTAAAAGCATTAATTTTGGCTTAAATTACGTTCATAAATCATTGAAAAAATATTTTGAATGGTTACCTATAACTGTAATAATATGGAAAGAATGGAGTTGCCAATGAAGTACTTATATGATTCTGTCAATGGATCTGAGAACATAAATATCGTTTTTCACATCAGGTGTCAAAAAAGCAGAATTTAATAAATCTGTAATAATTTGTTGTTGGTTTTTTTTGGTGCTATACACTTTATGACCATTTTGAGCTTAAGATTTATGCTCATTTTGAGCACCGTGTGTAAAGTGATTCATTCTGCCTATATTTGGCTTACATCATGTAATTGAATGTGCATTGAAAATCTTTTTATAGTTTCTGTTTTTCTCCTTACGATTCTGTTCTAAAACTGTTAAATTTAATTGTACACGATTCGGCTTTTGTAGTGTGTGCTTCGAGTGAAACTGTGTCATAGTTCATCAAGTGGCACAGCTCTAGAGGGGATTTATTATATTTTGTAAAGTGTTTTATGTTTTATGTAGGTTTTTTTGAAGACATTTCTGGTTTCAAATAAAATTACAAAATACAACTGGGGCGCCTCAGGGGTGGTATGTTACCAGATTACTGGGCGCTAGACATTTGTAAATCTTATAATATATGATTCTGACGCCACAGAGGGAAAGGCTAGACGCTCAATTCAAGAAATTCGTAATAATTATGTTTAACTTAATGGATTGTTCCAAGAACATACAAAGACATCAGCATCCCTCGAGTGTGGACATAATACTGAATAAATTGAATGGAAGATTTAGTTTCACTTTCTCCTCTCTTTATTATATAATAAAACGATTGTTATACTCCATATTTTTACCCATGGGATAATTAACTTCAAAATATAAACCGCATCAATGTTCTTATGACTTGCGAAAATAGACGATATAAGCAATAATTTTGGCTTAAATAATCCCCGTAAATCATAGAAAAGAATTATATTTCGAATGGTTAGGAATGCAATAATAGACAACGACTGATAATAGAATTTGTTGTTAAATTGCTAAAGTTACCAATGCGGTTTCCGGTCATTATGCCTGTTTTGCATTAAAGAAATGTAAAAGAAAGGATGCAATTAAAGAAAACGGAGCTAAAAAGTAATTGGCTCTCATAAAATGATGTATATTAATTTTCATTGCCATTCCGCTCTGACCAGGATTCCCTCATTTTTTGTAACCATACATTGAAAGGCTAGAATTTTAACTCAAATTTTAAAGACAATAGTGATCAGGCTAACATTATTCACTCTTACTAAAATACAAGTATTAGATGAAACTATGAAGTAACTGGTTTCTCAATGATTTTTCGGATGTATTGAACTTTTTTTTTTTTGCAGAAAAACTGTGCAATGTAATAATGCAAATATGACACTTTGTCTGTGTTATCATTAAAAAGCTATAACTTTGCAAAGGAAATTTCAAGGAAACATTCAAGGTTTTTCCCAAATAATGTGTACATCAATCCAAAGGCCTTTCTCGATTTCGAGGAACATGGAAACGATGATTGCCGTCATGTTTTTCCAGTTGTCCATCTTTCACTGTTCATCGCGAAACATTTTAGTATCTAGTTTTTAAAAACACACGCTTAGTGTTCAATCAGAAATGAAAGTCATATGCAGTGTAACCTTTATATATCTTACATTGTTTTTTCTCATTTTTCAAACGCAATATATGGGGCACGTCAGATGAAAATATGTCTTCGGTCATACTTTTGGACATTTTAGTAGCAGACGACATTAATTATTTCATATTTGGCGGAAAAAAAAACACTTTATATAGTTAAAATGTGTAACAGATTCCTAGTAAGTTATGAGAAAAAAGCTTTTTCCAATGCTTTTTTGTTGATGGACAAAAGGAAATCTGGAGACAAGAACGAATTCAAGATTTGCTAGGTGACACACGTGTGAAGTGGTAACAAACAAGTGTCTGTGTCTTCAACTCTCAAAGGAATGTATTGTATTAAGATTTTCTCACATTAGAACGTAAAACCTCGTTTAAAGGAGTCTAGGTTTAAAAAGGTCAGACAGTTCCAGACATAATGGGTATAGCATTTTCTCAGGTTTTAAGATATATCCATGGAGACTTTATAAGTGTAGAATTTGTGTTAAAAAGTGTTAAGTATACCTTTCCCTTGTAAATTATGTAATATTAAATGTTAAGCAAACTATCAATTTGCAATTATTTAATCTCAAGGTATTTACGTACTCATGCCATTGCTTATTAATGATTTTGAAATGAATTAGCTTATTTGTTCGTGTATCCTTTCGGAGATCCAGTATTTAGGAAAGGTTTTTGTTGATGTTTTTTTTATTTATTTTCTCAAATATATGTAAAAGTACTGGATCCCCGTAAGGATACACGAAAAAAATCAAGATAGTTATACAAACCTTAAGACATAAAGGAAGAGATCCAAGCACCAACACGACGACATCGCCTAGCCAAGAGTGTTGTACGTGGTAACAGAAAGTGCCATCCAAGTTTTCAATAGAGAAATTTTCAGGCAACGCCTATATACCATAACTGTCTACTAATGACCTTCCGAAAGCTTTAAACATTTACATACACGCATTATTACATTAACTGATGCGAAACAATTATAAATATTTTTTTTCAACCCAATGCGTATGGCGTACTGGTAAGAGCTCATTCTCCACCCGTAACATTACTTTCCTTCAATTTTCGTATGTGTGAATATATCAGCGCTACTTGCTTACAGATTATTGTCGTAGATAACTAATTTCCTGTCAAGAAATGTCAGTTCTGGAATACTCGCAGGATATTTTACACCGATATTTCTTGTAGGTGACAACTAGAATGCTTAACATAACTTCGCAATCTTGTTACGAAATAAACGTCCATTCTTGTTAGTTTAAATCAGCAATTAAGTCGGAGCATGCACAGTTTGCACAAACTCTACTGTCATTTGTCATATTTTATGTGTCTCTGGTTTCAGCGAACCGTCTTTAGAAATAAAAAGCCATTACGTATACGTGTACCGTTAACTGTTAAAATATCACGTTTGTTTCGTCCAGGCCGTCTGGTCGAAATTTGTACTTGTATTTTGAGTTTATGAAAACTTTTATCTTTTAAATGGGTGATATTTTTTTACAAAATGAGGGTGGTGTTATCAAGTGCATGCAGCGAAAACGTTTACTGGTTACGTTATTTTTTTTGTTGTTTTTATGATGTCTCTATGTTAGTTTCATTCGCAATTTTTAAGTCAAATGTTTAGGGCTATGACCTAATAGCTATTCAGAAGGAGGAGTTTAAGCTTTACTGGGAATCTATGGGAAATGAATGACTGTAGTCTTTGCTGCGGGAGCTGGAGTAAGGAGTACAGAAAGATATGGGCTGAAGGTTATAAAATTGAGATTGGAAACCAGTCTCAATTCTCAAGCATCTGATTGACTGAAATGGCGACTGGTCGCCATTTCAGCCAATCAGATGCTTGAGATTTGAGACTGGTTCCCATGCTCAGTTTTATAACCTTGGGCACTGCTGTAAGTGCCGGTTCTAACGTTTGTCATGATTCTAATAACTATGCCCGCTCATATTGCAATTTATATGAATTTTTCTTTCTATTCTTCGTAGTAATTAGAAGAATATTGTATTTTATTGCAGTGTCTTTTAACGAGAAAAAACAACAACAACAAATAGTGTGTTTGCACTCAAAAAAGGTTGATTCCCACTAGGTTCGATTTTTTATGAATCACGGTTTAATTGATTTTTCCAGAAGGCCAAGCACCATCAATATGATTCAAATTACAGCTATTATTTCTTCATTAAGCCTTTTTAATGATTTGGCTTAGATATTGATATTGTTAAACAATGTGTTGGTACCACCCAACACCTTGCCCAGAACTTAAGTTCAACGGATGATTGGCGACGGACGATGAACGAACTCAATCCTTTGTACTGTTTGCTGGTGTCAATATTGAGTTGTGCTTGACCCGTGGCTAGGCGGGTTGACAGTAATAGACATTCACGTCCGGTAAACATTCGCTCCACAAACAAAAAGAGAACATAACAAAATGAGCGAAAGCCACTTCCGTGATTGAGCGAAAGCAGACAAAAAGTAAAGAAACATGCATCATTGTTCGCTGGGAAAAAGTTCTAGCCGAAACAATTTACATGTTTGAAATATGTAACCGTGTTTTCCGTGAAGCATCAGCATCCTTACACGGCACTACATTCCCCGATTTAAAAAAAATTCGTCTTTCTGTCTTATAAAGAGAACAAAAGTTGGCCATACTCACTTTTTTGTCAACAAATCAGCGCTTTCGCTCAATCCCGAAAGTGGCTTTCGCTCATGTCGTTATGTTCTATTTTTGGTTGTGGAGCGAATGTTTACCGGGCGTGACATTTGCATTATTGCCCAAGAACAGGCTAAATCAAACCGGGCCTTCAATATGCTTATATGCTTCAAAGTTCCCTGTTCATCTATTTCTTATGCAAAGCTGTGCTGATTTTCAATATTTATTCTTGCTGATTATAGTAAACATTCTTGGCAAAAACAAGATCAACCTACAAATTCCAATGACAGTGGTTTGTGTTTTAATGAAACTGAATAATATGTTTAAAAAGCTGATGTTTGATTTACCATGAAAGGATTCCAGAACTCTGATTATAAGTGTATTTTCTTAATATTATTTTATTATCTACATCTGAGGAAAACATAACACGATCGTCGTATGACTGCAGTTTACCCTGCATAATACATGAATTTATGACAGAGTAATGATTCTCAGTCACTTGACGCTTTTTCAAATTCTTGTTTTATGATGTCAAATTCTGAATTATTACCCGCAGGGTAACACATATATAACATAATGAGCGATAATTATTGTTATCCGTCCATAATGGCATCATGATTTATGATGAATGACATTGGATTACAAAATATTTCGAAGAAGAAAACGATAGTGACGACGGTGTACAAAATGTATACCAAACGTGTTGCAGATTTTAAATTGTGTGTTCGCTTTGTAACAGGCATATTTTTATTGTTCAACGCGTGTGCTAATAATATTAATTGTCCGACCGTGAATAGCTGTATTGAAATCGCTGTTTAATAATAACACACAGAAATGACCACTGACTTCCGGTTATTTATAGAAAACGTCATCTTTAGGCTTAACTGCCGCGTGTCCTAAACGAAAAAAAATTGTGCTGAAATTTGTGTTGTCCTCTAATAAATTGAACTTCTGAAACATTCAGTTAAAGTAGAAAAGATTGTTATTTTAAGTATATAAGTTCTAATGTTTATGTATTGTATTTACCAAGACAATATGTAAAATAAACTTGGAAACATTATTTTGATCGTATATGTTACCACTTTGATACCAGTATTGTGCCATTTAAATTTTACACATGCATGTTCCATCGCGCCTTATTTACATATAATCCATTTTAAGTAAATAATTTAATTATCAAATTTTATATTAAATTAAATAATTTTTCCTTTTTATTATTTCTGTAACGCTAGAAAGGGTATTACAGTACCAAATTACTAAAAACATATTTAAACGTAAACAGTGGCTGGAACTGCATTTTCAAAAGAACAACAAAGGTATTCTTTAACATAACTGCTGTCCCACAAGGTAAAGAAATATTAGTATAAGCCATTGGATCGTAGTTTTACTCTCCCCTACATTACTTTCTGAAGCAATGAGCAACACCTTTATGTTTTTGCCCCATTAGCATAATTAGTGTTGTTTTCATAGTGAATTTCGGCTTCTATATCAAGTGCTGTGCACATAGCTCATGTCAGTTTCCATCTGTGACAAGTCGCTTTTTTGTAGCATTTGAACTGATTTTTAACAGATGTTCAGAACTTTTCCTTTATATTTTATAATTATCAAGAGAGCTGTATTACTTTCGTTGTTACACATATCATTAAAAGTACACCATCACAAAAATAATACCAAGAATATAAGGTGATCATTATCACCCAATATTGTTTAAGTGAGACCCTATGAGAATTCTTGTCAATTAGGCGAGCTTGCATATCATAAATCATTAATTTAGAAGCGCGCAAAGAATCTGCACGCCATTAAAATGTCTTATATCCATGAAATATGCAGTCATTTTTGTCTCTTAGGAACAGTAGGAGGGGGGATTTACGTATACATAGATTATTGTTATAAAACTGTCCATTTATGGCTTCTTATTATTTCTTTATTTGACCATCATCTGTCTCAAGCGATTATACACACGCGATAAGAAATAATTAATGGGTTACGTTGACAAATGACCTTATACTTATAAAATATTCTAAGTTGATAATTGTACTCAATGGCCGTAAATGTGTCTAATCACTTCATAGTACCAAGGTGGCCGTACCACGTGGTTTGTGGCGTCATTTTTTCGGTATTGCGGCAAGACAAAACCCATCGAAGCCATGTTTGTATTTTATTAGTTCACCGTTTTCGACTAAATTTAGCGCATTCTAAGGGGAAAGTTGAACACTACCAACGATTGTCGTCTTGGGTCTACTTTTGTCTGTGATTCGGGGCAAATACTGATAAAATTTTTATCATTAAATTTCAGTATTTGAGTATACTAAAATGGTTTTATTTCGCGTTTGTCCAGTTTAATGTGGATGGATGGCAAGTATACCTTTGGTATGTGGTCAGTTACCCAAAAGATATATTTCCTATCTCTGGCATCCTCTGTAATAGGCAGGATTTGTAACCTCATATCGATTGTCAAATTTATATTAATGTTTGTTTTCTTGATTGTTTTATTCGGATACCACTCCACTATGCAATCATGGAATGGTAAAATACCACACTGACAGTTCCGTTAACGTCCTATAAACACTTGCAAACAATCTGTTTGAATGTTTAAAAACGTAAAATTTGTTTCTGTAAATATTGCTGTTTTATGCGTATAAATAAACAGAATCGAATTATGCCAAACTTTCGGACAAATCAGTACAGTGCCCAAGATCATAAAACTAAATCTGGAGATCAGTCTCAAATCTCAAGCATCTGATTGGCTGAAATGGCGACCAGTCGCCATTTCAGCCAATCAGATCCTTGAGATTTGAGACTGATCTCAAAACTTAGTTTTATGATCTTGGGCCCAGTTTAGTCTTGTTTTAAGTAACATTTACTGCGTCAGTAACGCTTTAACAACATTGGCATTGAATATATTCGCTCTTACGTTGACTTTGAAAGAATATTACATCACATTTAGTTTGTTTACATGTCTTCAAAACAATTAAATATGCTGTAAAAGTGGTTTTGAACCTCCTCTGGATCCTCCCCTGTAGTGATTCATCAATTTCACACTTGCCCCACAGTGTTAACATTTGAAGAATCATGTGCAAGTTGCTTTGGTGAATTATCTCCATCCCACCCACTTACTATATAATGTAGAATATAGAAGTATGGAAACACGCAAAGCAAAAGTATTAAAAATTAGAAATTTCAGTGTGTATCATTAACCTGTAAAATTAATCAGCTGTGACTTATCGTCATTAAAAGCGTTTTTGGTGGTATTTTCTGAATCTGTCACACATTTAAACCAATACATCAGCTGATTTTGTCAACAATTCAAAATTTGCGTCTGGTCTTAATTTCAAAAGCACGATTTGATCAGTATCACTGGGCTAAAGATTATAAATATGAGATTGGAAACCAGTCTGAAATCTAAAGCATCTGATTGACTGAAATTTGAGACTGGTTTCAATTCTCACTTTTATAATCTTGGGGACTGGTATGAGATTCCATGTCAACTTGTGGTAAAAATCATGTCGCATGTAACAATAAATGATAAATGAATATCTTCAAATATGGAGATTTGTATAACAAATACACCTGCCTCCTCACAGAGTTGTTATAACATAACTTCTCATTATTTAAAAATTCACAGAAACCAAACGAGATAATATTTGCAACAGAAGATAATGTATTAATTTTCAAATGTCACTTTCAGAAAATGTATTATTCCCACGCAGATCTAAAAACGGAAAAAAGAGAGAGGATGCAAATTTTGAAAGTTTACATTAAGGTAAAAGACATTTGTCTGTTCGAACCAACTGTCTTTGAAATAATCATGGGAATGTTCCCCGATTTCATTTCTCTACACACCTTCCTTTGGGGAGGATTTCCCCATTTACCAAGGGAGGGTAACTGTTGAGCGCGATTACCGTGTACAGGTAACTTCTTGAAAACAAAAGAAAAATAATTAAAATTAAAGGTCACTTGATAATAGCATAGTTTGTTTACAGACTGCTATATGTTTTAATCAAAATTGGTATCACTTGTTAGAACTTTGTGAATAGTTAAATTTTCTGTGTATTTTTTGTTCCCTGTTCCCATAATTTCTTTATTATTTCTTCTAAATTGCACTGTTTATTGGTGTAAATATTGAGTTGCGCGCAACCAGAGTTAGGCAGTAATATGCATATCCATTACTGCCCATGAACAGACTCAATCAAAACGAGCCTGCAATATTTCCATATTTGTCGTGTTCGGTGGCTTTCAAAGTTCCCTTTTCATCTATTCTAATGATTTCAAAGAACATAAATAACAAGATAAAAAAGGAAAAAAAACGTAATGATTCAATATTCAATAATATAATGGAGAAAGTTCTTAACATCTAGACAGCCGTCAATGGACTGGCTATGGATTAGTTACAAAAATAACATAAAGGGGAAGTAACCACAGTGAGGTGTTCAATCAAGAGCCAGAGTTGCTCCCCTTAGCAACAAATATAAATGTGGAGTTCTTGCCCTTTGAAATTAGCGCGCCATCTTTAAAAATAATTCCGTGGTAAAACAGTAGTGTGTATTTTTTTCTAAACCTTATTTATTCCACGAGCAAAGTGTCATTTAAACAGTGTGCACAGCGAATGTTCTCTGCAAGGTGTCCTGTGCACTGACATCGACAATGACTGAATCAGGATGGAAAAAAGTCAAGTGAGTGTAACAGGATTACTTCCCCTGAAATTGCAAGTATGGTAAAGTAAGGGATTGTTTGGGGTACGACATGTATTTGTAAAAAATCTTCAGGGTTGTGGGAGGATAGCACCCCTTGCACCCACGCCCAACTCCCCCCCCCCCCCAAAAAAAAAAGTGTGGTGGGTTTACATTTTACTTTACTTCCTAAACTGAGACTGACAGGCATTTCTTCTGCCACGATGGGAGTAGGGTGTCACAGTTTGTTGGTACCCCCGTTCCCTACTAACTAATTGAACAATTTTTTTACAAGATTTTTATTTCTCTCATTGCTAAACTCAAACAAACAAAAACTTCTTCAAGGGTGGGTTGAGTCTTGGTTAATCAATGTTTCCCACCTTTTCTCCCTAAAACAATTTTTGTTTTTTAATTGACACTGTTACTTAAAATAGACTTTCATGACAGATTCTTGTTATAAGATTTTTTTAAAGTGTCATTTTCTAGTTATCAATCAAATATTTTCATATCGGCCGTACCCAGACCTGCCAACTATCCCGTATTTTGCGGGATACTCCCGAATTTATGTTAGATTTCCGAACTCCCGGAAAAACTATACAATCTCCCGAAATCTGGTTTTCCCCATGCAATTTTAGGTTAAGGCAGAATTTCCTTTCGTTTTCTTCGTTGTCTTCGTATATTCAGTCAGGATTCTCCCCAGCGGGAGCGCTACGCTTTGATCTCAAAATTGTACATCTGCTGCATGCTTTAATTATCCGCTGATGTCATACTGTTTATTGAAAAACCAAGTTAACACGTGTCTCCTCTCAAAATTAGCCTCGGGCTACTTCCCCCATAAAGAAATTGTCACTGAACGGCCATTGTTCACACAAATCATTGTCCAATGGACGAATAAAGTGTGGGTGGGAGGGGTTAAAGACCAATTTTTGGCGCCTGAAAATTTAACCGCATTTTGCAGATAATTCAGGTTTTAGATGAGAAATCACACTAATCTATCAAATAATCAGGGCTAAAATTAGTTAAAATAATGAAACTTTTTAATTTTCTTCTCGATTTTATATTATTTTTGTTGACAGATTGTTGTTGTTGTTGCTGCTGTTGTCGAGGATCGTGATTAACTTGAGGAAATAACATTTATGAATTTTAAGATGGTTTCAAGTGTAAAACACTGTAAAATATGTAAAGATTTGTTGATCTGTTTATTTTAAGACGTTCTTGAGTGTTTCATTTTGGAATGAAACACTAATTGAAAGAAAAATAATAAAGTAATTCGTTTTCGCGACCATGCTTTACAATAGTCCTACCACGGACGTTTGTAAAGATTTTTTTTGTATTCTGGATGAAAATCTATACTAACCAGACACAGGGTATTGGTCCCATAGGACCCCCTTGTTTGAGTCACGCAGCGGGTCTAGCTTTACAAGTAACAGAAGACATCTTAAGTAAATTGCAATTTTATTTATCCTTGCTATATAATTAGTTTTGAAACACATTTACCCGGTCCAAATTACCAGCCACAGTTTGTGGAATAGATTGATTTCACTAAATATTTATTTCAAGTCTCCAAACTGATGATACTGTAGCAGCATAATAAGGGTCCCCAGACCTCTTGCTTTACAAAAACCTTTTAACTTCTACATCAAAAATTAGAAACAGATACATGTATATCTTATCATATAACTGAATTAATATATAAAAGATCCATATTTGTCTTAAATACAATAAAATATCAGGTGTTTTATTGCATTTGAATATTAATTTCTTATTTTAAATTGTACCAAATCTACACAACTAAATTTGATACAATAACTTCCTGGTTTTGTGTGTCCCGAAAGGCAAGTCGCGAAAAAATCTCCCTCATTGGGATTTGAAAAATATGCAGGTCTGGCGGTACCAATCCCTATTCATACTTAACATGAAAACCTAGATTCGTTGCATTGTGGCCATTCCCTAATATTAGTTAACATGAAAACCTGGATAAGTCCATCATTTTCTTGTTGGTGGTGTGCCGCTATGCTGTACTTGAGCTATTTACAGATATTATTTCTGTGAATTGACATATTCTTTTACAGATTACTCCTTAATTGATTCATCACTAATGTACTAATCAGTTTATATTTTCAGATTTATCTAGAGAACTGCATTTGATACATGGCACTTAGCAATCTATGTGATCAAAGTCCCTCAGGGGTGAAAGAAGAACATAAAACAAATGGATGGTAGGATTTTGTTGCTCTTTCTGACTGAGATAGAATTGCTCTAAATCATATAATAAAGCTGAAGGTTAAAGTCCACACTTGTCCTGGGGGACAAATAAATTGGAAATATACACCTCTTTGTAATGCTGAAGATTTGTAGAAAAGTAAGAATTTGTCATGCTTCTTGAATAGATTTTCCATGAGCTAGAAAAGAAAATTGGATTTCATGGGGAAGAGATGAAATTAGAAAGGCGAATCTGTGTGAATGATCTATTGAAGAGACATGATCGGAATGACAGTTCCCTTCAAAAGAAAACTTTCAGTATGTCTCTATGCTGCAAAATGAATACTGTATTATCATTTTATTTTGCAGGTTCTAATTTTTTGAGTTCATTCACGCAATTGTGTTATTTTCATCGAAAAGATATTATGTGGTTAATATTTACTGGAGTTTGATTTTGCCTACACTACCTTGCGCAAAATATTTGAAAATAAAACTTTTAGTATGCTGTTATGCTGCAATAAGAACACATGAGCTGTGGTAATATTTAAATTTTAGGGGTCTAATTTTTATGTATTTAATGTAAATGTCATATCAGCATGGATAATCTTTCGCACAGTTGTATTATTCTCATAGGATAAAAAATTATGTGGTTAATATTGGCTGGGGTTTGATAATGTGGACAAAATATGCGAAAATTTAACTTGTGAAAAATACAGTGATTATACAATAAAAGGTTTCCAAAATTAATTTCTATATATCCCTTGATATTTCCTTGCCCAAATGCATTCAATGTGACTTTATTTTTATTTTTTTGGCTTTTATTTTATTTCTTGAGAAAAAGTGATTATCTAAACATCATTCTATAAATGTAAGCTCCAGGCAAATTTTTTCATAGCATTGTCATGACTTTATGGGAGTATTCATTTCTTTGAACTCATTATCAAGGAAATTGATTTCTCCTAACTGGAAATTAATCTGCATATTTGATGATTAATATTCAAATCATTAAATCATTCTTAAGCCAAGAAATTTAAGTAAATATTTTCCCAATTCCAGATAATCTTATCTGACATTATTTTTTGTACTTATGAATATGGTTTCAATTTCTACTCATTAAAACACTACTTACTGCATAAATTATATAACCCTAGATTAGCTGTAAACCCTATGGGATATGGAGATGTTATCCATAGTTGAAAAGTGTAGATCCAGATCAGCTGGCACATCCATGCTATCTGATCAGATTCTACACATTTTGCTTTTCAATTCATTAGGTTAGGTCTAACCAAGAAGCAAACACTGTAGGTCCAGATCAGATTATGGCCCTTTGTGTTATGTGATCAGGATCTACACTGTTTGATTTTTGATGCATTAAGTTTTGTCTAACTATGTGGCCAACAGTATAGATCCAGATCTGCTGGCATATCCATGCTGTCTGATCAAGATTTACAGTGTACACTTTGGGATTCATTAGGTTGTGTCAAACCAAAAAGCAAATACTGATAGTGTAGATCCAGATCAGGCTGATCTGGATCTACACTGGTCACACATGTCATTATACATGTATATAGACAATATATTATGGGGTAAAGGATTAAAACATTTATTACTCATTTCAAGTTGTGAAATGCATTTCCAGTTGTGAAATACATTGTACAAGCATAATCAGATTAAGAGTTAAATAATAAAAATTCATACTTGCACTCATTAACTGCTGTATGATTTTTACTGTAATATAGATCAAAGTCAAACCTACTTTATTTCTATCAGCTACACTTCCTTTTCAACTCTTAGACATACAGGATATATTTTTCGAAAAACTATACCAATTTCCTGCCACTTGACCATGCTTGAATACTGATCAATATCCATTAAGCGGTGATCAATTAATTTGTTACATGAAATCTCTTATTGGTATAACTATATTTGTACACAAAGATTAACCCATATATATATATATGGGTTTTTATTGCATTTGTGACCAGTGTAGATCCAGATCAGCAGGCAGATCCATGCCATCTGATCTGGATCTACAATTGTTTCTTATGCTCAGATATAAGCTAATGAATCTAAAAGAGATCATTGTAGATTTTGATCAGATGTTACAGATGTGCTGGCTGATCTGGATCTTCACTGTTCGTTCATGTAATTTAAGGCGTTTATCAAACTCCTCGCAGCGGCTTACAGTTTCAGTAACCACAGGATTTGTGTTGCGAAACGAAGGAAATCACTGTGCGGAGGTTGGGCCTTTATATGGAGTAAAAGGTTAAAACAGTGCCCAAGGTTATAATACTGAGCATGGAAACCAGTCTCAAATCTCAAGCAGACTGATTGGCTGAATTGGCGAACAGTCGCCATTTCAGCCAATCAGATGCTTGAGATTTGAGACTGGTTTCCAAACTCATTTTTAAAACCTTCAACTCAGATTTTGCCTTTAGAGTATGTTTGTACTTGTGTAAAGCCTAGTTTTCTTCACAATAAATATGTTTATCAAAACTGTCCGTATTAATAACTTTTCTAGTAAACAAAGATAGATTTTGATTTTTAAATTATTCAACACATCTTTAACTTTTACTCCATAACCTTTATGGTGAACATTGTAAATCCAGAATGCAACATCTGATCAAGATCTACATGTTTATTTTTAGCTCACCTGAGCATGAAGTGCTCATGGTGAGCTTTTGTGATCGCCTGATGTCCGTCATCCGTCGTCCGTCCGTGTGTCGTCAACTTTTTCTTCAAACGACTTCTTCTCCTGAACTCCTGGGCCAATCTTGCTGAAACTTGGCAAGAATGTTCCTTGCATGAAGCTCTTCCAAAGTTGTTCAAAGAAATCAATTCCATGCAGAAATCTGGTTGCCATGGCAACCAAAAGGAAAAACTTTAAAAATCTTCTTGTCTAAAACCACAAGGCCTAGAGCTTAGATATTTGGCATTTAGCATCCTCTAGTGGAACTCTACAAAGTTTGTTCAAATTATTTCCCTGGGGTCAAAATTGGCCCCGCCCCAGGGGTCATTTTATTTTACATAGACTTATATAGGAAAAACTTTAAAAATCTTCTTGTCTGAAACCACAAGGCCTAGAGCTTAGATATTTGGCATTTAGCATCCTCTAGTGGAACTCTACAAAGTTTGTTCAAATGATTTCCCTGGGATCAAAATTGGCCCCGCCTCAGGGGTCACTTCATTTTGCATAGACTTATATAGGAAAAACTTTAAAAATCTTCTTGTCTGAAACCACAAGGCCTAGAGCTTAGATATTTGGCACTTAGCACCCTCTAGTGGAACTCTACAAAGATTGTTCAAATGATTTCCCTGGGGGTCGAAATTGGCCCCGCCCCAGGGGTCACTTCATTTTGCATAGACTTGTATAGGAAAAACTTTAAAAATCTTCTTGTCTGAAACCACAAGTCCTAGAACTTAGATATTTGGCATTAAGCACCCCCTGGGGTCAAAATTAGCCCCGCCCCGGGGGTCACTTCATTTTGCATAGACTTATATAGGAAAAACTTTAAAAATCTTCTTGTCTGAAACCACAAGGCCTAGAGCTTAGATATTTGGCATTTAACATCCTCTAGTGGAACTCTACAAAGATTGTTAAATTTTTTTCCCAGGGGTCTAAATTGGCCCAGCCCCAGGGGTCACTTCATTTTATATAGACTTGTATAGGAAAAACTTGAAAAATCTTCTTGTCTGAAACCACAAGGCCTAGAGCTTAGATATTTGGCATTTAACATCCTCTAGTGGACCTCTACAAAGATTGTTCAAATTATTTCCCTTGGGTCAAAATTGGTCCTGCCCCAGGGGTCACTTCATTTTGCATAGACTTATATAGGAAAAACTTTAAAAATCTTCTTGTCTGAAACAACAAGGCCTAGAGCTTAGATATTTGGCATTTAGCATCCTCTAGTGGAACTCTACAAAGATTGTTCAAATGATTTCCCTGGGGTCAAAATTGGCCCTGCCCCAGGGGTCACTTCATTTTGCATAGACTTATATAGGAAAAACTTTAAAAATCTTCTTGTCTGAAACCACAAGGTCTAGAGCTAAGATATTTGGCACTTAGCACCCTCTAGTGGAACTCTACAAAGATTATTCAAATGATTTCCTTGGGGGTCAAAATTGGCCCCACCCCAGGGGTCACTTCATTTTACATAGACTTATATACTAATATAGGAAAAACTTTAAAAATCTTCTTGTCTGAAACCACAAGGCCTAGAGCTTAGATATTTGGCATTTAGCATCCTCTAGTGGAACTCTACAAAGATTGTTCAAATTATTTCCCAGGGGTGTAAATTGGCCCCGCCCCAGGGGTCACTTCATTTTACATAGACTTATATAGGAAAAACTTTAAAAATCTTCTTGTCTGAAACCACAAGGCCTAGAGCTTAGATATTTGGCATTTAGCATCCTCTAGTGGAACTCTACAAAGATTGTTCAAATTATTTCCCTGGGGTCAAAATTGGCCCCACCCCAGGGGTCACTTCATTTTGCATAGACTTATATAGGAAAAACTTTAAAAAATCTTCTTGTCTGAAACCACAAGGCCTAGAGCTTAGATATTTGGCATTTAGCATCCTCTAGTGGACCTCTACAAAGTTTGTTCAAATTATTTCCCTGGGGTCAAAATTGGCCCCGCCCCAGGGGTCACTTCATTTTTACATAGACTTATATAGGAAAAACTTTAAAAATCTTCTTGTCTGAAACCACAAGGCATAGAGCTTAGATATTTGGCATTTAGCATCCTCTAGTGGAACTCTACAAAGATTGTTCAAATTATTTCCCTGGGGTCAAAATTGGCCCTGCCCCAGGGGTCACTTCATTTTGCATAGACTTATATAGGAAAAACTTCAAAATCTTCTTGTCTGAAACCACAAGGCCTAGAGCTTAGATATTTGGCATTTAGCATCCTCTAGTGGAACTCTACAAAGATTGTTCAAATGATTTCCCTGGGGTCAAAATTGGCCCCGCCCCAGGGATCACTTCATTTTGCATAGACTTATATAGGAAAAACTTTAAAAATTTTCTTGTCTGAAACCACAAGGCCTAGAGCTTAGATATTTGGCACTGAGCACCCTCTAGTGAAACTCTACAAAGATTGTTCAAATGATTTCCCTGGGGTCAAAATTGGCCCCGCCCCAGGGGTCACTTCATTTTACATAGACTTACATACTAATATAGGAAAAACTTTAAAAATCTTCTTGTCTGAAACCACAAGGCCTAGAGCTTAGATATTTGGCATTTAGCATCCTCTAATGGAACTCTACAAAGATTGTTCAAATTATTTCCCAGGGGTGTAAATTGGCCCCGCCCCAGGGGTCACTTCATTTTATATAGACTTATATAGGAAAAACTTTTAAAAATCTTCTTGTCTGAAACCACAAGGCCTAGAGCTTAGATATTTGGCATTTAGCATCCTCTAGTGGAACTCTACAAAGATTGTTGAAATTATTTCCCTGGGGTCAAAATTGGCCCCACCCCAGGGGTCACTTCATTTTGCATAGACTTATATAGGAAAAACTTGAAAAATCTTCTTGTCTTAAACCACAAGGCCTAGAGCTTAGATATTTGGCATTTAGCACCCTCTAGTAGAACTCTACAAAGATTGTTCAAATGATTTCCCTGGGGTCAAAATTGGCCCCGCCCCAGGGGTCACTTCATTTTATATAGACTTATATAGGAAAAACTTTAAAAATCTTCTTGTCTGAAACCACAAGGCCTAGAGCTTAGATATTTGGCATTTAGCATCTTCTAGTGGAACTCTACAAAGATTGTTCAAATTATTTCCCTGGGGTCAAAATTGGCCCCACCCCAGGGGTCACTTCATTTTGCATAGACTTATATAGGAAAAACTTTTAAAAAATCTTCTTGTCTGAAACCACAAGGCGTAGAGCTTAGATATTTGGCATTTAGCATCCTCTATTGGAACTCTTCAAAGATTGTTCAAAAGATTTCCCTGGGGTCAAAATTGGCCCCGCCCCAGGGGTCACTTCATTTTACATAGACTTGTAGAGGAAAAACTTTAAAAATCTTCTTGTCTGAAACCACAAGCTGAGAGTACTTTTGTAGTCAGGTGAGCGATATAGGGCCATCATGGCCCTTTTGTTTTATTTATAAGGTTATTAGGTGATGATGATGATGATGATGATGATGATGATGATGATGATGATGATGATGATGATGATATGTGCTGTTGTATCAGGATCCAACATGTTTGCTTATAGATCCAGAAATTATTCCTGACCAAGAAAGAAACTGTGTAGATCCAGATCAGATAGCATGGAACTATTGGCTGATATAGCTCTACACTGAGATTGCAGACACTGGAGTAAAGGGTTAAACAATTTGTTAGTAAAATGCCTCTTCCATTCATTATTTACACTACCTCGCAGACTGCACCTGTAACCATGTAAATGTTTTTTCTGCCTGTCTTCTTCAGATATCTTGTATGACAAAACAGGATGCTGAAGCCAAACAATCACTAAATGTGTTGTGAAAGAGGAAACCTTGCAAACCTTTGAAATGTTTCCACCGTCTAAGCAGTATTCTACAGGATTCCTGCAAGTTTTGTTGTGTGTAAGTTATGTGCACATGCCAGATCTCTTATTGCAAATATTACAAAAAGAAAACGGTATGTGATGTTTTATGACTGGATTTTGGCAGAGAGCTTAAGCACCACGCAAGCTATTTCTTGTTAAAATTGTTGTTTGTTTTGATGGTGGTGTTATGTTATTTGAAATCTGTTGATGCCAATACTACGGTAATTGTCAGATGGCAGGTTATGAGCCCAGGGAATAGGATTGCTTCCCTTATTCCTAAACTTCTCCCTCTACTGAACCCTACTGGCCCTCGATTTTAAAGACCCCTTTTGTCCTGTTCCATAGGTGGTGTTAATAGATAGGTTTTACTGTATACTGGGTATTTTTCTTTTAGAAACAAAAAAACTAACAAAACTTCGCCCTTAAATTGGAAAAACCTTTCCCTGTTTCACAAGTTAAGCTTAAAATCCCTTTAAATTAGAACAAAACTTAGTTACAGGGAAAATAAATTTATTATTATTATTTAAGTTTTTTTCATATACATTTGATAATTGCCTCTTAACTTTTAGCTATGTTTTTATTTTATAGTATTTTTTAAAAGTGTAGATCTTGGTCAAGAGAAAAATGGAGGAACAGGTTAATTTTTTTATCGATCTATCCATGAAAATAAATGATTTCAAAGTACATCTGCTGTCACCCATTAGCTTATTCCTAGAGTTCTACATGTATAAGCAAATCTAGGAATCTGTGGGGAACTTTCTAAATGAGTTCATATTAAATCTGAGATTTTTTGTTAGATCTGAGAGCGAGAACATTAATCTTAGTTGTCCCCGTAGAATAGTCCCTCAGACATCGCAGCTAATTTAAGTGGTGTTTAATCTCGGGTTCGGGAGACAGAATTCTGGGAATTTTGAGAAAACGTATTGATATTTGAGAAAAATAGTTGTGAATAGAATTCAGGAAATAGATTATGATTTTTGTTGTTTTTTTCAAATGCAGATGAAATGTTTTCATTGAAAATGCAAAATCTAGCATTTTGTTCAGATTACCAGGGCTCTCAATAGACTAGCAAATCGGGGAGAAGTTTTGTCATAATTTTACTTAATTATGGAAAAGTTTGCAGTCAACAGCATTCTTTCTCTATATAGTCTATACAAAAAATTACTTCTCCCATAGCTCAAAATAATGAGAAGTCTGGTCACTTTTGGGAGACCACTTCTCCCAAGTCTCCCTCTAGTGAAAGCCCTGATTGTGCTCTGATTTGATTTGCCCACCACTCTAGACAAATCCAGCATTCTCTAACAAATAATATCCTATAGTCATGATTTAAGTTTCACAAGTATCTTAGTGATAACTTTAATGTACCCAGTGAAAATTTCTATATCTTAGAGAAGATGAAAAGGAAACTTTGAACCCAACAAATATGAAAATATTGCAGGTTTGGTTTGATTGAGCCTAGATATTTTTAAAGTTCTAATTTATTATAATGGAAATATCTATTGATTGATGTTGGTCCAGGGCTTTTTCAGAGGTATTTGGGAAAAAGGCCCCTACTCAAATTGGGAATTTTTTTACACGGTATATAGTGGTTTTAAACAGGTTGCACACAGATTCAACGAATGTAGGTTTAACAGATCACTGATCAAAAGTAAACAAACTAATTTTGTAATCTGAAAAGTCCCTTGATAACATAGATTCTCTTTTGTTTCTATTTTATAGGCAAAATAAGTTATTTCTGTTGAAATTGGATTTTTTTTCTTGAAATTGGGAATTTTTTTCTTGAAATTGGGAAAAATGGTCCCTATTTG
The DNA here is from genome assembly GCA_038501625.1 of Corbicula japonica. Lineage (NCBI taxonomy): Eukaryota > Metazoa > Mollusca > Bivalvia > Venerida > Cyrenidae > Corbicula > Corbicula japonica. Next base: position 3,894,544 of record JAZAYU010000059.1, on the reverse strand, counting down.
GCATTGGGAATGGGGCCCATTATCGGCCCCGTGAGACTAGCTGAAAAAGCCCTGTGTTGGTCACAAAATTTAAATACAGTGAAACCTCAATATTTAGACCACCTCTGGGACAGGACAGAAGTGGTCTTGATAGTAAGGGTCTGTATTGGGGGGGGGGATATTGTGCAAAACTGTTTAACCCTTTCCTACAAAGATACACCTTTATTGCGTGGGCGAACAGTTTCGATCCAGATCAGCCAGCACATCTGTGCCGTCTGATCAGGATCTGCACTGTTCGCTTTTTTATTCTTTCGGTTATTTCTGACCAAAACGTGACCAGTGCAGATCCTGATCAGATGGCATGGATGTGCAGGGTGATCTGGATCTACACTGGTTGCACATGCGTAAAAATGTGTATAATTATATACAGGAAAGGGTTAATGGGACATTAAAATGGTGGTCTAATTATTGAGATAACTAAAATTTGGTGTGTTCTTAATAAGAGATATTTTCATACAGTACAGACATTGTGAGCAATGCTCATAAGAATACCTTCTACATTGATCATTACCTGAATTGGTATATCTAGGCTGAAGGTTATAAAGCTGAGATTGGAAACCAGTCTCAAATCTCAAGCATCTGATTGGCTGAAATGGCGACTGGTCTCCATTTCAGCCAATCAGATGCTTGAGATTTGAGACTGGTTTCCATGCTCAGCTTTGTAACCTTGGGCACTAGTTGAGACATTTAAAACTTGTTTAAATTTAATTGTGTTTAATACTTTAGAAATTGCAGTTAGTAGAACACTAGAAATGAGACATAACCTTAACCTTCCCAAAGACAGGTCAGCTCAGACTGCCCAACCTTGTCAAATTTTGTGCCATCGTCAGAAACACTATTGAAAATAACTTGGTGTTTCTTGTAATTGTGTCATTGAAATCTGCATCATCATTGTAACATCCAGCTACTTTTATGCCCCATGGATATGTTTGATCCAAAACTGGCTACTGTTATGACCAAGAAGCAAGCAGCGTAAATCCAGATCAGACTACCGGGACACGCATGCTGGTTTGGATCTACACAGGTTGCAGCAGGTATATAAGCCATATCCATTGAGTAAAGAGTTAAAAGCTTTATGAAATGGGGCGCGCCGCGGGAAAAGGTAACTTCGGTCATATTTGGTGACATTTTAGTTGTTACTATATTTAGAAAGAACTCACAGCTATTTTTAAATTTCTCATAACTTACAAGTGCTTTTATTACGCATTTTGACAATAAAATGAGATTTTTAACGCGAAATGCATAATTATTAATGTCGTCTGCTCATTTTATGTCATTTCAAGAATTGACGTCAACTGTCCGAAGGTACCTTTTCCTGTGATGCGCCCCAAATCATGATCCCTTTGACTGAGTGCAAAACAGTTGTAACTGTATATGTATAAAGAAGGCAGTTACAACTGTTTTGCATTCAGCTTATGATATATTAACCCTTCGCTCTATAATTATATATGCCTTTTATTGTATTTGAGAACTAGGTAGATCTAGATCAGCTGGCACATCTGAGCCAGCTGACCTGTTATACACTGCTTGCACATGGATAATAGCCATATTCTATGAAGTAAGGTGAACAAAGCGAAGTCAGTCCTCAAAAATGTTCTATGCATATAATAGTCTCTAATTAGCTGATGCCATGATACATAGCTGTATGGTACATGCTGATGGATGGATTTATGATGCATCGGTCTGAAACCCAGAAAATTGAGAAGAGAGAAAAGTATCCTGATTTTGTCATAAACCATTAAAGGAAAGCAGACCACATAATCTGCCGAGACAGAATTTCAATAATTCGGAGGCTATATTTTGACAGGGTCAGATTAGAAAAAGTTGACTGCAAAGATTGCTTCCAGTCAGTTCAATTCCTGAAACTAATTTAAAAATTTTCTTGCCATCATTGCAAAGGAAGATTTTGCCATATTTGGTAATCTGTCATATTAAGACTGGGATGCAGTAACAGTTCTTGACAAATGACTGGTTCATTAGTTTTTTGTGTGTCTGTCATATTTAGGATTGATTGCTTGTGTGTTTTCATTATCGTTTGTTATATGTTATATAGCCTCGTCTAAATTGGAAGCATATCTAAATCAACTATAATTGCATCATATATTGTTTTTAATATTCCAATCTTGTCTAGTTTCAGATGATTAATGTGTAATGTATCAATTTGTCTTATAATAAAGGAACAATGACAGTAAATTCAGACTTAAGATTTGAAAAGATATATATTATTTCTCCTGATTTGTTTGTTTTGCAGAGTAATGCAGTATAGATATAAGAAGTTGATAGACTTTATACAGAATTTAAATTGAATCAATTTACTTAAAACAATGTAAATGTTTTTCATACCCAGATGAACACAATAAAATATCAGTTCAATTCTTATTTTTACACCGACAAATTATGATTCTTAGTTTTACCAAAATCTTCAGAAGAATTCATGATATTACAGCATTTTTGAATGGCTGTTGGTGACAAAGTCAATGATGATATGAGCTTTCACAGCAACTTGTGGCTAAGTAAACATGTCACAAGTCAAAACATTGTGCACAGTCCAATAAATCGTGAGCAGCTTTTATGGTAGCAATCCCTCTTAAAGTAATACGTCACACTGTGCACCAATGGTATTTATGATTCATTAGATGAATTTCATCGTAGATGATGCAGTTGAGGTGTAAATATTTACATCTGGCTAATTATTACCAATTAAAAGCATTGATCTCTGCTACATGTAGTAAAACATTCATTTGGTTTTAAGCAGTCCTGAAAATTCATATTGTATACTGTCACAATTTGAAAAATATATAGCTCCACCAGAGCATAGAATTCAGCCCTAAATCAAGCTGGAAATCAGGAAAAACATCTAGAATAGGGACAAAAGCTGCAATCAATGTTTTTCATTGTGGCAGTTATGTTATAATGTTATATTTTTGTTCACTCAGTACATGTTGTAACTTACCTTTAGATATACTGTGGAATCATTTAATTTTATGGGGATGAATTTTCACACAATGGCTATAAATAATAAATTTGCACTGGCATAAATTCACACAATTGTATTTTTTCTAACAAGACATAGTAATACATGGTGTAATTTCGCTGGGTTTTAAATTCCCAAGTTTACCCAAAGCATGAAACATGCAAAATTTAAATCTGGACGAAATATAATGATACCAAGGTATCAAATTCTCTCAGTCCTAGTATATTTTACAACACTTCAACTTAATTAGATTTGAGATGCCAAGCAAAATGGTAAACAATAGCTCATTTTGTTTAAAGGAAATAAAAAATCATCTGCTAATGTTTCTAATCAACACCATTTGCAGATAAGACATTATCTTGTCATGGAATTAACAAAACGAATTTAGTTTTATTGTCCATTTTTTAAAAGAACAATAGTTTATTGCTTGCATAGACTTGTTTAAATTATCCGAGACTGCATTGAATTAATGTACCTGTTTGATACTGTGATATTTAATTTGGCAGGGAGGAATTTTTTTAGCAAATTTTAGCCGCAAATGATATATTCGCTTATTGCATGAATTGGTGCGATTGTATTATTCTATTAAGACACACTGTTAAATGGTTTTATTTCACTGGTGTTTAAATTGGTGGGATTTCCCTAGTGCAAAATATGTGAAAAAAAAACAAGTGAAATAAACTGACAACACAGTGATAAGTTTTGTCATGGATGTTAACTTTTTTTTCAGATATTTGTTTTGCTTCATGAAGAAGAGGAAACAGTAATTTGCAGTATGGAGATGGATCTTTCATAACAGTGTTATAATGAAGTAGTGTCAGGGAAATCGAATAGGGTCCAAGGCACTTTTGATGGGTCTCACTACAGCTGATGCCTTCCCGTCTTGGTAAGTAAATCAAATCCCCTCATCACGATCACCGTGAAATTAATGAAACAACTATTTCAAAGTCCTTTTTTGCCAGATAACATTGCTTTCCAATCTAGCTTTTTATCAGTGTGGATCTGATCCTGAGCAGAATGATGGCATGGATGTTACAGCTGATCTAGATCTTCACTGATTGCCCATACATAACACCCATATCCCATACAGTAAAGGGTTAATTTTCTGTGACCCAGTGACCTACTTATCGAAATATAGTACTTCTGGTTATATTTCATAAACTGTATGTGTGTTTTTCGCAGAATTTCATCAGCATATTTCCATCATTTATAAGCCTGGTATTTAGCAATTTCTGGATATCGTGGTTTTATGTCATGGAATTATGCAATAGATTTTGCTACTTTTCTGATGAATTTTCCTTGATAAAAGGATAAAAGATGCCATTTCTGTAATTGATGCTTGTGTTTTTGTTTGCATCTTAATAGCAGTGATCGGCAATAACGTCATCAACACGTGGTTTGCGCACCACATGGTACACAAAAAGCCAAAGGTAGTACAAGCAACTTTTAACAATAAAGGCAGATAGTATACAAGTATACGCTGTAAATAGTCAGAAGGCTAAATTTACAATAGAAGAACATTCACTGTATTTATGAAATAAATGTATATAAAGTAAATGCTGTAATAGATATTCTTGATTAAATAAATAAAATGTTGAAATAGATGGGATTCTGGTATACCAAAGAAGTAATTTTACTTTTGGTCCCATACATAATCAAAGCTTTCTAACCAATAACTCCGTGGGAAACGGCTTATGTACTACGTGTAACCAGTGTAGATCAAGATCATTCTGCACATCAGAGCAATCTGATCAGGATCTAGACTGTTTTATACTTGTCATAAATAACCTGATGCCCATGATAACATATCAAAAGCACTATTGTAGACCCTTATCTAATGTTCTGGTTGATGTGGATCTAAACTAGTTGCGCAAGGGATGAAAGTCATATACACCGAGTGAAGTGTTATATTGCGCCACAATTGCAAATAAAAGAGCTCCGAGACAGGCATTACGAACCACAGTTCATATGGATTTTAAGCTTGGTGTCTAAAAAGGTTTATAACAATTATATGCGTCTACAATGGTGATTATGTCAAGAACATTATCATGGGTTCAAATGCACATGTTGTGTACAATAAGCCTGGAAATTAGGCGATGAAGTATTTTATTTTCTTTAATTTCCTACAGTTCTCTTAATCTTTAGGAAGACTACATCCCTCTATGAACTGATAATACAGCATCTCTCTCAATGCAGTGAGATAGAAAATAGACCGGCTTTAATAAACATTTGGTAGTTGCATGAAAAAATATAAAAAAGACAAGCAAAGTTATTATCAGACTAGTAGCTAGTGTACAATAAAAAGCAAGCGGTGGAATATGTTTATAAATTGATGAAAAGAAAACTTCGAAAGCCGCAAAACACGACATATATCAAAATATTGCAGTCTCGGGTTGATTGAGCCTGTTCATGGGCAGTAATGGGAAAACATATTACTGTCCACGGTGCTTAGCCCTGGGTACTTAAAAAGCCTTTAAATAATATAACATCTGATTATGATGTATACCTAAAATGTAAAGCTCTTTCTTATAAATGATTAGATATTGTCATTTTCATAAATCCAATTCATTCTTGCATATGCGGTCGATCAGCATATCTACTGTCATTATTATATTGTCCATAACAACAATGCCGAATTGTTATTTGTTTGTACTACCTTTCTCAACGGCTTATCAGTCGGTGCTATTTTTAGAAACTAATCTTATCTGACGATCACTGCTATAGGTTTGCGATAAGCACAAAATGACTTGATTACAAGTTCTTTGGTACAATTTTGCTGAAATGTGCAAAAAAAATGGTGGTAAAATTTTGTTAACAATATTCGCAGTTGCCGAGTTTTTCGAGTTAGGTCGGGGGACTTTTACACCTGCATAAAAAAAAACAAGAGACTGTTGAAAAAAAAATGAATCAGGCAAATTTTGTGAAGTCCTATATAGGCAACTGCAAACAAACAATTTTTAAGGATAGCCTTGTTGAGGACTTTTTATAAAGTCTAATATAGCAGGGTGGCTATACCACATGACTTTTTGGATGTCGTGCACACACAAAATCACTCGCTTCAGGAAGGTTTTTGCTTATTTCTCCGTAATATCTGGACCAATTTCGATCAATTAAAGAGCACTGTACTCCTTTTAAAAAGCATTTTCATCGACATTTAACCACCAGCCTGTCGTTTTCTCAAACATATAAAGACAAATTTTGTTTGAAAGTGTGAATTTGTTAATGCTGTAATAAGGGTTTGCTTGAGGCAGTCTTAGCTTAGTTTCATGAAAATTTCCAACTTTCTGCCCAATATCTACATGAAAATTAAATATTGCTGCTCAAATAGGGAGTTCTAGCAACCACACTAACCCCCTTTAGATCCCCCTTGTGATACCGTTAAAGTGCTGCACGAGTAATCCATCGCCTAAAGTGCAAATCCAGGTTGTTAGATTTGGATTGAATAACTTTATTAACAACCTTTAATTAGATAGCTTGACATTCTACAAAGTAAACAGTCTTAAATGCTTAAGCAATTGTTCAACAAAATTGTTTTATCAACATTAGAAAGTGTTTTGTCATAATTAGCTGTAATAACTCTATGTTAAAAATTTAATGATTTTAAATCCCAAATTAAAATTGTAAAATAACAGAATTATTACACTTTACACTAAACAGGCATTATTGTATTACATTTTATCACAAGCAAACAAGTGGAACGATTTTTGTTTCATCCCGTTTTTTATTTTCTGAATGAATCAATAGAACAATGAAAGCATTTTTGATTGCTCTTAGATTATTGTTAAATACTTGTAAAACAAAGATACGAATGCAATGCAGTGTCTGGTAGACAATAGGATAGAAGAAGAGATCAAAGGGAGAGATTGCCTGTAAAACAGGAATAAATTCTTGTTTGTCTGTAGAACGCAGGATTTCCAGATATGATTAGACCCTTTTGCTAGATGGTTTTATTAGTTTATAAAGTTAAAAGTCATTGATTCATGTTGTTTAAACCTTTACTACATGCCGATAATGGCTGCTATCCATGGGTGAACAGTGTTGATCCAGATTGGTTGGCATGTCCATGCTGTCTGATGAGAATCTGCACTCTTTGCTTCTAGGTCAGAAATAACCCCATGGATCGAAAAGGGAACCGTGTAGATCCTGGCATGAATGTTCCAACTGATCTGGATCTACACCGATCGCCAAGCATTAAAAGTTGTATATATTAAGTGCAAACTGTACTGATCAGAAATTTTATGCTGGCAGTATTCAGCCACTTTCCTCTACAAGTCATTTTACCCACCATATTTGTTTATCGAGTTGTAAAAAATCTGAGAGGAAACTTGAGAATGGATCTTGCACTCATAATTCAATTTTAGTTACAGCTGAAGATAGGACAATTCGATTAGGAAGTAACAATCTCATTGAGAAAATCTACCAAAGAGAAATAATCAATTTTTTCTTTGCCTATTTTCTACAGCAATTAATTTACGGTAATTCGATAGAAAAAAATCGTTACATTGAGTTTTATAGAAAAACGATGATAAATGTGAAAGTAATAAGTCACTTAACATAAATAAGATAAATAAAGCCGCTGGGCTTTTATAGAAATTAACTGTACATGGCTTCTTTACTTTTACTGCCTAGACGAATGTAAGAAGGAAATCAATCACGACCTTATAGACATTTTACTGCCAATATGCTCTTAAGGAAGACTGTCAGAGAACAAACACACGTTTTCTGTATAACAAAATAGAAAAAATATAGTTGATATCACGTTAATTGAAATCAAGAACACCACTGGTGCACGTAAATGGATTAAGCGCTCCATTTGAATAGACGGCATTTAGAGCATTCATATTTAAGTTCGTGGCCATTGTTAGAATTGTGTCAGTGCATATGGTGTTTAAATGTTTTGATGAATTGGATCTTTGTTTGATAGAAGCTTTCAGAGAAATGTAATCTGAGTCATTCAGAAGCTTGAGAGGTAAGTGATTGTTATCGGTCCCGCAAATCAAACAAATTGTTTGAGTTTCAATGAATAAAGCAGTTAGCTTAAGTTTCATTAAAGAGTTACCCTACAAGACTAAATGAAGCAAAAGGGAAGTTACAGCATCCAATTCTTTAGAAAAGAAGCAAACTTCATTAGTTTTGGTTTACAATTCAAAACTGAAATATATTAACAATATTTAATACTTAATTTGTATTTGTGGAATCTAATTTGAATATCAAAAAATTCAATATTACACAATCTTCTAATAAAGTTTGGTTGCTATGGCATCTGGGATTTCAACTAAATCAATTGGAAAATTCTGAATATGTATTCAGCTATTGTAATAAGATTTCATATATGGTGAGAATTAGCTTCATTGTTAAGCTGCCATAACCCTTTCCTCCATACATATGCCTTTTTACGCAAGTGCGACCAGTGTAGATCCAGATCAGCCAGCAAATCTGTGCCGTCTGATCAAGATCTGGACTGGTCGCATTTGGTCAGAAAAAACCTAACCAATCAAAAGGCGAACAATTTAGATCCTGGTCAGAGGGCACAGATGTGCCGGCTGATCTGGATCTAAACTGTTCACCCTAGCAATAAAGGTGTATCTATGGAGGAAAGGGTTAATTCACAGTCCAGGGTTGAATACTTCAATGACTCAGTTGTTGTTATCTGTGCCATCTGATCAGGATCTATGTATATTGTTCAACCCCTCGGATTCTCACTTTCGTTAATTGTTTGTGGCGTCCATATTGAAACAGATTATTGTAATACCATGCTCTCTTTCTCTTCCTTTTTGGCTGTGTGGGGAGGCTGTGTCTGCTGGATGTGGCCATTCCTCATATGCATATTTCACTTTTTTGGTCAGAAATAACCTAATGATCTATAAGCGAACAGTGGAGATCCTAATCAGATGGCAAGAATATGCATTCTGATATGGGTCTACACTGTTTGACTATGTGATAAAATGTGTATATATGGAGAAAAGCGTTAATATTAATTGTACTGTTATATAATGCCAATCACTGAAAGGTGCAAATTTCACCAGAATTTTGCCATTATAAGAAGTTATAGGATTTGTAGTGAGTGAATTTTACCAAGTTAGTAATGCTAAAACATTTTTGTCATTGAATATAATATATACACACGTATATTGACTGTTTAAGAATTTACATTACATTTACTTTTTTAACAGGTTTTCTGCAGTTTATATTGTAAATTTTGATATTGAAAACACTTGATATTTCCTGTCCTTGGCTATGAATTTCTCATGATTTTTGCATTAAATAATTAACCACTCATATTTCTAACATCATTACATGTATGTTCCTCATGCTCATTTTTTTTAAACATCAGTATATTAGCAACTGCCAGCTTTATAACGAAACACATTAAAACCAACTGAAGTCCACAAATTATAGATATGTATCTTACCTTTTTTAATTACCCGTACATAACCTTTAGAATAGACTAATGAGATGGGTGATATTCTACGCGTTTTTTCCAATTATGATTTAAACAGTTATAGGCTGCATGGGTTTTGTTGTCACGAACATGATAAATTACAGGAAAAATATGAAAATAGATGTTTATGTTATATGCTAATGATGTTGATAAATGATTATATGAATTCTTTATGACTAGATTCTTTCAAATCGGGAAATTTATGGAAGCGGGGACTCTGTTCAACAGATAGAATTTCGTCATTTGGCTAGAAAGTGTATTTTATTTTCCGAGAAATGTTGATGGATGCATTTTGGATTGGTTTTTTCAGTTTAGAAACTCATGGTAAACGTGAGTTTCATTTTACAGTAAATAAGTAAAGACTTCCATTATTATCATTATTCAGTATAGAAGATTAATGTTCCTGATAGGGAAATAATAATCTGTGGAACAGAAGCCTATGGGCGCTGCGGCACATGCCAGTTCCTTGATCCTGTAAATCAAAACGGCAGATTTTTATCTGGTATTGCATATGAATTGTATTTTCTTAATAATTTGGTACATAGGATGATTTAAATAGAAAAAAAAATGCAACAGAAACATAGTTGGGATGTAACAGGTTGTTCAAAATATTTTGAGAAAAATAATTATTTTCCTTTTATAATTTGTTTCTTGCATAATAAAATTTAGAAAATACAGTTTAAAATTACACTTATTCCAGACAAGTGCTGCTTCTATGATACACTTGGGATAATGTGACAGAAGAGAACATCACTGTATATCCACTTTGATCTCTCGGACAAGTTCATATTGCTAGGTAAGCCAGTATTTAGTACATGTATGATATTATGTATAATATTAAGGCTTTAACCCTTTCCTCCATGTATAGGCATTTTACGCTTGTGCGACCAGTGTAGATACAGATCAGCTGGCACATCCATGCTGTCAGATTAGGATCTGCACTGGTCGCATTTTGGTCAGAAATAAGCTAATGAATCAAAAGCAAACAGTTTAGATCCTGATCAGATGGCACAGATGTGCCAGCTGATCTGGAAAAAACTGTTCACCCTGGCAATAAAGGTGTATCTATGGAGGAAAGGGTTAATTATTATATGGATGTAAGGGTAAGAATTTAAAAAAAGGACACAACAATCAATTAACAAAAATGAGAACCTTAGGGGTTACCACCTTGGAACAGTCTGTGGCAAAACAATATGCCACTGGGGATTTAAAACAGGTTCTAGGGTGCACCAACATCATACTGGTACTTGCCCCAAGAGACATTAACAAAATCTGAATTTTAAAAAATTCAATTAAAAATAAATCACTGACTTGATACATTAGTTCAGATAAATATCGAAACAATTTTCTTTATTGCACTTATTTTCCACACAGTAATTCTTATGTACCTTTTCAATTGAATTATTGACCATTAATGGCCGAAACCATTTTCACATTCGTAATGAATATCATTTTATCGTCGCTGGAGGACATTTAAGAAAAGTGATGTGTAAACCATTGGTCCTTCATTGAATGAGAAAATGTCACTAATGGACGTTCCGAGTTTACAATTGTGGTCATCTGCCGACTGTCATTGACATTGACAATTTTGTGAGAAATCGGCTGTGAAAGTTAATGGCGTTAATTGTTTAGGTCATGTGACTTTATCAATACATTTGTGTCCAGTTTGTTTTCAAGGTAAATGAAGCATGTATGCTAATAGGAAAAATAAAGCTAATTTAAATGTTTGTTTTGACACTTTAAATGGTTTTTGCTCTTTGTGATAAGGAGAGTGTTGCTATATTGACGTCAATTATTAATTTGAAAAATGTGTCATGCTGAGGAGTGCAAACCACAAGAACAAAACTAGGCCTTAACAAAAGCAGAAAAAAATAAATGTTTTGATGCTTTTTGGAGTTTTATAGACACCTTTTGCAGGAAATTAAAAAACTCGCATTAGCTGAAAATTACATATTTATATTACAGATCTGATATTATCATATCTTAGCAGCTCATACATATTCTTTTAGATATAATTTACAGAATCAATTTTCATAAATTAAATTATTTTTCATTAACTGTAGTTTATGAAAAATGTTTCTTCTGCAAAAAACTAGTTAAAAAGGTTTTTAAATATATTTTACCATTTACCATTTTTCCTGGTTTTAAAAAAGTATGTTTTGAAAAATAAACTTGTTAACTATAAGTTTTCATTTTTTTCTTTTAATACTTGGAGCAATTGATATTCCAGATGATCAGGATCTACAGTCATATTTGTAGACTAAGGGGTTAAAATTACTAATGCCATATCCTACCTCCTCAAAAGAATCAAAGAAACCAATAAAAGCTAAATAATATTTTCAAATCGACATACGGTTGCAATTAGTGTCTTTGAGCAAGTAAGATAGCATGAAAGAAAGAATTTTAGATATCCTTAACCTTTCCTTCATATTATGGCTTGGGCAAACATCCGTGTTATCTGATCAGGATCTACACTGTTCGCTTCTTGGTTAGAAATAACCTAATGTCTCTAAAAGGGACAGTGCAGATCCTGATCAAAAGGCACAGATGTACCTGCTGATCTGGATCTACACTGTTCACTCAAGCCATAAAGGTATAATTTTATGTATGTAGGAAAAGCTTAAAGAATGTTCAATCCAATCTTCCAATTAAATGCTTTAAATTTTGTGTGACCCTTATTTATGAATTTTTACAAGTAGATATGCTGTCAAATGAAATATCGTCACTTATATGCAAAAAAATTGTATAACCTTCATTATTATTACATATAATGACAGTTACTAAGTTTCGCATAAGTACTGATATATGTTTACAAATGCAATTAGGTGGTTAATAGGAAACAAGCTTAGGTATTGACCTTTTTCTTCTCTTTTTATTCTGTTTTAAACCGAATTGGATTTTGTTGAATTATTCAAGATCGCAAACTCTGTGGGCCCTGACATGTTAAACTGGCCATTTTATTTTAACGATAGTGTCAGATTTAAATTGCCCTCATGCTGACACATCACTGACCAGCGGTCAGGAACTGACCAACGGTCTGAATAGATATAAGTAAGTGGTGTTACTTTTCGCATACTAATATGAAAATTGGATAAATCAGAGGAAATGAGAAATTATAAATTAAAGTAAGTAATCTTACCTCTTATTACTTTTGGGCTGTCTAAAGTCGTTATTGCATCTCCATTGATAAAAAAAATATTAAACTCTCTAATGTGGAATGCTGTTCAATAAAATTTTGCAAAACTAAATGGTTTTTATGGATCTTTATTTTGCATTATGTTAAGAAATGTTGAAACAGTAAAGAAAAACATCTAGATCTAAAATTTCTCCGAAATTCTATTTACATAAAAAACACAAAATCTTAACAACGCAAAAACATCATTTTTAAAGCCCACATGTATAATATGATACTGACAACAATATGTTGTGTCCTTTTGTTGACTAAATTTCTACAGTATGAGAATTTTGTAAAAATTCTGGCGGCGTAAATATGTAACAAAGGAATAAAGTTGATCTGGATCTAAACTGTTCGCACTAGCAATAAAGGTGTGTCTGTACAGGAAAGGGTTAATATTGTGCTGTGCCCTCAAGAAATAGTTTTGAAAGTACATATGCTCAAAAAATAATGCTAATAACATTAAGTCCATTGATATGGCTGTTATCCCTGTGCAAACAGTGTAGATCCAGATCAGCAGGCACATTTGTGCTGTCTGATCAGGTTATACCGTTTTCCCTTTTAGATTCATTAGGTTATTTCTGACCAATAAGCGACCTGTGTAGATCAAGATGAGATGGCATTGATATGCCAGCTGATCTGTTTCTACATTGTTTGCACATGCGAAAAAGCCCGTTTATATGGATTAAAGGGATATAGTGCTATGCCCTGTAGGAATAGTTTTGAAAGCACATAGCTTGAAAAATGCTAATAATTAACATAAGGTTATATAGTCTCTTTGACTATCACTTTATTTGATTTTCTACCTTGTTTCTTTGATTTCTGTGTTTATTACACAAACGTTTAGTTATAAGTATCAAAGGATTTGTCTGGTAGTTGTCAAAGTCTCTTGAAAAAAAGAAAACAGTCTCAAATCTCTCCCTTGAAGTAAAGGGTCAATTGCAGTATTTTTCATGCATATGAACTTTTAAAACCATTTCTTGAGGGCACAGCAATTTGTGAAACTGTGCTTTTCTGAACATATTTAAAATAAAGATGCATGAATATTATGTATATTTGTGAAAAGTTTTATTGAACTGCATTTTGACACAAGAGAGATTTTGAGATTTTAATAATTTTGTGGGTTTTTTTTCTATAAATGTGCAGTTACGACTGGTCACCATTTCAGCCAATCACTGATGCTTGAGACTTGAGACTGGTTTCAAATCTACATTTTTATGCCCCCGCCATGTAATGGCGGAAGGGCATATAGTGTTCACCCTGGCTGTGTGTGTCAGTGTGTCAGTGTGTGTATGTTCGAAAATCGTGTCCGCTCTGTAACTTTGTTATTTCTTATTGGATTTTGAAATAACTTGGTATGAATGTTCACCATATCAAGACGGTGTGTCGCGTACATTACCCATGCCTGTAGGTCCAAGGTCAAGGTCACTGTTACTAAAAATAGAATTTTCTTGTCCGGGCTGTAACTTTGTTATGAATAGAGTGATTTCAATATAACTTGGCACAAATGTTCACCATGACAAGGTGGGGTGTCGCGTACCATGCTCATGCTTTTAGGTTCAAGGTCATGGTGACTGTTCCTAAAATAGAATTTTCTTGTTTGGGCTATAACTTCCTTTTAAATGAAGGAATTTCAAAATATCTAGGCACAAATGACAAGGTGGTGTGTGGCATATAATACCCATGCCTGTAGGTCTAAGGTCAAGGTCACTGTTACTAAAAATAGAATTTTCTTGTTTAGGCTATAACTTCGTTATGAATGGAGGGATTTCAAAATAACTTGGCATAAATGTTCACCATGACAAGGTGTTGTGTTGCATTCAATACCCATGCCTATAGGTCCAAGGTCAAGGTCACTGTTACAAAAAATAGAATTTTCTTGTACTGGCTATAACTTTGTTATGAATGGGGGGAATTCAACATTACACTTATGAGCAAACAACAGTGCTGCAAATACAAATAATTTACTTGATTTTCAAATTTATTCATATTCTTATTATTACTAGCACATCACCTTCTTTGAAATGCTATTATTCCCATCAGTGCACTTCATTGTCTGGTAACATGCATAGCGGGGGCATCCGTGTCCTATGGACACATTTCTAGTATAACTTTCAGCCCAGATGGTTTTGAAAAGAGGTTTAATTGTAGAACTTTTCACCTACTAATGGATTAGTTATATCCCATGATTCATTTGTAAAAGAGGCTCTCTCAATGTTATCATTTATCTCGCAGACTCGGGGTACGTTTCCGTTTTGGCGAGCAGATTAGTGTTAAATTGCCTGAGAATTTTCAAACTGCCAATACGTTGATTCACTAATCGTGGAGAAAATCTTCTGTCCTTAGTCTCCGTTTATTTTGCAATTAAGGAAAGTTCTTTACAACTGTGACAGGTGAACAATTAAGATTGTTTTATAACTACGTATTATGTCCAAATATGGAATTATGGCGAACTGGCCTAGACGATGTGGACAACAATATCGTAGCCGTTTAAGGTAGGAAATCAATGCATTGCTTTGTCATAATGTTCCGGTTATAATGAGGAACCCTATCAAATTTCTGTAGTCTTCGATTTAATCTAATTCTATAAGGTGAGGTATTTTGCTGTCTTTATTTGTTAAAAAAACAAGAAGGTCTGAGAAATTGCTTGGTAATCTTGCTAAATTATTTTAGTTTTGTTCATTATAAGCCTTATTTAAACCATTACTCCATATATATGAATGTTTTATTTCGTGTGTGACCAGTGTAGATCCTGATCGACTGGTACATTTGTGTCATCTGGATGATAGGGATGCCACTGAGAAAATATAACTTTGATCATTTTGCACAGCATTACAACATTGACCGCTCTTTAGCATTGACTTACTTTTTGAAACTAAGAACTATTTATTTGGTGTTGTTAGGTTTGAAAATTCAGGCAAATCTGATTATTGAAAACTGGTAAAACTGGGTCGTGGCCGAGATTTGTTAACCCTGTACTCCATGGTACTGGCTGTTATCCCATGAGTGCACAGTGTAGATCCAGATCTGTTAGCACATCCATACCATATGATGAGGATCTTAACTGTTGGCATTTTGATTTATTAGGATACTTCTAACCAAGAAGCAGCCAGTGTGGATCCAGATCTGTTAGCACATCCATACAATATGATGAGTATCTTAACTGTTTGCATTTTGATTTATTAGGATATTTCTGACCAAGAAGCGGCCAGTGTGGATCCAGATCAGTTGGATCTGGATCTACACTTGTTGCAACCAGGAAAAAAGCCTGTCACAATGATATGAGGTAAAGGGTTTAACATCTGTGAAGCACCACACAAAACAAGGCTTATTGACTTACCAGTTAAGAGTAGATCAGGATTAAAATTATTACTTGTTTGGTCCAAACAGGATCTAAATAATTTACTAGATAAATCAGTTATGCTTCTCTGACAAAGTGGTGAAAATTGTAGACCCTAACCAGAGTACAAATAAGGGTTTGAGCCTATGAAAACAGTGTAGACCCAGATTAGCTGTTTGTCTTCTTTATCTAAAATAACCTAATGTCAAGGACACTTAGTGTAGATTCTGATTAAAAACAGCATGGATGTGCAGGCTGATGTGGATATACACTTGTCACACTTGTCACACATGTAAGCCATGTACATTCAGTGACAGGTTAAGTTTTATTCAATGTCAGAGATCAAGATGCTCCAGAAAAGCTTAATAATGTATTGGAGAAACGGGGAGACAATTCTCTATGTCCTTCAGGTAGGTTATTATAATGTAATTACTGCGCATTGCACATCATTTCAACGCTCAGTCTGGATCTTAACTGATTTAAGCCATAATCCATGGAGTTAAAAAAGTGATAAAGGCCCTTATGCATCAATATGAGTGAATTTCTGACCAATCAGTGCTTGACTTTGATGTTTTTTTGAAAATGAACAAGGGACTGAACTTAACTTCTAAAGGGAATTACTCCAGGAATTAGGAAGGATATAATTAACAACCTTTACATAGGGAGCACTTTGTCCGTCTGTCCGTCGAAAAAACTTAGCATTGGCTATAACTTTGCATTTCTTAATATTTCTTCATCAAACTTTCAAATTATATTGCTTAACACAACACACTCAAAATGATGCCAGATTCTTAAGGTCAAGGTCACTTTGTATGGAGTTATACCCCTTTTGTGCTTGGATTTTCACATGAAAACTTATATTGGCTATAACTTTGCCAACTCTTAAGATTTCTTCATCAAACTTTCAAATTATATTTCTTATGACAACATGGATGTGATGATGCCAAATTCTTAAGGTCAAGGTCATATTTAATGATGGAGTTATGCCCCTTTTTTTACTTGCATTTTTATTCAGACATAGCACCAGAGGGTGACACAAGTGTTCAACTAAACACCCATCTTTTATTTGGTGTCATTCTGACATTACCTTAACCCTTGCCTCCATATGATATATACGCATTTTTAGGCATGTGTGACCAGTGTAGATCCAGATCAGCCGGCACATCCATGCCATCTGATCAGGATCTGCACTGGTCGCATTATGGTCAAAAATAACCTAAAACAGCAAAAAGCGAACAGTGCAGATCCTGATCAGACGGCACGGATGTGCCGGCTGATCTGGATCTACATTGTTCGCCCACGCAATAAAGGTGTATCTATGGAGGAAAGGATTAAGTGCTGTTCATTCAAATCGTCATTCGGTAGAGTAAAAGAGAAGGGCAGAATTTATATCGGATTTGAATGAGGTTCATTCCCAAAACGTAGTCTAGCCTGTTCTGTTTGAGTTAATAGGTGGTCTAAAAACTGCACCATGTTTTTCATGAGAAGTTTTATTGCACCCGTTCAGTTCAAGCAATTTTATACAAATTATATCTTCTGTACACTATTATTTCTGGCTACCAGAATAAACTCGAATAATCAGTTATTTTAAATGTCAAGTTACCATTCAGACCTCGTAAATTGTCTGAGATTATTTCATTTAATGAAACTTTATGATATTCATTGTGTATGCAAATCATCATTTGATAGATTTCTTTGTTTCTTTACCTTTCAATCATCGATTGGTGTCTCCATTTTGTCATGAAAAGTGATCGTGATTCTCTTGTGACAATTATTATCATGTCATAAAACAGAAATTTACTCCCTCTGATCAAATAGAGATTATTAATAATGTTGTAATTTGCTCCGGCAGAATTGGTTCGTCTCCGGTACCAGAGGGATCACACAAGTGCTGTGACTAGACTAGCTGTCAGAAGTTTACAATACTGGTAACCATTTTTGACACCCATCAATCTATTAACCCTTTATTCCATGGGATATGGCTTTTATGCCATGGCAAGCAGTGTAGATTCATCCTTGCCATCTGATCAGGATCTGCACTCCTTACTTTTGATTCATTGTCATTATTTATGACCAAGATGTGACTAGTGTAGATCAAGATCAGACAGCATAAATGGGCTGGCTGATCTGGATCTACACTGGTTGCACATGCATTAAAATGTGTATATATGGAGTAATGGTTTAAGATGACCATTTAGATTATGATTGTCATGAAACTTGCCACACAATAATCACCACAGCATGACAATTAGTATCATGCAAACCTACCTTATCATTGGCTTGAAGGTCAAGGTCACTGTTACTTAAAATAGATTTTTTGTGTCCAAGCTATAACTGTGACACACATGATGGAATTGTCATAAAACTGTACCTGTACAAATGATCTCCTCAGCATGAGAGCATTGTCTTAAAGGTCAAGGTCACCAAAGTGGATTTTGTTGTATTGTCCCATCTTCTTGTTTCGCACTGCCTCTGGCAACTTGTCCCACAGTCTCTATTCGACAGGTCAAAATTACTCTAGTCACAATAATTATACTCTAGACTGTCTCTGGAAATCATATAAATCTTGACTGCTGACAGATGAACGGGTGACTTATACAATTATAGCCAGTTTAGAGAAATGGACACCATCGGTCCTCCCTACCCAGCCCCACCTCTTCCTCAGTTGTCATCGAAGAACTGACAATTATAGCAACATGATCTGCCAATGAGTCATTTACCTTTAACATGTCAATTGTTATTATTGTTATAATTTTACTATCTTCACATCATTATAGACTGTCTTAGTAGATAAACCTAGTTGCTTTTGTAGAGATTCAAATCCTTTACTCCATTGGATATAGCTGTTTATTAATCCATAAGTGAACAGTGTGGATCCAGATCAGCTGGCATATCTTTGCCATTTGATTAGGATCTACACTGTTCACTTTTTCATTTCTGACCAAGAAGCGCACAGTGTAGATCCTAATCAGATGGCATGGATGTGCATGTTGATCTGGATCTTCACTGTTTGCAGATTCGATAAAACTCGCATATATGGAGTAAAGGGTAAAGGCATAATATGTGTGTTTCTCAGTCAATCCGTTTTACAAATTGTGATTTGGCACCTTTATTCTGAAACACTGAGGGTTTCTGGTAGGGGGGTTGTCAGTACGGTACAACATAAAAAAAGCAGATAATTTTGTGTTACCACATTCCTCCATGTATACGCCTTTTAACAGATGTGCAAACTGATCAGGATCTGCATTGTTCGCTTATGGTCAGAAATATGTAACCTAATAAATCAAAAAGTGTAGATCATGATAAGACAGCACTGATGTGCCAGCTGATCTGGATCTACACTGTTTGTCCACAAAACAAATGTATTAGGGTGTTTTTATGGAGGTAAGGTTTACACATTGCAGAAAACAACCTTACACAGTAAGCAGTCTTGCCTTTTGTAACATTTTGCCAGGAGAAAGAGAATAGGGACATGGAATAATGTAAAGTACAAACACTGGAGACCTATACATAGGTAATGATGGTAGTGACCGTTTTAACCTCTTGATCTTTTTTTAGATAATCAATGGCAAGTTAGACCATAATTGTTCAGTGACATGAAAAGTCACTGCCTTTAATTGCTAGTGCTGTCTGGAGGGATAGACAGTGATTGATATTTTTCTTAAAATAGATTTTGAAACATGTTCAAAATGTTAAATTTGATTTACAGTCTCAGATGCCTTTAAACCCTTTATCCATATATACACATTTCCATGCATGTGTGACCAGTGTAGATCCAGATCAGCCAGCACATCCATGTTGTCTGATCAGAATCCTTGGTCAAAAATAATGTCATGAATCCAAAAAGCTAATAGTGTAGATCCTGATCAGATGGCATGGATATACCAGCTGATCTAGATCTACATTGTTTGCCTAAACAATACCACCTGTATATATGGATTAAAGATTTAACCTTATAGAAACCTAATATTTTAATTATTTTTATGTCAAAATTTACATAGAAAACAGTACAGGCTTGACAATCAGATTTCCATGTTTTTTTACTTTGTTAGAAACTTTAACTCTTTACTCCATATATACACCTTTTATTGACCAGTGTAGATCCAGATCAGCTGGCACATCAGATCAGGATCTACACTATTCGCTTTGAGGTCGGACATGACGTTATTAATGAAAAAGTAAACACTGCATATCCTGATCAGATGGCACTAATGTGCTGACTTATCTGGAACTACAAAAGTTTGCCATGGGATAATGGCCATATCTCATGGGGTAAAGATTGAAATTTTGCATAGGCAACAAAGAGTGGACATTCAGTTGGGAATCATCTGACACAATTTTGGAACAAAAGATTCTTTCCTATTAGGAATAAAGACAATAAATGGCTATAAAATCAGGGAAAATCTTAAAATCAGGGAAAAATCTATCATAAACAATATATTGCACATTTACGCATTCATTAAAGTCATCCTGTTGTTTATTTCTTTTGTCCATTTATGAAGAACTCTTGTGACCCTTTGTTATGTCTTAATTTCTAATTGAAGCGATTAGTTCTTGCAGACAGCCGGTTTCTTTATTGCTGGCCTTATTTTTTGTTTTCAAGCTTTTTTTGACACTGATTTCAGTGCTGTCCAAAATTGATATGTAAATTAAAGCCTTCACGAGGCTAAGATTGTGTCTCGTTTTTGCCGCTATCTGATTTTGCCAGGGTCTAATTCTTTATCGGGAATTACTTGTTGTCACTCAAAAATGAATTATCATTTCAAATGCTGTATCATTATTGAATTAGTTAAGTCAAATTCTTTCCTAGAGATGTTATCTTTTTTTCTCCTTAGTTAGATTGTTCTAATTTTGGATGCCCGAATACATCTTGTAATTTTAAATATCTATTGTTGTCAGGGTATGATAAAACAGACTCTTCATTTGGAGGCTGAAAATGTCTGCCCCAAGAAAACAGACTCTTCATTTGGAGGCTGGAATGTCTGCCCTAAGTCTGCCTGGAAGATCTATTGGTGTTTCCTGTGGGTACAACTAATAACTCAACTGAAAACCACAAGGCAGGAGGTTTAACATTTGTCTTTGGGCATGTGTTTTTGCAATCTGACTTGAGAATAATGTTCTGTAACATGAAATACTGGTCTGTACATAGAAATGACATTTTTTGTCTAGCCTTAGACACAAAAGGGATTCTATGCTTATTGACCTATTTGGTTACAAGAATGACAGTCTACTGGATTCAAGATAATAAAACTAAGATTGGACACCAGTCTCGAATCTCAAGCATCTGATTGGCTAAAATGGCGACCAGTCAGCCAATCAGATGCTTGTGATTTGAACTGGTCTCCAGATTTAGTTTTATGATATTGGGCATAGAGTATCATTTTGCATGGTATTATTATAGGATACTCGAATGATAAGCAAAAACATTTGTGTAATGCTGAGCATCTTGGTTATTACTTTCAGATAATATTATATTGTTGTTGTTGTTCTTGTTGTTTTTTTCAATTTAATGATTTATTCAAGATAAAAAGTCCACATTTGGCAAAACCCAAATATACCATTTGCTTGACACATGGGTGTATGAGTTAGGAGAGGTAATTAAATATATATAATTGGATACACAATTTATCAAGGGATAATCCCTTTATAAATTGTGTACCAAATTATATTTTTTTTATTATTTCTCCTAACTCATACACCTATGAGGTGTTGATGCAATAGTTAACATAAAACATAGTTTTCCTTTAACTTTCTTGAGTTTTGGGGCGTAGGTGAATATTTGGAAAAATGTGAAAAAAGCCCCTTTCTAAGAACTAAGTAAATTTAAAAAAAATAGAGATTTTTTCAGTACATGTTGTAGTTTTTGCAGTTTTAAACTCTCTTTGTTACTGGCAACATGATCAGGGTTTTAATAGATTGATAACAATAAGCTGGCTTAGGCTTAGCACACTTCAGAGGAATTAAAACTGCAGCAATTGAGCAGGATTTTGTGCCGAGTCAGCTAATTGCCACGATAGGACAAATAGAAGTATTTAGCAGGAGTTGGATGTGGTACATGCCCCATTCTTGTAGTCAGTGAGCAATTATAATTATGATTCGTTAGATGAATAAGACTTTATTGTAGAACGAAGTTGAAGTGTAAATATTGAGCAATTATAAAAATAACAAATACAGGAGATGCAACTTTCTCTACAGGAAACATACCTGAATGAGACATTTTTAAGTTAAAAAATTTTCAGGTCGGATAATACCAATAGTTGGAATCAAGAGTTCCAAAAAGACTTTTTACAGCTAATTACACTTCAACTTCTCTATCTAAGATGAAGTCTTGTTCATCTTACAAATCATATTTTCTGATAGTACATATTGTGACTTATTACTTTCAAAGGCATGGCTACAGTAGAACCGTACATAGTGTGACTAATTACTTTCAAAGGCATGGCTACAGTAGAACCGTACATAGTGTGACTTATTACTTTCAAAGGCATGGCTACAGTAGAACTGTTCACAGTTTATTGCACGTTGCACAATGTTTTGACATGAGACATCGATGTGCGGGCACGTTTTGCCACGGGTTGTTGCGAAAAAGCCTGTGTTATTCACTTTGTCATGAACGTGGTTGTTTCAACAGCCACTCGAAAAAGGCGTTGTATCACAAATTCTTCTCATAATTTCTGATTTTATTAGATTATTTATGTGTGTAAATATAAGGATTGAATATATATTTGATTGTTTTTCATTTGGCACATTTTCCTGTGACACCTCAAATACCTAGTGCCAGACAAACAGTTATACTGAATACCAGAAGAATCAATGCTACTGTCTTACAGTATGGCTCCATCAAGCATTTAATATCAGGACCCTCCACAAACATTCCAGAAAGAATGAGAAATATTAAATGGTGAGTGTTTGTTTAATTGAGACAAGATGGAACAATCAATGGGATAATAGGGCCACTAATTGCCTGCTGCCAATCACTGGACAATACAGTCTTTTACCAGGAACATTCTCCGAATCTGTCCTTTACACTATACTCCATAGATACAGGTTTTATCACATGGGCAAACAGTGTAGATCCACATCTGGCCACAAATTGCCTGCTGCCAATTACTGGACACTACAGTCTTATACCAAGAACATTCTCCGAATCCGCCTTTACACTATAAACCATAATATACTGGTTATATCACATGGATGAACTGTGTAGATCCAGATCAGTGGGTACATCCATGCCATCAGATCAGGATCTACACAGTTTGGTTCTTCGTCACAATCAAATGAATCTAAAAGGGAACAGTGTAGATCCTGATCAGAATGACTTGATTTCTCAGGTGATCTGGATCTACACAGTTTGCCCATGCAATAAAAGTCGTTTCTTACGAGTAAAGGGCCTTTTCTCTTACTTAACAGGCAGTTTTCTTACACATTTTATTTATTAAATGCTAATTTTACTCCAAAATGTCTAATTAGCACTGTCATCTGCTCAATTTTATGACGTCTTTGCAAGGACTGACACCAGTGCTGAAGGTTATAACACTGAGATTGGAAACCAGTCTCAAATCTCAAGGATCTGATTGGCTGAAATGGCGACTGGTTGCCATTTCAGCCAATCAGATGCTTGAGATTTGAGACTGGTTTCCATGTCCCCATTTCAGCCAATCAGATCCTTGAGATTTGAGACTGGTTTCCAATCTCAGTGTTATAACCTAATGGGCACAGCTGTCCGAAGACACCTTTTCCAATGACTTGGGCTAAAGACTAACAAATTCTAAATTACTGTTTATTTCTGTAATTTTTTACCACCATGCTGCTCAGTGACCTAAATAATAAAAGAACTGATGGCACTTTTCTATATTTAGCTTCTTGTTTTGATCATTAATTTAATTTTAAGTGAAATTAATGAAAGCTCTCAGAAGGTTTTTGGTAAAGAATAGCCCATGCTGTGTTGATAAAATATCAAGAAGAAATTGTGTTCTTCTTTAATGAATAATTAAAATATAAAAGTGAGTACATGATGCCCGGGTCAGTCTTTTGATTTTAGTGCCGGAATGTTGTTGATATGTGTACAGTAAAGTCCCTTCTATGAAAATAGATGAAAAGGGAACTTCATTCGGACTACCTCGGGGACTGGACAGTACCTCGGGGACTGGACAGAAGTGGCTGTTATAGTTGGGGTGGTCTTAATTGCCACGGTAGAAAATAGTGCAAAACTGTTAAAAGGGACATTGAAATAGTGGTCTTATTATCAGGATGGTCCTAATTTCAGGGTGATCATTATGAGGGGTTTTACTGTATGGGGTCTGATGCCAGATTTCCAAAGAGGGGGTTTGTTTTGGCATTCTTTTAAGATACATGATAATTTCCAACTTTCTAACCGAAATCGCAGCAAAAATTACATATTGGCTACTGGTACCAAAACTTGAGGTTTGAACAACTTCACTAAATCTCTTCTGGATACGCCCCTGTTGCCAAACATGACCTCCTTTAAGATCTAGTGTCAGGATAGCTATTAATGATGCAAATAATATACAGTAACAATTAGACAATGTTTCTGACATTTTAAATGGCATTAGAGGATTCCCTAGTTGTTTCAAGTTGCTGGCATGTTATATTCTATTCCAGTGTAATCGTTCATGCTCGCAACATGACCTTTCTATATGCAAATGCCAGCTATATATGTATATGATTCTAAGGACAAGTTTAAGAGAACGGTTTCTTACATGCATGACAGGGCATCTACAGTTCAAGCAAGATGTCTAATGACAACAAAATTGAGTATGGTTAATTAAATTTGTATAAAAAAATATCAAAAGAATGCTCTGTTAACTTTTTACAAAATGGATTATGGCTAATCGCCGACCTAATATGAAAAAATTGTACCAAGTTTTTATCTTATGAAATACACACCAATCAGAATATATTATTTCAACTCATGACTATCTTGAAACTTTCAAATTGGCATAGAGGTATGAGATTTTGACAGATTTTCTGCTAGTTTTTCTGTATTCCTGAGTTGCCAAAAATCCAGGTTGGTTAACACAAGGTTTTAATATTAGGCTAACATTATATCCCATTATGAACATTGTAGAGATTGTCCTGCCCATCAGTTAACTCATGCACACAGTTACAGTTAAAGCATGTCACTAAAGCCATACAGATGGCACATAGGCCACTATAATCTGCAAAGATGTCACATGGTTGTATAAATAAAGTACTATTATCCTTCAGTTATAGTAAAAGAAGACAACTATCATCTGCAAAGATGTCACATGGTTGTATACATAAAGTTCTTTTATCCTTACAGTTATAGTAAATGTAGACAACAATTATCTGCAAAGATGTCACATGGTTGTATACATAAAGTACTATTATCCTTCAGTTATAGTAAAAGAAGACAACTATCATCTGCAAAGATGTCACATGGTTGTATACATAAAGTACTATTATCCTTCAGTTATGGTAAAAGAAGACAACTATCATCTGCAATGATGTCACATGGTTGTATACATAAAGTTCTTTTATCCTTCAGTTATAGTAAAAGAAGACAACCATCATCTGCAATGATGTCGCATGGTTGTATACATAAAGTTCTTTTATCCTTCAGTTATAGTTAAAGAAGACAACCATCATCTGCAATGATGTCACATGGTTGTATACATAAAGTTCTTTTATCCTTACAGTTATAGTTAAAGTAGGCCACTATAATCTGCAAAGATGTCACATGGTTGTATACATAAAGTTCTTTTATCCTTACAGTTATAGTTAAAGTAGGCCACTATAATCTGCAAAGATGTCACATGGTTGTATACATAAAGTTCTTTTATCCTTACAGTTATAGTAAATGTAGACAACTATCATCTGCAAAGATGTCACATGGTTGTATACATAAAGATCTTATATCCTTACAGTTATAGTAAATGTAGACAACTATCATCTGCAAAGATGTCACATGGTTGTATACATAAAGTTCTTTTATCCTTACAGTTATAGTAAATGTAGACAACTATCATCTGCAAAGATGTCACATGGTTGTATACATAAAGATCTTATATCCTTCAGTTATAGTTAAAGTAGGCCACTATCATCTGAAAAGATGTCACATGGTTGTATATATAAAGTTCCAATACACCATACACTTCATACAGTAAAATTAGGCAGATGGCACATGCTTTGACACATAAGTAATTGATCACTTGATCAGGAAAGATGAAACACGCCAGCTTGTTTGTTAGCATATGAGAAAAAGTAAATAGGTCAAGTCAGCTTAAGGAATTAACTTAGAGAAATGAAATTAGCTTTTCTGTCTGTCTACTTTGTACTGTAGTCTTCTATTGTATCATTCTATTTTGCAATTGGGTTAAAATTTTGCATTTTTTGCACTCTGGAAAATATGCAAATTTAAGAGCCGTAAAACTACACTTAATGTTATAATAATTTTTTCTTAATAAAATAATAAAAATGTGTGAATGTATGCCCATAATTTCATGAATGTATGCCCATGCAAATATGTAATTTGTTGCTTTTGAGCGAAAATTCATCCTTGCGAAATTCAATGGTACCAAAGCACTTTGTACTAATAGAGACAAATTGGTTTATGTTAGGCCATACTCAAAATAAATGAAAATATGCAGACAAACCAATTACACAAGTACTTTCAGCCATGTCTGTAGAATATTATTTTCACATTTTGTAAAACTGGTTCCCTGACAAACAGGTTAGTGAATAGTCTCATTGTCTACCTCGGAAACTGTTGTCCAATGCAATGTAAGAAGCCGGAATCCCTGGAGGTAGGTGGATACAACTTTTCAATATCTCTTGTTGTCTTCACTTGCATAATCAAGTGCTGAGGCTCAGTGATTATGCATCTATTATCCCCGGTCCTAATGATTCATCTATTGTAATGAACTCAAAGATGAATTAATCTTTCGGTAAATGAAGTAGAGGGTGAATTCATATCTTGAAATTATTCAAATTTTGCAAGCATGGCTGTCTGGGCAGACTTTTGGGGATTTATTTGTTGTTTGTCCATTTTTCTTGTGTATTTTTCATCTAAAAAACTCATAATTGTTTGTGAGGTATATAGACTTATTGCATTGACCTATTCTCACCAAAATTCGATTTCCCTATCACAGCCCAGTGATTTAAGTGAACCCAATATTGATCATCAGTTACAACATCTTTAAGTCAAGTCCATTATTTCATTCCTAAATAGATCAAGTTCTGTGATCCCTTAAAAAATAACTTTACCATTACCATTTCACTCCTGTTACATGATGGGTTAGTTCTGATCTGGATCAGCACTGTTCAGCTTTTTGGTTAGAAATGTCCTAATGAATCAAAAAGCAAACAGTTTAGATCCTGATCAGATGGCACATACTATGTGCCACCTGATCTGGATCTACACTGTTCACCCATGCTATGTAAGTCGTATCTATTGAGTAAAGGTATTATAAATCAATATTTACACTTCAACTTCATCCTCTACGATGAAGTCTTATTCATCTTACGAATCATAATTTCTGATGGTAAACAGTGTGACGTATTACTTTAAAAGGCGTGGCTACATTAGAGTCGTTCATAATTTATTGGACGTTGCACGATGTTTTGACGTGTGACGTCGCTGTGTACGCACGTTCTGCCACGAGTTGCTGCGAAAAAGCATGCAGTCATTCACTTTGTCGTCAACATAGCTGTTCCAACAGCCATTTGAAAAAGCCATAATATCACAAATTCTTCTAGTTATTTCTGTATTAATGAGATTATTTGTGAGTGTAAATATATGGATTGAATCAATATTTGATAGTTTCCATTTTGGTATGAAAAAACAGCTTCACACACTTTAAACAACCCAACTGTTTTCCATACCCAAATGGAAGCCATCAAATATCGATTCAATCCTTAATTATAATTGACTGTTGTATTTATATTGTAGGTAACTGGAATTTCTGCTCGGAAGTAACTGTATGTTCAGAATACATGATGAGCTAGGGCCACCAACATTACACTAAGTGTGTCAATTTGCAAACAATTGAATTTTTTGGTTAGACGCTTTTTTCGGTTTACATAATGGGTTCAGACCACCAACATTAAAGTAAGTGTGTCAATTTACAACCTGCCAAGAATAACCTATTATTTCACAGAATTAATTATTACGAAGTGAAAGTGGTTTCAATTAATTAGTGATTAGTTATTATGATGTAAAAGTGGTTTGTACTAATGTAGTCCACTGTAAATAATGACTAGTTAGGGGTGAGCAAATACTAAATGAGAAGAGTTTATACCCTTGGAGATGAGTTTATATAAGCATTTTCACTTGTTCTTTGATCCATAGTATGACATTTTCTCATTGTATAATATCATTATATGTGTATTTATTTAAATAAATATTGTTTAAACCAAATACTAAATGACAACGCTTGCATTTCTATAACTGTTTGATTCATAATGTTATTTCGGACCATGAAGCAATTAGTGTAGATCCTGATAGACTTCACAGATGACCTTGCACATGATTGTATTTCGGGTCCATGATTAGATTTAGATCCAGATTACTAATGTATTATTTTGATGCTAAAACTAAAATAGCTAATCTGGTGATTGTTTTTAATAGAATAATATTGTGTTTACTGTTAATATCTTTATTTTGAATTCATAAAATAATATTGAACAATATTTATTGAGATAAAACTATCATGTTGATATTAATTAAAATTCCAAATGTTGGTTATTCCCCTTTTTAATGTCTAGAAAAAGAGAAAATTGATTTAAAATTTTGTAAATTACTGTGAACTAAATTAGTTGAAATTTTCACACTAGGGGGAAATTGATTTCAGTCTGAAAGTGTCATGAAATTTAGCTTATACAAAATCCATGTTATACACGTAATGAACCAAGAAAATTAAAACTTAATAAAATTGTTCTAAAATAGGTTAAATTTTTGACATCATAAAAGTCGTCAATGAAACTTTGCACAAATAAATGTTATTTAAGTGTCTTTTACATAAAATTCTATTGACATCCAAACACAACTAAACATCACAAAACATAAAACATCATTTGAAATGCCCACATGAGTAATATGATACTGAGAACAATATGTTGTTGTTGTTGTTCTTTGTCTTACATACGTTATAATGAAATATGAGTTATTTGTTGACCATGAATTTCCAGGCCATGTAAATATGTGACAAAGAAATAAGAATGTTGATTTCACTCTTTATAATTGAGAGTTCTTTAAAACGACACAACATATTGTTGTGGTAAATTCTAAATAAAATTTCAGATTTTCCATTATACAGTCGAAAAAGAGATTGTTGGTAAATACTTAATTAAAATATGATTTTCCATGACAATGTCAGATAATTTTAATAGTTGGTAAATAATAAATTAAACTATGATTTTCAAAGATTGTTGGTAAATACTAAATTAATCTTACAATTTTCCATGATACAGTCAAATAAGTGATTGCCGGTAAATACTAAGAAAAACTTCCGAATAACACCAATAAGAACCAATATAATGTTAAAAACACAATAATCACACAGATAAATAAATACAAAATCATTTAAGCAAAAACAAATTTAAAGACAGTGCTATTTGGCCATCTTGTGACAATTGAAACAATTTTTTCAAGTTTTCAAGCGATTTTAATGATGCGCAGCTGGCAATTTCGATGCGTCTGCCTCAATTGAGTTTTTTATTGTTTTAATTTTGGAGTGAAACATTGCAATTTGTCAGTATTGGAATGAAAGGCAGCTCTCTAAAACCAGCAGGCTTTCAGTTGTCAAGGAAATAAGTAATAAAATTTGATCTTGGTATTTTCTATGCAAATTCCAGACAAATTAGTGCACTTAGGGTTATCTCAGAAAAGATTCTCAAAGTGTTGTTGTCAGAGACATGTTTAAATCTTTACTTCATTCATGTGGAAGATCAGTAGCCTAGGGGTAGAGTGACTCTAGATCTAGAGAGTGCGAGTTCGTGTGCAGTATCCCCAATCCACATTTGGCGTGAGTACTGGTTTGCAACCCAGGAAGCAGTCAACAAGCATGTTTAATATAGGTTGGAATAACTTGTTTCACAATCAATGTAAAAAAATAAGGTTAAACTAACCCTTTTCTCCATCTATAAGGGTTTTTATCGCATGTGCAGCCTGTGTAGATCCAGATCAGCTGGCATATCTATGCCATCTCTTCCGGATCTACACAGTTTGCTTTTTGATTCATCAGATAATTTCTGACTTAGAAGTGAACGGTGTAGATCTTGATCAGAGGGTACAGATGTGCCAGCTGATATGGATCTACACTGTTCGCACGTGTGATAAAAAACATATATATGGAGTTAAAGGTTTAGCATGACGTCCACTTAGCGAAAACACTACAATACATTTCTGTTGCACATTTTGCCTTTTTGCTCTAGATGTATTGTAATATTAACACAAAAAGTCATATTTTTAAATTTTTATATACAGAAACCATGTATGTGACCTAAAATGTTGTAAAGCATATTAGATGGTTGTCTAGAACTTGACTGTTGCTTAGCATTTAAGTAAATTGCTTGATTTAGACTACTGATTTAGAGTGTGCAGCTCCGTATCAAAGTAATTACATAATTGTGCAGTTCCGGAGCAGTTTACTAATATAGGTTTCTTTTAGATAATTGGACAATTTGTCAAGTGCCCTTTTCTCATTGTCAATAATAATTGCAGAGAAAACTGCAAAGCAATACCATGCCATGTGAACTTTTACGAGGCAGTGAAAATTGTATGCATTTCATATTGTTCAAATAAAATGCAGTTGAAAATTGATTTGTTGAGGTCTAGCTGTGGGGTAAATTTTAATTTAAGATAGCTGAAGTTTGAAATATCCAAACTGGCATCATTGCAAGATAAAAGTACACTAATAGGGCTATATTTCTGTCACGTTGTGGTTCTGGCATTTGTTAACTCTTTACTCTATATGTACAGGTTTTATTGCATGTGCATACAGTGTAGCTCCAAGTCAGCCAGCATTTCAGTATATCATGTTGTCTAGAAATCAAATAAATGAATGAAACTGAACAGTAAGGAACAAAACACAATATACAATACAATACAATATTGTAAAGTGACTGAGTAAAGAGTTCAATGTACTAGACAGAGCTGTTTAAAATTGTTCAAAACACTAGGTTTATACCGGAGCCTACCAAAATTGCTTAAACCATAAACCATGCCTCCAGACCTACCAAAATTGTTTAAACCATAAACCATGCCTCTGGACCTACCAAAATTGTTTAAATCATATATCATGCCTCTGGACCTACCTTAATTGTTTAAACCATAAACCATGCCTCAGGACCTACCAAAATTGTTTTAACCATAAACCATGCCTCTGGACCTACCAAAATTGTTTAAGCCATCAACCATGCCTCTTGCCGTACCAAAATTGTTTAAACCATGCCTCTGGGCCCAGCAAAATTGTTCAAACCATTTAATTTCTTGGACAAGTTTATTTTTTTAATTACATGTCAGAGATTGTCATATTATTTTTATCATGTTTCCAAAATAAACAAATGAGTCAAAACAAACTGAATCAAAGAAATGTGTCTATGGAAAAGTGTGAGCCATCCAGACATATATTTCTGATGTCATATAAATAAGTTGTGTCTTTTCTTATTTTTCATAAATGTTCATCTGTTTTGATCACAGGTTTTTATTTGCTTTTTGTTCTTGGTTATACACATGAATAAGTGTACAAAAAAAAAGAATCCAGCTAACTGCAATAAAGCTACATGTAGTTTGTATGAAACATGTGTAAGATATAAATATTCATAATGGTTGATATGGAAATCACCAGTCAACCAAACAGTCCAAGCATTGCAAGGTCCTGCAGTGTTTATAGACCACCGGCAAGCATTCAACCTTGTAAATCATGTTCTCAGAGATATCCATGTCATAAAAGCTGCAGGCTACCTTGTTGGTAGGTACATTTTCCAGATTATATTCAGATTTTCTATGTGCTTAACTATCAATGGAAGTGACAGTGTGCACATGGATGGATGAATGGTAAATGCCAAGTGGCATTTATCGATTGAATGTGTATGTAAAAAATAATACAGAGAGCACTTATATATTTTTTATGTACTGGCTAAGAAAACTAACAACTTTACAGTAAGCCAGTAATAAAAAAAATAACATTGTTTTGCTGGTATTATACCAGATAAAAAATAATCCAACAACTTTAAAGGTGATGATACCTGTGGGTAACTAATTTTGCAGGGGTAATTTTAGTCCAGCTTTAAGCCCTTGACAGGGTATAGTTTTATTGTGTCTTTAATAGATCATCGTACTTTGTTTTTACCAGTGTCATATAGGGTGTTTTAAAGGTAAAGGTATGGGTTTATAGTCTGGTAGAGCCGTATGTTACCGAACATATTCACCCGAATCACATTCACCCCCTGATCACTGGAAATAAGTCATCAATTAACAATCAGTGCTGAAAGCTTCCATGGAACATTGGCTGATGTTCCTTAAAGGTACCCATTTATACACTTGGGTGGAGAGGAGCAGTGGAGGCCAAATTTTTTGCTCAAGGAAATTAGCGGCTGGACTGGGACTCGAACCAGGGACCCCTCGATCCCTAAGCAAGTGCTCTACCACTAGAGTACCGCTGTTTTCTACATGTGAGTACTACAGCTGCATCAATTTCTGCCAGTGCACAATTGTCATTTGTGATCTGTTCTGCAAGAAAATTTGTCCCTATGCTATTTTAATACAACTGCAGTGATAACATGAATTATACATATAATACTATAAAAATTATATGAGACTGTAGCTCTCTTATGGAACCTCGGCAGGCATTTTATGTTAAAAAAGAAACTTAGTTTTGGAAAAACAGTTAATGCAAATGCATTGATGTTCATGGGCATGAGTTGCATAGTTTTTGAAAGAAGAATGTTTTCTTTAATTTGTTTTCAATTTTCTAAATACTTGTATATGATCAATTCCATATCTTGTCTGGGTTTGAAATTCATGCATTGATATGCCCATGAAATCTTCAAAACTCATGTACCCCAAAATTCTTTATGAATTCACAGAAAACTTTTCAAAATTAAAATATTTACATCAAAATAAAAATATTTAATAACAATTATTTTTAATATGGATTTTTAATCAAAATATGAGTAAACCTCCAAAGAACAAGCGCTTGGTATTATTCACTGATTTCACTTGTCATTTTGAGAAATGAGAAAATCTAGATGTCTTGGACTGTCCTGTGGTTAGAAGAATCTGTAATTATTTAGATAGAATAACAGATGTACTCTAAAAGATCCATCATCCCATGCTGTCACTCGGAGAGATTGTTTTCCTACAAATGATTTCAAAACCTATCAAGTGACTGCTGCAAAAACTCATTTAATGCCCTGTATTATCTCTATCCCAGTGATTTACCAAGATTTCTTAGAATAATGATTGATTTTGTGCATGGTTTATCTGGCCAGAGAAAAGGGCATTTTTTAATGACCCATGGTCAGTAGAACATTTGCCACTATTTGTTTAGGCGGAATATTTGGCGGCTGTTGACTGTGCATGACCGGTCTCTGATAAAACCTTTGACTTCCGAGAGATTTTGTGAAAAATTGAATTCCTGACTTTTGATCGGGTGTAAAATTTTTTTGGGCCAGTGTCTTATTGTTTGTTTTTGGTTGATTTTGCACAGCATATGTATTGGAAAGTTGTTTTATGACATTGCATACATGATTACTCATCACACAGCAAAAATATTTTCCTGGGAATGCCATGGTTACTCTTTAAAGTCCAACAAAATTGCATATGCTTTTAACAAGGTTTTCTTTGAAAAACCCTCAGAATATTATATGGATTAAGCGTTACTGTGGATGTCAACATTTTAAGTGTTATGTTGAAGTTCACTTTTTTCTCAGTAACCATTTAGGGTAGAGCTTTTAAAACTTAACATACACTTGTCAAAAGTTATAAGTTCACACTTTTCCATTTTGAGTATCTCAAAGTAAACTTATTCTAATTGAATGAAAGTTTGACATAATGTTAATTATGATCAAACAACAATAATTTTTTTAAAACCGTGCTTATGTTTTATGTATTACGTCATCCACATCGGCATACGCTATTTATGCGTAATCCCCGTGCGGCAATTGAAATTTATTTTTTTACAATCGTTTTTGTTTTTCACATGTTCAATGACTCCGGACAAACACGAAAAACACACCAACAAATTGTAACCATGGAACGGTTGACGTCAGCCAGGCCTGCCAAATCTCCGGATTTGATCCGAAATCTCAGGATTTTAAGTTACTTCTCCAGATCTCCGGATTTATAGTCGAAATCTCCGGATTTCTATGGAACTGCAAAAAAATATAGATTAATTAAACATAATGTAAAAGTTATGAAATGAACGTAATAGTTATTCTACTTCGGTCCCACATTTCCTGTTTATTACGAGATAACGAGGACGTGGTCAGTGACATGCTGCCTCAGTGCCTCTGGCAACAACTATGCAATAACCGCATGTCATAAACTAAATAAGGGCCTCGATGTTACACACACCTTTATCTATTTTCATTGCATGTTCACTCTAACATTGTCAAAACAGGTCTTAACAGGGTGAATAGAAAGTAAAACAATAAATGATAAAAATAGACAAAAGTTTTTTTAAACAAGTTTTTTAACCATTTCTTACAAAATCAGCAAAATTCATTTATAAAATTCTTTGCAGAATATAATTAAAAAGAAGAATATTAGAAAAATATCATCATCATCATCATCATCATCATCATCATCATTTTTGTTCAGTCATTGTCATATTGAACAGCAGCAGCAACAAGACATTAAAACAACAAAAACAACATCATCATCATCATCGTCGTCGTCGTTGTCATCATCATTGACATGTTCAGACAAAATCTCCGGATTTTTAATGAAGAAGTTTTGGCAGGCCTGCGTCAGCAGAAAACGACATTGCCGTCAAATTCTTTTCACTTTCACAACTTCAAATTTGTTGTAAAAAATCTTGACGGTTTTCATAAATGCAAAAGAAATACCTTATTTTTGCATATTTTATTAATTTAAGAAGAAAATCAAACGATATTTTTTTCTAGATTGATTACGTTCCTTACGTTGAACGCTGACGTTACTCAATAACGTCATTAAATATTTACGTAAAACAATGTAAACTCGAAAATATCAGTGTAACATTTGTTGGATAAGTGTCCAATTTTTAATAAAAATTTAAAACTAAAATTTATAGAAATTCAATAAACTTTAAAATCGAATTATTCAAAAATGTTTATTTGGTCAAAAAGCGTGTCCGAAAACTGGTCAATTTTATCGAAATGAATACATTTTTTCATTCGGAAAGGCTGTTACACATCTATCATAGAGAATTGTATCATCCCAAACTGCTAGACAATTCAAAAACTTGGCACAAAACATTGTGAAAAAATGGAATTTTCTTCTTGAAATCCTGTAAAAACGTTATGGATAAAATAGAGAAGAGTGCGTTGGCTCATCGTGCCCAGCAGACCATTACAAAGCTACAGGAAGCTATTTCAGTGCAATGGAATGGCAAACTACAGTATTTCCTTTAAATGTACATGAAATTTAAATTATACAGAGATGAGAAAACAATCACAAATGATAGCCGATGCAGTGATAATTAACTTGAGAATTGCTGTCTGAGTACAAGTGAGCTAAAATGTTATTATTTTTTAATTTGTTTAAGCAGACTTAAATTTTTTGGTGTGCTTTAATAGAATATTGATTCTTCTTCATTGTAATTTACATAATTTTGAAAAATTCAATCAAATAATTTAAAAATCAACATTTATCAAGTGTGCACTTAGAACTTTTGACTAGTGTAGTTGTCTGTCGTCTAAATAGCAATTATCAGACTCTGCAATCAGGACAAGTTTCATAACTCTTGGCTGTGTTTTATCATAGTTATGCCCCTTTTTAACTACAAAATTATTTAAGAAAACTTGGTTTTGTTGCATTCAGCATCTTCTTGTTTTTAAATTTTTTAAACATCATATAAAATTATGATTTAATTTCAATGATATGGTAGTTATTGTGAAAATCTCCCTGTGCAAAATAGTTCATATGTTTAAAATATACTGTGGTATCATTTAATTTCACATGGATGAATATTCACACAAAAACCACAAATTACATTTTCACATTGGCATAAATTTGTGCAATAGTATTATTCTAATGAGACATAAAATACCAACACGAAAAAAAGAATTGAACTTTAAGATTTAGTTAAGAAAATTAAGAACCAACAAAAATGGTATCTAATAGAAAACCATGAAATTTTATGCCCATAACAACAAGAGCATCTACAGTACCAGAAATGTTCTTGAATGTATCTGTGATGAAATCTCATTTAAATCTCACACTGAACATTTCCAGCTAATTTGGAGTGCTGTTGTGGTAAAACATGTCTGACTCCATCCTGAATTCTGTTATTTTCATTATCAGTTAAATAAACTTTGTCAACAAATATGGAGACAAAATCTGAAAATTTTTTGCCCAAACATGCGCCATTGTTTGTTCTTGAAGATTGCCTCATAACAACACCATCGTGAAATTAGTTTTAGGGTCATAGGGGCTTTAAGCAATAGGGAAGTTCAAATATTTGTCATGGCAACCGCACATAGAATATAAGGAGACACTGTGATTGCTACTTCAGTTGCTGATTTATGTCGGCTCAATGGATTTGTCGGGATTTTTTATCGCTAGAAATTTTAGCTTCCTTAAATTTGGATTGAATCTGGCTGATCTTCGTAAATCAAACCTCAATGATGGTTTTCCTTTGTTATTGTTTTTAAATTATTAATGGAGATTAGTTCTTTGTTAAAGGACTTAAGATTCATGGTGACCCAAGTAAAGTAGAACATTATTCATCAAAATGATGAAAAAGGGAACTTTGAAAGCTACTGAACACAACATAATCAAAATATTGCAGGCTTGGGTTGATTGAGCTTGTAATGAAAATGCATATTACTGTCCACGACACCTAATGCCCCAGGCTGGTGACAACTCAACTTTCTGATGATGATTAATTCTTTATGTAAAGGTCACATTGGATGGAGTTATGCCCCTTTTTGTACTTGGATTTTGACACAAAAAATCTTGACTTTGACTATAACTTTGCCATTTCAAAATATTTCTTCATCAAACTTTCACATTTTATTTGTTATGACAACATGCTTTGATGATGCCAAGTTCTTTAGATCATGATTGAGTTATACCCCTTTATGTCCTTGCATTTTTAATCTGACATACCAGTGCATGACACAGGTGTTCAACTGAACACCCATCTTGTTCATGTGTATTTGTAATTGCTGGCAGAATTGGGGGTGGGGTTATAGACTTAATCTCTAAAATTGCTAAATTACTTTCAGGCCATCTCCAAATCTCTGGGGAAATTTTCAAAACATCATCTGTATCAAAATCAAACATTAGTATCCAATGTCAGTTATTTCTAGTTAATGGCAGGATATATTGCAGACATTAATTTGCTTGACAGAAATGTTCTGGCCAAATGCACATGAAACTAGAAAAGCCTTCCTGGTATGTGTTGTAAAAATTCCTTGACTCAAAAAGTCAACTGGAGAGAAAGATCCAGTATCAAATTTTTTATCAACCTGAACTGATATCTTTTTGATTAATTAGGATATTTCTGACCAAGATACCACCAGTGCAGATCCTGATAAGACAGCATGGATGTGTCAGCTGATCTGGATTTACACTGTTGGCACATGCAATAAAAGCCATTTATATGGAGGAAATTGAAGCTGAGGAAAGGGTTAATTGGCTTGACAGAGATGTTTTGGCTAAATGCACATGAAACTAGAAAAGCCTTCATGGTATGTGTTGAAAAAATTTCTTGACTCAAAAAGCTGACTAGTTAGAATGATCCAGTATCAATTTTTGATCAACCATTAAGAATTTTCCTATCTTAGAAACAGATGTTTTACAGTTTGTAGAAGCATGGTTAGAGATTTGTTTGGAATTATTGCTATGTTGTCTTATAGAACTGAGTTTGTAAGATTGATCCATTTTGCCCAGGGCTTTCATGTTACATTTTCCTTGGTAACAATAAGAGCAATGTTATTGCAAGTTGAATGTACACTACTGATAATAATTTGCAGTATGTTAGAGTTTAACCAAATTACTGGGTACTCCATGAGATTATTATATAGCTGATATTATGTTGGTGACCAATGTAGATCCAGATCAGTTGGCACATCTGATCTGGATCTTCACTGTTTGTAGTTAGCTTGATTAGGATTATTTCTGAAGAAATATTTTTTCCCAAAGAGAAAAGAGAGTGGTGGAAAATATTAAGTGGCCAGATACATTTGGATTTTACGGAAATTATAAATTATAGTTTACTACATAATATAGATACATATAATTATGTACAATTCCATGACATCAGTTAATCACACAGAAAAGGTGACTTTAAACATTAAAAATTGTGCTCATTTCATATTTGGAACCATAGCAACCTAAAATAAATACTGGCCGGCATATAATTATGGGGTCTGATCAGGGCTGTCTAAGCTATTTTAAAAATCTCTGCATTTATTAACTATTAATGGAGGGCGGAAAGTCTATAAAACAAGAGAGTAAAAGGTATATTTAAGTATTATAACACATTTTCTTATACTCCATTTTGCATTTTGTAACCTCATCAAAAATCAGCGATGAAATAATTTAGCTTAAAGAAAGAATTGAATACTCTAAGAAATTCTCAGACTCTAAATAAATATGGCTGAAAATATTCTTATGACAATTTTCTCTATCAAAGGTACCATCAATTTTTCATTACATTGTTATATCTCAAGGCTAGCGGTGTGGCAAATTGAAATAAAAGCCATTATGAGAAATGTCTTTGTTGGCCAAGTTCGATAATTTGTAATTTATGGTCTTGTGATGGCGGTCTGGATGGCCAGTGGCGCAAGTTGACTTTTGCCGATTGGGGTGACACTCCATGATAAATCACCACTATTGTTGTTATTACTATCGTACAAATTACAGCCCTTTTACAGTCTGGGCAAGGGAAGATCTGTTAACAGGGAGGAAAATGTCCCATCGTGATAGTGCTTTCTATACTGGAAATAATAGAGCATTAGAAATAATAGAGGGAGAATAATAACCCGCTTAATTATGTTATTTCACAGCACAATTATTGTATTAGCATGTCCTCCGATTTAATGTGACTGTGACGTTTCAGACAATGTATGTAATTGTAACATGATTGTTAATAAAATGTGATTTTACGAGTTTGCGCTAAATGTTTTTGTTTTTTTCATAATTAGGATTCCTTAATTGCCTGTGTAGATCCAGTTCAGCCTACACATCCCTGCAATCTTATCTGGATCCAAACAGTTGACTTTCAGATTAAATGGATAATATTTGTCTAGGAAGCAAACAGTGCAGATCCAGATCAGACTCAATAAATGTGTAGGTTGATCTAGATCTATACTGGTCATCCATGGGATATAATTGTCAGCCTTGTCCGTTTAAATAAAGTTTATTAGATAACAGGTGCAAAATATTAGAAGTTTTGAATGGGAAGTTTTGGGAAAAACTTGTCAACTGAGGGCTAAAATGGTGCAACTCCTTCATATTTCAGTTGTATACCTACCATTTTTGGGCTAAGGTGACATAGTCTAATATACCATAAAAATCCTTTTAAATGCCCCCCTTTTTTGAAAGGGGGCACTTATGATTTATATTAATTATTTTTATTTTAATATTAGATTCTAAAGGTCAATTGATAATAAATATGGATTTAGTTTTTCCCTAAACAATAACATGGGTGCATTTATTAGGGGAGGGGTGTTTAAAAGGAGTTTTATGGTAGATCATGATTATTAAGGTATTTACCAAGAACATGGAATTCAAATTAAACATTGATACTAGATAATAGCTGTTGACCATGATGATAATGAACAGGATAGGGTAGATTTATACAGCACCCCTGTCCAACATGCATGATCATCAATAACAGTCCTCAAGGGTCAATTAGGGGTTGTCTAGGTCAGTAACATCATTCAGCAATTAGGGACTAATTGTCTGGAATAGTGGACATTCCATAATGATCTCAACATGAGGGTTCTTTATTGCCCCGTTACTTAAAGGCTCAAGTTGTTATAAATTAGAATTGGAAAAAAACTTTGAAAGCCATTGAACACAAAAAAATAATATCAAAATATTGCAGGCACAACTGTGAAATATAATTAATGCATTATACCCAATTATTTTCAAATCTCTTTTTATTCATTATTTAAAATTTTAATATTATTCTAACCCTTTACTTAATTAGATTATAAGTATCTTGCATGAGTGTGAGGTGAAGATGGAAAAATCTGTCACCGAGGGGGAACTGTTTTGCGGGAACGAGGCTCTGCCAAGTTCCAGCCATTACAGTTACCCAAGGTGACAGATTTTTCTATCTTTACCGAATGTCCCATGCAAGATACCTTTTCTTGCATACCTTTTACTGTTCATAATATTTGTGTACTTGTGTACAAACTAAATTTTGTTTCCTTACGCTGAAATATTGACGTTAACGTAAATTTTATTTTCTAAATGACGTCACTAACTTAAATAAATTACGTCAGATACTTGAAGACGTTACGTCACTCGTGTAGCACGCGAACATTATCTTTTCCATAGGCATAGTAATTCTTCATGTGCATGAAACGAGTATTAAATTAGTTTTTATGGATGTTGCAAAAATATAAATTTTGTATTACGTATCTCATAATTTTCAAAGTTTTTAAACTGTCAGGTTTCTTTTGCTGAATATATATTTGGAATAAAGCAAAAAAGCATCAACACACATACATTGCGCCTTTAAAGATCATTTCCCAAAATCATTTATAAATACCGCTAAAGGGACCTTTTCTTCTCTGATGAAGACATGTGAGTCCATGTATTTTTCTTTGTTTAATTTTCTCAAGTATTAATGAAGATAAATGAATATGTTGAAATGTTAATGGAGAGAGATTCCTTCTAGTAATTATGGAGGTTCCTGCAAGTATCAGTTGTAGGATACTGGTATTTTCAAGGTTCATTTTCCCCTATTATTGAAATAATAAGGAAATGCAGTGTCCAATTTCGTCATTACTTGATGATGTTTGCTTCGTGGACTCCAATTTCATCATTACTCGATATCACTTTCATTAATTTGAGGTCTTTTAAATGAAAATAAATTTTAATATCATAAGGCACAGGTAACACTCAATCATTATTGTCATTTAATTTCTTTGATTGGTTGGGTGAGAGATACCTTGATATGTTCTGTCTTGCTTGCAGCTTAAGAAATTAATAGAAAGTTGCCTCTTTGGTAATTACTACTAGCTTTGATTTATAAAATATGAAGGTCTTAATATGAATTAAAAGTTTAACTTGACAGAATTTGAAACAACCACTATGATCAAGATTATGAACTCACTATCAGTGTTGCCATTCTTAAGCCTATTTCCAGTTTTCTTCAGTGCCCAAGGTTATAAAACTGAGCATGGAAACCAGTCTCAAATCTCAAGCATCTGAATGGCTGAAATGGCGACTGGTCGCCATTTCAGGCAATCAGATGCTTGAGATTTGAGACTGGTTTCCAATCTAAGCTTTATAACCTCCAGTCCAGATTTCCTGACTGCTGTCTTCTACAACATTTTTAAACTTTTACCATTTACTGTAAACAGTAGAGTGACTGTCTTAAAATGAATTTTTGGAAACTTTTAATTTCTTAGTAAAATGATTTTTGTGTCGCCCTTTTGAAGAAATGGCGATACATAGGGATCGCTTTGTCCGTCCGTCCGTCCATCCGTCCGTCACAAAATCTTAATGTGGACTATAACTTTGCCATTTCTCAATATTTCTTCATGAAACTTTTAAATTATATTGCTTATGACAACACGCTCATCATGATGCCAAAATCTTTAGGTCAATGTCACATTTGTTGCAGTTATGCCCCTTTTTGTACTTGGATTTTGACATGAAAACTTAACATTGGCTATAACTTTGCCATTTCTCAATACTTGTTCATGAAACTTTCAAATTATATTGCTTATGACAACATGCTCATGATGATGCCAAATTCATCAGGTCAAGTTTACATTTGTTGGAGTTATGCCTCTTTTTAGTACTTGGATTTTCACACGAAAACTTAATATTGGCTATAACTTTGCCATTTCTCAATATTTCTTCATGAAACTTCCAAATTATTTTGCTCAACACAACACACTTGTGATGAT
This sequence comes from Corbicula japonica, assembly GCA_038501625.1. Classification (NCBI taxonomy): domain Eukaryota; kingdom Metazoa; phylum Mollusca; class Bivalvia; order Venerida; family Cyrenidae; genus Corbicula; species Corbicula japonica. The sequence continues at coordinate 3,852,288 of JAZAYU010000059.1, read as the reverse complement.
GAGTGTTGTTTTGGTAAATATGGAGTTATGCCCCTTTTGGAACTTGCATTTTTTTCCAACATTGTACCAGAGGGCGACACAAGGTTTAACTAAACACCCATCTAGTTCTTTGATTTGTGTTGTTGATTTTAAAATTGTTTCTATCAGATATTGAGCTTTTAAAATTTAGCTGCAGGAAAAGCTTGGTAAGACTGCAAGTTAACTGAAACTGGTTTTACAAATGCAGCAGCTATGGCACTGGTTTTAACCAATGTGCCAGCTATGGCACAGGATTCACTAAATAAGGAATCTACACCACACGTTTCCACAAATGAGGCAGCTAAGGCATTGGTGTGTTTCAGTTGATGAGACAGCTACAATATATTTAAATATGATGTCTACGGCAACAACTCAACTTATGAATAATATTAATATAACTATTATAGATAAAAGAAATGTGCTACTAAGTTGTTTTTTTCTTTATTAAAACCTGGTTTTAATAAATGGTTTGTGCCAGTGCATATGTTATAAATCTGTTTGGTGCAAAGTTTCAGATAGAACACATAAATCATTTTATTACATAAGACAGTGTTAAACAGTGCAGCTGAAGTTGAAAGATTCTCAAGGATATAAAATCTGTTTGATGCTGTATTATGATAAGTTCGCCTCATTTAACCCTTTACCCCATGGGAAATGGCTGTTATCCATAATTAATCCTTTCCTCCATAGATACACCTTTATTGCATGGGCGAACAGTTTAGATCCAGGTCAGCCAGCACATCCATGCCGTCTGATAAGGATCTAGACTGTTCACTTTTGATTTGTTAATTGTTATTTCTGACCAAAATGCGACCAGTGCAGATCCTGATCAGATGGTACGGTGTATATGGAGGAAAGGGTTAAACAGTGTAGATTCAGATCAGACAGCACGGATTAAACAGCACATCTGGATTAACCAGGGCATTTGTGCTGTCTGATCAGGATCTACACTGTTCGCTTTTTGATTGATAAGGTTATATCTGACTAAAAAGTGTAGATCCTGTAGTGGCTGATATGGTAGAAATATCCATGGTGTAAAGGGTTGTAGAAAAATAAGGAAGAGATCTGGTGTTGGGATGCAAGATTTGTACAGTATATTATTGAGGGGTGAGGGTGAAAAGGTTCTTATTAATATTAACCATTTCCTCCTTATATACGCCTTTATTCATGATCACTGAACAGGATCTGCACTATTCACTTTTAGATTCTTTAGGTCATTTCTGACCAAGAGGTAACCAGTGCAAATCCAGATCAGATGTCATGGTTGTGCAACCTGATCTGGATCTACACTGGTCACACATGCGATAAAATGCATATATATGGAGTAAAGAGTTACATAAAGAAAAGTATAATAGAACCTTTTTGCTTTTACCACACAATGATGAATGGATTATCGGGCACTGACAGTCGCAGAAAGCTGCCAGACTTTTATTTTTACATTCTTTCCAAGCTCCATTAGTTATGATGATTTTGTTTTTTGATAAATCTTGTGTTTTTCTTCCAGATTTCTGTTATATTTCCAGAGTTGATAATTGAAATAACCTTTGGTAACCTTTCTGTAGCGATTATTCCTTTATCTCCCATTTATTCTGACAATTTCTGGCATGTTTTTAAGACGTTGCCAAAGTTTTACAGATGTTCTGTTTTTTATTTTCATTTCAGTAATAAAATACATGTATATGTATTATGTCTACTTGTAAAAGTTTTACAGATGTTCTGTTTTTTCTTTGTATTTTATTTTCATTTCCATAGTAAATTATATTTAGTTATGTCTACCTTTAACATAATTATGACTTGTATCCTTTCAAACTGCTTTAACCCTGTCCTGGATATATACACATTTTTTAGCGTGTGCGACCAGTGTAGATCCAGATCAGCCGGCACATCCGTGCCGTCTGATCTGGATCTGCACTGGTCGCATTTTGGTCAGAAATAACCTTATGCATCAAAAAGCGAACAGTTTAGATCCTGATCAGACGGCACGGATGTGCCGGCTGATCTGGATCTAAACTGTTCGCCCTAGCAATAAAGGTGTGTCTGTACAGGAAAGGGTTAAAATCATTAATTTTCAAGGGTGACTTATTTTCATGGATTGATCCATGAATTTAAATGCAAAACAAAATATAAAAAATTCAATTGATTTGTATGGGAAAACAGTTTGGGATATGTAGTTGGACAAATTAAGAACCCACAAAAATGCTGTTATACTGAAAAACCATGAAATTTTACACCGGCAAAAATATATGCATTCATAGCAGCATTTGCTTCTATGAAATGTAAAAAATCTATTACAATACAATGGAATAGTTTAGACTTGTAAGCACCTGATACACAATCTATGACTTCACACTTCTTCTAACAGTTTACAAACCCGATCAAAATTTTATAAAAATAAGCCTGTCCCTTCAAAAAATCAGGTTAAAGGGCTTCAGTCACATTACTGCATGACCACCAAAAAGAAAGAAAGTGAATAAAAAGATTTAAAAATGTTCAGCAACATTATATTTTTCAACATAAATGAAAAAAAAAAAATAACAATGATATTTATTATTTTTAAAATGATTGTGATGTGATAATAATAATAATAATAATAATAATAATAGTTGGAATTGCTACTCTTTTTGTAGAAAAAAAGGTTTACAGCAGATTTCAGCATGTTAAATGTTTTGTTTTTTTTTCTAATGAACAATTTTCATAAGGGAACATAATGGTACCAAATTGATGTGTTTTTTTTATCAGTTAGCTTCTGAAAAAAAGAAGAAAAAAGTGCAAGTTTTGCTTGTAGATCAGAAGTGATTAATCTCTAAGCAATTTATCAAAATTTGTAACCAGAAACTGTACAAATGGTACACTTCATCTTTTAGGAAAGGATACATGGTCTATCTGAGATCCATCAAATCACTTATTACAGGTGGGCAGAGAGAAAACATACATGATGGAACATTTTAATCTCTAATCTGGAGGTCCTATCTTATACATGTGATATACACATGTTCTGGTCTGGTAATGTTTACTTTGGCTGATAATGGGATGTGCAAATCTCTGCAGGGTGTCCACACTTTATGCCCAGATCCTGGTGATTACCCAGAACACTATCTTGTTCCTTGCCATAAAGGGCCGATGATTTATTGTTGTTGGAATACACTAGGTAACTCTTCATTTTGGAGGAGAGAGCTCTTCATTTTTGAAGGCTGGTTTTTGAGTGCTTTTCAATTGCTGTAAGTGGAATTTTGATTACCAGTTGATAAATGAATTATAGAGAGAATCCGAGAAATAAATACACAAAAACTGTTCTTTGATGTAGGTGACCATTTTGGATATATATTAAATCAGGTTATTCACAGTTCAGGGTGAAATACTTCAATATCGTAGTTGAAAAGCGAATTTCAACAAAACTGGGATTTAATCCTAGTAAATTCAAGGACCTGTTGAGTGATTTTTTTTGCATTTTGTAACACTATAACAACTAAGTTTTAAAATGACTATGTTAAAATAAAATATTACATCAAAATTAATTTACTTTGTTTACAGGTCTTAAAATCCTCCAAAAGGAAGTCAGCAGTAACTATGAACTAAACAATTTTTACTGTTAAATGCAAAATTTTTCAGACACTTTTCCTAAATCAAGAAAAATACCCCCCCCCCCCACCCCCCGCCTTTTTCAGAATACATGCAACAACATGAACAATATTTATATGGACGCCACTAAAGTTGTTTTTCTGTATTTTTCTTAATAAAGGACAAGTGTCCAAAATTTTAGAATTTAAGTATAATTTTATCATAGAGTTTATATTTTGATATTTGAGAACACTTAATATTTTCATCCAGATATGTTGCCATCCACCTTTAATTCTAAACTTTATTCTATTTCCAGATGGTGATTATTAGTGTATTATCAAGGTGTTATGAAAATGGAAATATCATCAACTAGAAGATAAAAGAAACAGGATTGTATATACAAAGGACTTGCAGGAAATACCTTCAGGTAATTTGCAAAATTGGTCAGTTTTTAGACTTTCGCGCGCATGCGCGAAAGTCTTAACCTAGAAGTCTAGAACACGGCGACGCGCAGTTTTTAACTTCCGGTGTATCACTGCGACATCGAGCGTATTCAAGTAAGCGGGGTTTTGTGGTCACCGCGAGAGCAGGCTGAAATGAAATGCAGACGTTTTAAGCACATTCAAGCACACAATTCTACGAAAGAATAGTGACCTATAGTACGTGTCCGTGTAATTTTGTAGCGTCCATGCCAAAAACTCCACCAAACAAATGTTGAGTGAAATCACGTTCAGCTACGTTAGTGAACAAACAGCTAATTATGCATGAGTAGTTTAGTTACGCCTAACAAGTTCCATAGATGTGCGGCGTCAGAAAGTAGTGCATATTAAGAAAGTAAATTTATTACGAACGATGACGAACATTTGTACAGACAGTGCGACAAAGAAAAGAAGAAAACAATATTATGTTGTTGTTCAAACAAAAATTAAGGGATATTAAAAATCCAATTATAAAGAAATCAGTCACGTGATCAGTGACTAAACTGTATTCAGGTCAGCGAGAAACACGTCTCTTTTTATCAGGATGTTTTTTTGTTTTAGACAATTAACAGTTTAGCAATCTCTTATTACTCTCTTAATTGAATTCGTTTTATCTCTAACCAGGAAATAACGGTTGTGCTTATCTTAACATTGGCCAATGCCTGTTAAATGCTGGCAATTAGTCATCGGAGATGTAACATGATACTATGAATGAACATTCTCTACAAAGTTTAAGTAGCACCGCCTACTAATTAATATTAATAGCTTATGTCTCATTGATACTAGAAGTATACTCTACAGGATTTAGTATTGTTTAGCCAACTTATACACTACATAACATTTGCATTTACAACAGTAGACAGGGGCGGATCCAGGATTTCAGCAAGGGGGGTTCAACTCAGCGAGTTATTTTTTAACAATGTTTATTTTAACTAAGCTAGAAAATCAGTCCGTTTATGAGGCCCAAATTAATTTGTAAGAGGCCTAACTTATCATGGGGGGTCCGGGAAAATTTGAAAATCTATATGCCAAATCCCGCATTCTGGGGTATTTTGTGGGGATTTTATAGCAGATGTTTGACTACTCTCTCATACTGGCCGTGAGCAAGTATTTAAGTTGACATTCAGTTTCTATCGTGTGCACATATTAAACGATGTTAGCCAGAGTTGACATTCTGCTGCGGCGCGAAAGTCTTTCAACGCTTTCAGCGCTTTGATTTAGCCATGGCAGGAAAGTTTGGTCAGCTGTGTTCACTAGTAGCTTCACAGAAGCCGTGAGCCAATTACTGTAATGAGCTGGTCAGTTTCTTTGAGTAATGAAGATTCTCCCACCTGGGCTGCATTACTTGGCTTTGAATTTTATTATTCTAAAAAATAGATCGAAAAAATCTGTATAAAGTCCTTTGTTGTATTTTCAAGCATCTACCTATGGTGGATTCCCAAGGGTTTGTTCCCCCACCTTGTTATGTATGTTTTAATAATGCTTCTGGAAATGCAATGTTTTACAAAAAGCAAGAGATCACCAAGGGCATAATACAAAAAACAAATGTTTAGTTGGAAAATGTTGAAATTACATGAATTTATGCCTTTTCTTGGATGGTGGATGAAAATGTCAGATCTGACAATAAACGTGCTATTCCATGTTATATGGCTTTTTATTCCATGGCCAACCAGTAGATCCAGATTAGCCTGCACATCCATCCAATCTGATCTGGATCCTTACTGTTAGTTCATTGGTCAATATTAACCTAATGAATTATGAGTGAACATCATTCTGTACAGTATGATCTGGATCTACACTGGTCACACATGGAATTTAAAATCCATCAAGTAAGAGTAATTAACCACCAGGGTCTCAAAAATGACTCTAAGGCTAGTGGTAAACTTGACTTCAAAAATATGCGTTATGGAATCGTTCCCACATTTTTGACCTGGCTGTATTTAAACAACACTCTGGTAGGTAAGGGTACCAGCAGGAAGCCACTGAAGTCATCAAAGATAAAACAAACACCAAGATTAAAACAATGCACATGTGAACAATTAGTGTAGATAATACAATTAGCCTCTCTATAATATCACAGGGGGAAGCAGGTTCAGGCTGATTGTGCTATGATATTAAAGGCTAGTGAACTCAAGATGCTGCTTATAATGTATGGCATTTGTCAAGAAGTGCAGAAAGTTGTTGGAGTGAAGAGGTTTATACAAGAGACAAGGGCACTAATAAATTGACTCAAGTACCAATACGTGCAGTTTTCCAAAGAAGCAAGTGTGGTCCAGATGTTGGAACATGTTCTATGCCTATTTTCATCCTTTACTCCACATATACAATTTTGTTCACATATAACAGTAAAGATCCAGATCAGCTGACATGTCTGTGCCATCTCTTATCAGGATCTACACTGTTTGCTTTTTGGTCGGAAATAACCAAATGAATCAAAAGGGAACAGAGTAGATCTTGATCAGATGGCATGGATTTTGCTGGCTGATCTGGATCTACACTGTTAATCCATGGATAATAACCATATCCTATGGAGTAAAAGGTGAATTTATAGAACAAAACTTGTCAAGAATCAGTAGTCAAGGAAACAACATATATAATTTTTTACTGAAACAGAATCCATCAAGGCTACATAGTGGCTTTCTCACAGTTGATACATTATAAGTAAACAAAACAAACTTACTTTGTGTTAAATGTAGATCCTAATTAAAATAGATGAAAAGGGACGTTTGAAGTCACCAAATATGACAAATACTGAATATTGCAGACTTGGTTTGAGTCTGTTTGTGGACAGTAAGGGGAATGCAGATTGCAGTATGCCCATGCTATTCCAGATGTCACTAACAGGGTCCAAATTTTGAGATCTAAACCATAATGGATTCAGAATGCTTTTGTTCCTGTACATCAAAGTGTGTTGACTTCACAGGACTGTTGCACTGGCTGATCTAGGTCTACACCGGTTGTTAATCCCATAAGCCCCATTTTATCATGGTTTGCATATATTAAATGTTATTTGGTTTGTAAATGTTAACATTGATAATTGTGGGAAGCTGGTTTAGCATGCTTTGCATTACTTTCAGCCATTGTGAATGATTCTGCTTCATCAAGCTCTCGGAAATTTTGTAAGATGAATCTTTTGACGAGACAGTTACTGTAAGTGCTGATGTTTTTTGTACTTAAATTTGAATCTGAGACAAGTGTTTCACAACGTTCTGAATGATTGTCAGTTGTTTTAACCTTTATCACCTTTTCCTTTTTCATGTTAACAGGATTATTTTAAGAGGCAAACAGGACCCTTGAAGGAAATCAAATCAGTGCCCTTTTCTTTGCAACTTGGCTGCCTTCCCCTTTAATTAATCTCACAAAAATTGGTGCTAAACTAATTCAGAGCCCCTGGTAGCATTAATTTGGTTTCTAATGCCGACTTCTTTAGTTTAATCTAGCTCATCGTGTTTATAAGGATGTCAAGAGCTTGTAATCCCTTCCCATAATCCCTCTTGAACAAAGTGTCCCAGAACCCCCTAGAATTATGGGATACACGGATCACAATCCCAGCATGCTCCACTGGACTTACATCTGGACAAAATTTAGAATTAAATGACAAAATAATCCCTTGTACACCACATGGAAACCACTTCAGTCTTTATCTGATCTGCTTTTATAAGCTCTTGTTTAAATATGTCCATACTGTAAACCAATTTGTTGTGCTTTGGCAAGATCGGACTTATTCAAGTACATGTGTTATTTTTTGCATTTTTTAATTTCTGAACAATAATTTAACAATCTTGACATATTCATACAAATTCATTTTCGTACTTCAGTGCCATTTTTCAAAATAGCAAATATTAATTGGTTGCGAATATTTGTTGGTTTTTAGTATTTCGAAGACTTCAGCTTATAGACTGGTAAAATAATAATTCTTATTTTTCTTCTCTTGCACTGTGGGGTGATTAATTTCAATAATTAGACTTTTTTTTAACCAAAAAAAAGACTATTTTCCAAGGAGCAGCTACCAGGGATTTCAATAGATTTTGAAAACCAGGGGTCATTTGACCCTCAACCTTGGGAACTTTAATAGGTCATAATCAGATCTCCATGAGTCATGTGTTGTATTAAGTGAATTTTACTAATTAAACTTCATTTAAATTTATTTTAAAGTGTCAAATAATACAATTTCTTTATATTTAAAATGCAATACGTACAATATTTATCTTTTATCTTGAAAAATCAGACAGCTTTTCCTAATTTACCCTGCATCAAAATGACCCCAAGCTCAGAATTAGGTGGGGTCAAAAGTGGAAAAATTCATATTTGCTTGCATCAAAACGAAGGAATCTGCATCAATTGAAATCCCTGGCTTCAATAAAAGCTGCTAAGAAAACTAATCTGGTAGTCACAGAGACTTTATGCCATTGTTAGACCTGATACATCAACAGTGGCACTGATTTTTACCATAAGTTACCATAAGAAAAGCTTGCAGTTACTCGCTGTGCGGTAAAAGTGTTGCTGGCAAAAATAGCCGTTATATCACTAATTTCTTTTAAATTTTTGAAGGACTTGAAAACATTTAGGAGTGTTAATATTATAGAATCAAATATATAATTTATTGCCTTCACGAAGGTATGATAAACATTTGAATTGTTAAATGTATGAACAATCCAAATGTTTTCATACCACATTAAATGCAATAAATAATTCAATCTTTAGTTCCTGCTAGTCGGATGATTTTCATCTTTTATACCTGATCTTTCTTAAGATATTAAAACACTTAAGTAACCAATTTATAATTCATGGCCTTTTGCTCCATAGATGCATCTTAAATTGCTTGGGCAAACAGTGAAGATAAGCCTGATCAGGCTTGCTTTCAGATTTATTTGGTTATCTCTAACCAAAATGTGATCCAGATTATGTAGCATGGATGGCTTATCTAATCTAGATCTACACTGGTTGCACATGAGTTAACCCTTTCCTCCATAAGAACTTTGTTATTGCATGGGTGAACAGTTAAGATCCAGATCAGCTGGCACATTCGTGCTGTCTGAACAGGATCTAAACTGTTCGCTTTTTAATTCGTAAGGTTATTTCTGACCAAATTGTTACCAGTGTAGATCCTGCTCAGATGGCACGGATGTGCTGGCTGATCTGGATCTACACTGGTTGCACATGCGTAAAATGTGTATTTATGGAGGAAAGGATTAAAAGGCATATATTACGGAGTAAAGTGTTAGTCTATGCTTACTATAAGAAGTCAAGTAGCATCAGGACTTGCGCCGCCGAATTTACCAGCTTGGAAAAGATTATGATTAGAGCCGAATTACAGTTATATCTGCATGTCATGAAAATTAATTGGCCCCTATTGTCAATGACCACATCCGCTGATTGAAATGGGCCCCTTTGAAATCACTAAGCACCCAATGTCAATGACAGTCAGGTGAATGAAAGTTTAACATCTGATAAAATAAAGTTAATTTCTAAGGACCACCATATTATACTGATCTTGTGATTTGCATTGAAGGTTTGTTTTTTGTTTTTTGCTCTTGTCACACACGAATTAACTCACCATTAACACCTAAACACTTATTACAGGTGGAACATCTTAAAGAGGATTGCAGAAAATTCTGATTTCAGGACATAGTGAATTTTATGTGCGCGAAATGTGCAATAAATGGTCGCACTTAGCAAATTGGTAGTCAACTTGACTCTAGATATAAATTTTAATGTTATTTTACAAAGAAATACTTTCCCATCCAATTAATTACGTTGTTAGTAGTTCCTTGAGACAAACAGGTAAACTATGCAATGTTGTGAAATCAGAAACTAAGGCAATTGTCATTAATAGGGTTTGATTTATATGACAATATTGCTCTTAAACCTGTAACTAATATTCTCTTAATTGCTCATTATTGACCTGTTTAAGTGTATCTAATGGTTTGTATTAGGTCTACATTTACCTCTGATTGTGTGTAATTAATTTGCCAGACTCACTTACCAGTATGAGAATGTAAATGTTCTGGAACTAATAGAGTGACCCTGGGACTTGATTCTGCTGATTGGTACCTGGGGAGGCATTAGTCACACTCTTTTAGAAGCACCAGGGCATGATGGTCTATGCTTGTGATGAGAATAGACTTCATTTTCAATAAGAATAAGATATTGCCATCAGTTCAACATGGACATGGGAAATTTCATTCTCTTTATGGTATAAATGCTATGAAAAGGAAAGGATGGCTAGGGGGTTTGGATCCAAGATCATTAAAGCCCCAGCCCCAAACTTAAGTAAGAATATACTATTGAAAAATCTTATTTGTCCATATAGACTCCAATATATAAACTCTCTAACAAAACACAAAAGGTCCGATCGAATTCTTTCTTATAGACGGGATTTTCAAATATATTGTTAAATTATCGTTAACGAACTTTTAAGAAGCTAAATATGGTGGAGGTATATTTAGCACCTTTTTTAAGAAGAGACCACTTCATGCGCGATCTCGATTTCTTGACGTTTCGGAAATCCTACTTTAGCTTTTAGTTGCGCGGACCAAATTTATTATAGTAAATTAAAAATTTATTAGCCCAGACTAATGCTGCAAATTTGTTCCTATAGTTCCAAAAACATGTAATATTTCATACAAGAGCGGGTTAAATTGAAGTTATGCCGCTTTAAAATAAGACTAGTTACCGGTCACGAATCTTAAGCATCTGATCGGTTGAAATGGAGACTAGTCAATCATCTGATTGGTTGAAATGGAGACTTGTGAAGCATCTGATTGGTTGAAATGGAGACTAGTCAATCATCTGATTGGTTGAAATGGAGAGTAGTCCAGAAAGGGGTAGAACAGTGTAGGTCCTGATCCATGCCATTTGATCTGGATCTTCACTGGTTGCAAATGAAATGAAACATGTATATATGGAATAAAGAGTCAAGTAGTGGGCAGCCATAATTTTGTCATGAAATGTTAGTAGTGACAATCAGTACATTAATCAATCAAGTTTCAACACTGCACAGAGCCACATACTGGATTTTTATTTGTCTGTTTAGGTTTAATGTTGCCAATGTTGCCTTTTGTAGAATTCTATATTGGCTTTTGCGGTCAGCAGACCCATATAAAACCAGTTGTCAAAAATCTGAAAATAAAGAATCTTCTTTCGAAACTGAACAACACTAGCTCGTTTCTATTGTTTTGAAAGCACCATCCAGAGCGGGTTCTATGGGCTAAAAAAATTCTCGAATCCCCTATTTTGACAGTCATAGTTCATTTTCCTTGTGATTTTGTCATGTAAGTTGGAAATTACCATGTTATTTTCCTGAGATTGCTCAAAGGGCAATATCAATTCAAAACGTACACTTTTTCTGGAAATCTTGCATCCAAGCCTGGATAAACTCTGTTCCAACTTTTCAAGCATTAGTTAATTTTAAAAAAAAATTCTTGCAATATTTTCATGTAATAACATGCCATGAATAAATATGTCTTGGTAGGGAAGTATCAAATAGTTCAGTGCTAATGGCTGCTGTGCTTGGATTCCCATGAGGAACGGCCTGCACATTTCAAGTGTCTTATCTTAATGCTCTAACATGACCCTCCAAAATTGTTTCTGGCTTAATGCACATCAATATTTCATGAAATCAGGCATCTTATAAAGTCCCTTCCTAAGATCATAGATAGTTTAGGCTGTCATAAAGTGTTGAAATCTAATTTTGGCTGCACTAAACTCAAAATTATGGAGGCCGCCAGTGACGAATCTGTCTACACGCTTAAGTCGTGCACTCAAGTATACTTAGTACAGTAGCAAAATATTGGCAGGTGTAAGTGAAATAATAATAAATTTATTGGTCTTTTTATGTGAAAAATGGTGTTGGTACCACTTTTTAAGTGCTTTTATATTAACTCTATCCCATGCTGGGCTGCCATTTTTTTTTGAATACTCTGACATGATTTAATAACTTTTTATTATACCTTTTATGATATAAGCATGTCAAAACACCTGAAAACAGGTTTGTACGATTGTCCTTGCTTGTGTTAGATATCAAAAAAATGATTTGTCTATGAAATCCTCATGATTTTTGCATTAAATGATTAACAAATATTACATGTATGAATACAAACGTTGATTGTTATTGTTTACATCCGAATATTTACGTGCATGCGCAGTACCTGGTTGGCAAAATATCGTTTCCGGAACTGTTAGGTAAATCAAACAATGACTACTCTCGACAAGAATTCTCTTCATTCAGACTGGAATAGTAGTTTTAATTGAAGATAAAGCTATAAAGGACCAAAAATGTTGTATGTTTTATGAAAAAAGCTAAAAAAATTATTAAAATAAAATCTGTTTTTTTAACTTTTTATTTGGATAAAAGGTATTAGCTATAGAATATTTCAGATCAAGCGAAAAAAAAAACAATTTGTAATATGCGAAATGTAATATAACAAAACTATTACAATGCATTTAAGAAACATAAATCAGGAGACAATTGGCATTTTAACGGCAATTGATTGTTTCTTATAAATGGATGGTATGATGTAGCATCTTGCCAAAAACCATCGTTGGAGTCGTTTTTTCAACTTGAAGATATTCTTTTCAATTATCGATTACCTGAATTTATAGGTAAAATATCCGTTAAAGTGCAAAATATATCAAATTATTTGAACATAATTTTAACTTGTGTTATGAACGTGTTTTTACTGCACAGTCGCACATTTCCTGTTTATTACGAGATAACGAGGCGACCGTCGTGGTGATCGAGTGACATTTGCCTCTGGCACAACTATTCTGGTACAATACACATGTCATAAACTAAACAGGGGCCTCCATGTAACATTTTCTGCATGCATGATCTGTGTTCATTCTTAATTTTTTTTTTAAAGTCTGCCGAAAGTAAAAAAAAAATAACGCTAAAATATTCCATAAATCATTTTTAAAAACAAGTTAATTAACAATTTCTAACGAACACGACAATTATCATAATCATTTTTATTTAAGTCATAGTTATAGTTCACAGCAGCAACAAGACATTAAAAACAACAACAGCAACAACCACACCATCCTCATCATTAAAGTAATCATACAAATCTTCGAATTAATATTTAGGTCTTTCTTTATACTTAATTTGAGACCTTAAATGATAATCATCCACTCTTTATTCAGTCTTTAACTGGATAATTAAAAAAATGTTGTATTTTAAACTCATTGATTTTAATTGTCTTCAATCAGTATGTGAACTATCTTTTTGAAGTGTCTTTAAACTACCAACAAACATAAGCTGGATATTTATCATTAAATAAAAAAATATAAGTTTAAAAATATTGTTGAACATATTATGTTTTGAAAGTAGGGGTCGGTGTCTTCAAATCAGGGGTCGAGATGTCCTGATACCGATGAGACATACCCTTCACATCGCAATTTGCCACTTTTTCAGTCTCTTTTGATCCTTTGAAAACCGAAAGAACGAAATATCTGATCCCTTCTCGTACCTTTTTGTACATCCTGGAGCGCTACAACTGACAGGCATGTCTATATTTGTTTATTATATGCAAATATTTACGCTCTGATTCAACTATATAATACACTAGTTTTGCCAACCAGCCGGTGTGCATGTAACTTTAGCAAGTGCGCATGACGTCACTCGTCAACGTTCGTATATATACCATGACATAATCACATCATTTTAAATCACATTGGTGTATAATGAACCAGTCTATGATTTGATTTAGATGCTGCAAATGTTATGAGCTTCTTGTTGATATGGAGTTGGTATATTACAGTGGGACTCTTGAAATCTATTTTAAGTCTTTGCTTTAGACTGTCCATGCCTGTTTCAACATATGCTTTTAAAATGAGAATATTTACATAAGGTATAATAAAAAGATGATTCCAATTTTTAATATCTAAATTTAATTATAATCAATATCTTTGATCACATTTAACTTTATGGGTGCTTTGTGCTTTAAATGTCCCATTTAATATGCCTTTGATATTAATTAATTTTTTGTGGATGAAATTTCGCGTTTGGTGCAAATTTAAAAAAGACAATTTTATGTGGCATGAATTCTCATAGATGTAATATTCTCATCATTCTATACTAAAGTATGACATATTTTCATTTCACTGGTGCTTAATTTTAGGCAATTTTCATTGCACTTAATATGCCAAAATTAAACAACTGCAAAAAAATGAATGAAAATCAAACCAACCTGAAATATAATGAAACAGCAGTATTTCACTTTTTTACTCAATACATGTACATGCATGATACTAGTAACAAGAACAGGCTTATGTGCTCCTATCTGTTGCTTTTTTTTCCGATGAATTCTTCATGAAGAAAATATACTAAAACCTTCGGAAAAGGTCTTATCTGATTCTCGTTAATGTGTTTTCACATGTTACATGCTGTCTGCATGTTTTCTATTTTAAATTATAACGTACGGTTTTGATCATGCAAACATTTAACCGTTTACTGTATGGGATATGGCTTATATCTCATGGGTAAGATCCAAATCAGCCTGCTCATCTGTGCATAGAACTGATCCGGATCTGCACTGAATGCTTTTCTGATCATGAAGTGTATCCAGATCAGCCCAATCTGATTAAAATCATCTCCTGAAAACCGCTACGCTATCAGGATCTGACGACGAGTAACTAAAACGTGCTTTTATCACTAACCTTTTGAACCAATCAGATTGTCGCCTACAAAATCGCAAAAGTGAAAGTAGACATAGTATTTAAAACCATGGGAAGTGTTGACAGCCTATGTAAGACACATTTCACTGAAGATATATGTGCTTGTGTAGTATTACATTCATTTCTAATGTAATGACATCTTCAGATCATTTTGCGAGCGTTATAAATCATGCTTCCTGTGTTGACAATTTCTAAAAATAGTAATCGGGGAAACCGCTATAACGTACACACGGTATCTGCGGGCTGTCATCAGATCTAACATTTTGTTAGATCTGACTTTAGTGAGATTGCAGATCAGCCTGTCTGAGGATATTTACTCTTTACTCCATATATATGCATTTATCACATGTGCAACCTGTGTAGATCCAGATCAGCTGGCACATCCATGCCGTGTGATCAGGATTATTAGAACACAATAATTATTAGAAATATCTTCAGGTTTGTTTTTTCATAAATAAAGAAAAATACACAGAAAAAAATCTCCATGCTTAAATAATTATTTTTGTGACATCTCAATTTTTTTTTTGTTTAACCCTTTTCTCCATATACGCATTTTTACACATGTGCGACCAGTGTAGATCAAGATCAGCCAACTCATCCGTGCCGTCTGATCAGGATCTGCACTGGTCACATTTTGGTCAGAAATAACCTAATGAATCAAAAAGCGAACAGTTTAAATCCTGATCAGATGGCACAGATGTGCCGGCTGATCTGGATCTAAACTGTTCGCCCTAGCAATTAAGGTGTATCTATGGAGGAAAGGGTTAAGTACCAAGCATCTGAAAAAGAAATAAAAGAGATAAAAACAATAAAAGAGTAATTTAAAATTGCAGACATTATTATGAAAATAAAATAAAATTGAAGATCAAAAAATAATTATGTTTATTTGTTTCCTTAGAGTTAATTGAAAGAGGTGAGCAGAAAGTGGACATAGAAAACTAAGATATGAAACCAATAATGAGAGAGCCAGGAGTTCTCTCAGCATTTTATCATGAAGTATTGGAAGAGGCAATCAGTCAGTACTGTTCACAGCAGCTTGCAAGCTGTTATGGGACAGAACAAACTACAGTCACTATTTACAGGGAGATACTGTTATGTTTTTGTGTCGCGAATTTAAATAATTGTGTGATTTTGTTTTTAGTTAATTTTGGAGATAGTTGTGTTGATTACATAATTTATGATACACTGGAAAACTTGGAATTGATTATATACTGGAGAACTTGGAATTTAATTAGTCTAAGATTTGTTTTATTCGATGGTCTTGATTTATGCTGAAGATTTATGGAGTTTATTTTAATAGTGAGTCTTTCTGAATGAGGATTAAAACAGCAAGGTTAGGGCTTGAAAGAATAATCATATATTTTGATTTATAAAAAAAATGGTAAACAGAGAAAATTCTAATTTTGCTTGAGATGTTAAAAGTAATAGATACTTAAGGATTTATTTCACTTATATTAATAAATGTATTTTTAAGAGAATATTCTAATCTACTGAAGTTGTTTATGAATAGATACTTAAGAATTTATTTTCTTTATAATTAATGTAAGTATTGCTGTAGAAGTTTTTTTATGGAAATGCATTATGCAGTATTTAAATTAATATAACTTAGTAAATGCTAAATTATGTTTTTCATGTTAACACCGGAATATTGACTGTTTATTTTCTACAATTTCAGGAATCTGATTGGTGTTGATGTTTCATGAATACAGTGGATTAAACAAAATAACCAGGTTAGGAAATAATTGTATGTTTTCATCATTTTGTCATGAATGAAAAAGATTACCATAAAATGTGAATGCTAATTTAATTATTAGTAATTATACATTATTGTCTGAACAGTAAAGAGCAAAAAAATCATTATTATTACAATAGAATTTTTTTTTTTTAAATTAGTAGGAGTGTTGTCAATGAATGTTTTATGAATTACGGTGAATATAATGATGTTTACTAGAATTTTTTTTCGAATTTCAGGATAATTTCTGGAATTATTTATTGTCTTCTGATTGAGGAAAAAAGGTATGGAATTGATGTGTTTTTCACATAGCTACAAGACTTAGTATTATTTTACAAGGAAATCTGGTCGAGTATTATGTTTCTATTCAAAAAATATGGGGGAAATATTTAAACACTTGATTTTATTGTTTGACATTTTAGACTAGAAATTTGAAATTGTCAGGTTTAAATGTGAAGAAACAAATCAGAAAACATCAACGGACTAAATAGCAGGATTTCTTTTGGGTTTTTTTGCACTGCCTTATCCCCAACAGTTAAAATGAAACATAAGGTAAAAAAAAGATCTTTTTATCACACTGATGATTTTAGTGTTCTTATAAACTTTGTGTGACACTTGTGAAGAAAAAAAAACTGTAATAGAATTATTTTTGTATGGAAGATAAAGTACGAGTTTTCAAAATTTTAATACAATTAGTTTTTTGCGATTATAATTTGCTGCCATTGTAGACTGAGATCATTTGTGCATCTGCATAGTCTGATCTTGGTGAACACCATTCTCTGTTCAGATCCTCCCATTTTGTTAATCCTTTCCTCCATATACACACCTTTATTGTGTGGGTGAACAGTGTAGATCCAGATCAGTTGGCACATCTGTGCCATCTGATCAGAATCTACACTATTGGCTTTTTGATTTTTGATCTGACTCGATCTTTATGAAATTATCTGACACAAATGGGAACAGTGCAGATCATTATCTGATAGCAAGAATGTGCCAGATGATCTGGATCTACACTCGTTGCACATACGTAAAAATGTGTATATATGGAGAAAAGGGATAATCACCCCTACGAACAATGAATGGACTAGGACAAATTGTTCAGAAGTTGAGTCTATGACATTAATTTAGCAGGTTATGAGTTAACGGCATGATAGCAATTTTCTCAAATTTGTTGCGAAGCTATCACCATGACAGTTGTAATTTTTGGTCTGTTTTCCCACATATCTAAAGAAAATAATATGGCTAACATTTTTATATGGAAAAGAGCATATCATTTAGGAGAAAACGACAATAATTGAGCCTGTTTGAAAGGGAAAATATTAATTTCCTCTCGCTGCTGAAGTGGACTTGGAAATTAGAGAATTATTTCTTTTCAAATGAAAGGGGAATCGTAAGTGCAATCTGAGAGGAAATATTGATTTACACGGAATAGTATAAAATTATCCGTCTAAATGATAAAAATGTGAAAATTATTGCTTTGCATGCGAATAATTCTTCAGAATTTAATTATGTTAGATGATATTACCTTCTGGAAATTAATGGTTCATTAAATGATGCCAGTTTTCGCTGCTTGGTTACTGAAAGATTAAATCTGTTTTGACGGTAAAAATAAAGAAATTGCAAGAAGAATGCATAGTAATGCTTCTATTCCATCTACTTAAATGGCCCTTAGTATTCTTCATTAGAACTGAATTCATTTAACCCTTTACTACATTGAATATTGTTGTTATCCCATGGTAAACAGTGTAGATCCAGATCAGCAAGCACTTTCATGCCATCTGATCAGAATCTACAGTGTTCACTAGATTATTTCTGACCAAGAGGCAATCTGTGTAGATCATAATCAGACAGCATGGATATGCTGGCTGATCTGGATCTACACTGGTCATAGACATGATAACATCACTTGATTTACCAAAACTGTACTAAATGACTAAATTAATGCTGTCGAAAAATTTCCAAAACCCCAAGTTAGAAAAAACCTAATATATGAAAAAGCAAACAGTGTTGATCCTAATCAGACAGCTCGAATATGCTGGCTGATCTGGATCTACACTGTTTGCCCATTTAACAAAAGTCATATAATATAGCGTAGCTGAATAAATAAGAAGACGGAATGTTAATTGCCACAGTTCTGGATTGTTTTCAAACAAAAATAATTACCTCCCTTTATAAAAGATAGATATGTTATAATTTTCCATTTAACACTACTATAACTCCAGTTGAGATTCTGATTAGAGATTATTCCATTAAGCTATCAGGATTTATTTGGAGAGATTTGGTTATGTTGATCTGTTTGATGAGTGAATTTGAGAACCTAGTCGGCAAAATGCAAAATCCCTGACTCGGTTGTTGAAGATTAAACGGGAATTATATAAAACCATTTTGCATGAGAATGTTAAAAGGTTTTAATATCCTTTCTATGAATATTTTAATATCCGCCACATGGTTTTAAGAAGTTCTTAGCATAAAGGAATAAAGGAATCACTAGAAGTTAAGAAATTAGATTTTCACCTTAGTGTAATACCATTTTATCTCCTTCCATATTTCAATGGTACTTACAGCATTTTTGCACTTAAATGACAATACATGTATAGGGATCAGCAGGAAACTTATACATTGTATCTGGGTTTTTTCCTGTATATAATGCTTTAGTTTTGATGCTGAACCCTAAAATTGCAAAGCCTTATTGGATTTAAAAGATTTTCAAAGTCATCCTTGGATGAGATATGGCTATTTCAACACTTTCCTCCATAGACACACCTTTATTGCATGGGCGAAGAGTGTAGATCCAGATAAGTCGGCACATCAGTGCCGTCTGATCATGATCTGCACTATTGGCTTTTTGATTCATCAGGTTATTTCTGACCAAAATGGGACCAGTACAGATCATGATCAGACGGCACCAATGTGCCGGCTGATCTGGATCTACACTGGTCGCACATGCGTAAAATTGTATGTTAACCAACAGACAAACAGTGTTGATCCAGATCAGCTGGCACACCTGTATTATTAACAGATTATTTGATCACACATATAAACCCTTTACTCCATAAACAAACAGTGTTGTTCATAATCATCCAGCACATCCATGCCATCTGATCAGGATCTAAACTTTTTCTTTTTATCCTAATCAAATGGTATGGATGTGCAGGTTGTTCTAGATCTACATCTATTGGATTTTTTATCCTTCTGCAGGCTGATCAGGATCTACACTGTGACTATTCATTTCTGATGCTGATCAGATGGCACAACATCTGATCTGGATTTACACTTGCTGTCATGCGCTAAAACCCATATATGGTGTAAATGTTTAATAACCCTTTCCTCCATAGACACACCTTGCCGTCTGATCAGGATCTGCACAGTTTGTGTTCTGATTTATTATGTTATTTTTTAACAAAATGTGAGCAGTGCAGATCCTGATCAGACAGCATGGATGTGCCAGCTGATCTGGATCTACACTGGTCACACATGCATAAAAATGGGTATACATGGAGGAAAGGGATAATTGTAAAAGTAGTTTTCATTGAGTTGTTGAGAAATCGGTACCATATAATATGTTCTGGCATTTATGTTTGTAGAAGGATGTAGGGAAACTGTGATGAACATATAGATTAATGTGATAACGACACCTCGAATAATTGACTTCTACACAGATTAGATCATATCATAACATGCCAGAAGAACTAACGAAATGTTATGACAAAATAAATGCTAGAAGTTGGTATGTGCAGAGGAAAGTTGCTGGCATGATAGGAGAAATTTATCTTCAACCCTTTACTCCATATGTATGTGTTTTTATTATATGGGTGACCAGTTTAAATCCAGATCAGCCAGCACATTTAATCTGAATTTATAATGTTTTCTTTCGGGTCTGAAATAGCCTAGTGAATCTAAAAGCGAACAATTTAGATCCTGATCAGATGGCATGGATGTGCCAGCTAAACTGTTTGGCCATGCAATACAAGTCTGATCTGTGGAGGAAAGGTACTTTTCTTTGGATAAACATAGATAGCAAATGGAAGTGCTTTAGTGGTTTTTTTTATATAATTTGTAGATTTCAGGAGGTTCTAAGGTTTATAGTGTAGTTTGAAACAGAAATATTTGAACAAACATAGATAGCAAATGGGAGTGTGTTTAAGTGTTTTTTTCCCATAATTTGCACAGTTATCAAATGTTAAAATTTATAACCATATTCTATAATTTGTTATTGATCATTTGATACTATTTGGGGTAGGCATATTATAAAGGTATATGTATGGGTTTTCAGCCTAGAAATTACAGAACATATTCAACCGACTTTTACATTTAGCCATTTATACACCTGGGTGGAGAGAAGCAATGAAGGCTTAATTTTCTTGCTTAAGGAAATTAGCTGCCAGACTGTGGCTCGAACCGGGGAAGCCTTGATCCCTAAATGAGCCCTCTACCACTGGACTACCTCTGCCTACAATTATGCAATGTAGAGAATCAATATTATTTTGGATTAATTTGGTAAATTGGATTGTTTCAGAAAGATCAAATTCGATCCCTCTTCCCCAACACCCCTCCACGCCTCCTAACAACAATAATGGCTTTCAATTATCATTTGATAGATCAAAGTATTTACTGTTAACTTGTTTGGATATGGAGTTGCGCTCCTGGGGCCAGGCAATGTGGGCAGAAGTATGCATTTCCATTATTGGATGAATAGACATCCATGCCTGTAGATATTTTCATATATTAAATTTTGTAATATTAGGTGACTTTCATCTATTTTGTTAGACATTGGTTGCCACTAGGCAGTGTGGGAAGCTATATGAATGTTCATCATTTCCCATGAAAAGGCTCAGATAGACAGATCCTGCAGTATTTTCATTTTTCAGCAACTTTCATCTATTTTATTAAACTTTGATCTTGAGTGACTTTAGAACAACATATGCTGCAAGCAATTTAACGGTGTTACAATATTCCATTTATTGGCATATATTTAAATGAAGTGGGTGTAATACGAGTGATTTTAATGCGCTCCTTGTCATCATGGGATCATTGCTGGTATTTGCCGTTAGTTAATGCATTTTAAGTGACAGATGTTGCGTTTTCATGACAGTTTTATCTTTATTCCATTATACTCATTCCGTTTTGATGGGAAATTTATGAATTTGCTATGGTTATCAAAGCTGAAAAGATCGTGTAGAGTTTGTCCTCGGCATCTACAGCTGTCTCTTGAAGATATTTTCCATTAATGGTAAGAGTACTGTTTAGAATGTCAGCTATTTGATCTGTGTTAATTGCCGGCTTGATAATTGCACAATTTGTTTTTGTATTGACAATTTTCTGCTAAAAGCTACTGCAACAGACTGACGACCGCTTTAGTTACAGAGATGTTGCTGGTTATTAAATAATCCATATAAAGCCACCAGTTTTCTATATCCTATCTTGTTCAATTGTTGTTCCATCAAAAATCATCATTAATACTTGTCACCGGACTAATGTTCTGCAAATATCGGGTTGCTGTCAATTCAAATGATTAATAATGTCTAAGATTGATGACCAGTTTAGAATTGGCAGAATTTGATTGGTTGAAAAATTCCCATAGTTTCAAAATTCACCAATGACATACTAGAGGTTTAGATTGAATATAGAATGTTAAAGCTGGATGCAAGATTTACAAAAAGGGGTTCTTTTGGGCATAATTCAATTTTTACAACTAAACTTTTGTATGCTTTAAATTTATGGTCAATTTTCCAGGAGGTTTAAAACAGAGGGTATGTAAAGCAAAGCATGGTAGACAATTTATTATGGCATCCCATGATTTATTTTTTGTACAGCCTCTTGTTCCAGACATTAACCCTTTCCTTGATATATACGCATTTTAACACATGTGCAACCAGTGTAGATCCAGATCAGCCGGCACATCTGTGCTGTCTGATCAGGATCTGCACTGGTCGCATTTTGGTCAGAAATAACCTAATGAATCAAAAAGCGAACAGTTTAGATCCTGATCAGACGGCACGATGTTCCAGCTGATCTGGATCTAAACTGTTCGCCCTAGCAATACAAAGGTGTATCTATACAGCAAAGGGTTAAAAATGTGACAGTATAGTTAGCTCAGCAGGTGATTTTTTTCCATGGATATGGTTATTCCCATGACCAGTGTAGATCTGGGAACTACTAAGGGTCCAAGATCATAACACTAAAACTGGAGACTAGTCTTAACCCTTTCCCCCATATACACGCATTTTATGCATGTGCGACCAGTGTAGATCTAGATCAGCCGGCACATCTGTGCTGTCTGATCCGGATCTGCATTGGTCGCATTTTGGACAGAAATAACCTAATTAATTAAAAAAGCAAACAGTTTAAATTCTAATCAGATTCCACGGATGTGCCTGCTGATCTGGATCTAAACTGTTCGCTCATGCAATAAAGCTGTATCTATGGAGGAAAGGGTTAAGTAGGCAAACTATAGCAATATGTGATTACAGTATAGCAATTTTCATGCCCTTAGCCTTGCTTAGGCACACAAAGGCACTTGTCTGTGTGAAAATTTGAGAAATGACAAAACAAATCATGTAATTGTGTTTAAGTCTGAAATAATTGATCAATCCAGTATGAAATTCATAACATTTGAAGCATGCATTTGATGAAAAACCCTACAAATAAAGGCCAAATCACACCCGCTTGTAAAATAAATTCAGTTGAGCCCGCAGAAAACCCCTAGAAAACCTTTCCCTTAGTTCTTTTGCTGCTGAGGATACGGCCCTAGTTCTTTTGCTGCTGAGGATACGGCCCTGATATCATAAATAAAACTTATAATAAGCTAAATTGAGGAGTATGAAAATAGACGGATGATTAACGTTTAATTTTATTTCAATTAAAAATTGGATACCTTGGTAACGGCTTTGCAATCAGAGAGCCATCAGACGTAATCACACATTTGAGCGTTAGAATTTCATAAATTGTACTTAAATGTCATCATTTAACGGTGCATTATAATTCTCTGTTGTGTCATTTGCAATAATGCGTATGCAATCAAAAACACCTTTAAAATTTATTTAATATGACTGAAGGGAATATCTTCATAGTTAATATGACCTGATATTATTAAAATGAAAATGGAGACGTCTATAAAAATTCTAGTTTGAAATTTTTCAGTTTGAAAACTGGAACCGATTTCAACCAATTAAATGCTTGGGAAAAAAAAGTAACTATATTTTTGTTTCCATTATTCTGTAATTGTCTGAGATTCTTGCCGAGTTACTGTACTAAAAATCCTAGAAAAATGGTGAGTAATTTAGAGCATGCTCATTCTCTTTGAGAACGTAACCCGTTACTCCATAGACGTGGCTGTTATCCAGGGGAAAGAGTGTCAAGATCTGAGTTTTTGAGTCACCCTTTCAAAGAAAAGGTAATACATAGGGATTGTTTTGTCCGTCCGTTTGTTTATCACAAAAAACATTGGTTATAACTGCCATTTCTTAATAATCTTCAATATACATCAAACTTTTAAATTGTATTGCTTGTGCCAACATGGTCGTGTTGATGCCATATTCTCAAGGTCAAGATCACATTTGGTGGAGTTATGCCCCTTTTTGTTCATTGATTTTGACACGAAAACTTAAGGTTTGCTATGACTTTGCCATTACTTCATACTACTTCATCAAACTTTTAAATTATATTGCTTGTGACAACACAGTCATCATGATGCCAATAATTATAGTTCTTTGGGTCAAGATGGAGTTATGCCCCTTTTTGTACTTGCATTTTTATTCTGACATAGTACCTGGGGGCGACACTGTACACCCATCTAGTATGATCTATGGCTCATCTGACTGACTTTCCTACAACTGGAATCCTTATTGGATTCTACTAAAGGCATATATAATAAAGGTAAGACCCAATAATGCTTGAGGGCTCATTTTCTTGTACACTGAACAAAAAAATCCCTGACAGTTCATAACTTTGAACTATCAGGAACATAAGAAAAATCTCTGTCACGGAAAAAATAATGGCTAAATCATTTGTTTCGTGCAATGCACAAATAAGTTCAAAACATTCAATTTTTATTTCCAACCACAATTTAAGTTACTAAGCTCATCAGTCTGAAAAAACTAGGTCTAATAAGGCAGTGTCAGATTTCTTTCATTTTTTGGTAATAATTCAAGTTTTCATCCATGTACAGAAATAGATAAAAAGGGAACTTTGAAAGCCACTGAACATGACAAATATGAAAATATTGCAGGCTCGGTTTGGTTGAGCCTGTTCATGGGCAGTAATGGAAATGCATATTACTGTCCAAGCTGCCTAGCACCATTTTGAGCGCAACTCAATATTTACACCAAATATCAGTACAACTTAGATCCATCCCAAACAATGGTGTGCATATTATGGCAGTGAACAATTAGAGGCTGTACCTATAAATTAGGGTTGCACCCTGATAGATGGAAAGACACATAGGGGGTCTGAACACATTTCCTTTGTTTTTGACTTATTTCGGTGTCCATCCTTCTGGCAAGGACCTTTTAATTCAGATGAATTAACAAAGAGAACAACTTAAGGAATGAGAACACTTTGTATGCTTGACAGAACAACATTATTGCAAATATAAAAGCATGATTGTCGAGGGAACAATTCGGAATAGGATGGTCACCCAATGAGCAATACCCAATTCCGAATTCAATTCCGATTGATATGAAATTGTCAGTTTAGTACAATAACGGTTTATCTCCTTCATATTTCAATGGTACTTACACAGTTTTTTCACTAAGGTGACGAATTATGTTCTGATTGAAATATGATTGATTAGGACCAATACGCCATGTAACATTTGATGGCTGTGGACGGTGATTGATAGGTTGATGTTGGTACGATTGAGTAAACAGATGTCCTGGTCAGGGGACGTCCACTGTGTTCACAAGCTATACAATGAGTTATCAAATTACTCACTGATAAAGGAAAAGACTCCGATAACTGGTACTTTATTTAATTAAGATGGCTTCTTTTCACGTTTTCTATGTGAATTAAAGGTGTTGCCAGCTGTTATTGTTTTAAATGTGGGAAATTTCTTATAATGAATTGGCTTGAATTGGATTAATTGCATCGTGTTTGCACCCATTTAAGACTTATAGCTTATCTGTTAACCCTTTACTCCATATATATGCTTTTTATTGCATGTGAGATCCAGATCTGGAGCATTTTTACTCCATGGGATATGGCTTATATATCATTGGTGACCTCTGTTGATCCACACCAGCCAGCTGTCTGATCAGGATCTACACAGATCGGTTTTAGATTCGTTATGTTATTTTATGACCAAGAAGCATACCGTGTAGATCTATATGAGACTGCACAGATGTGCCAG
The DNA here is from genome assembly GCA_038501625.1 of Corbicula japonica. Taxonomy (NCBI): domain Eukaryota; kingdom Metazoa; phylum Mollusca; class Bivalvia; order Venerida; family Cyrenidae; genus Corbicula; species Corbicula japonica. The sequence goes on along the minus strand of JAZAYU010000059.1, from coordinate 3,826,478 downwards.
CTGATCTGGATCTAAATACTCTCCCATGTAATAAAACCATATCCATAGACAAAAAGACTTAGTGTTAATATAATTTGGCAACACATGTTGGTAAATGTTTAAATGATTGAATTTAAAAACAGAAGTTTTTGTTATAGAGATGAGGTATTTTCTCTTGGTAATTAACTAACTCAATTTTACTCTGAGTAACTTATTATGTATTATAAAATAATGGCTCATTTAGAGCTCTAAAGCATCAGTTAACAGTTAGATTATTTGATAGATCTGGCAGGAGAGACAGCTTGTTGCTTGCTAAGTGCAATAGCCGTATAACTCCTTCTTATTGTAATGGTACTTAAACTGTTTATGCACTAAGATGATGATGTATGCATCTGTGTTACACAATGGAAGATTGTTTTTATTGATTTTCATCAAACTTTTCTGACAACAGGTTTTTTTTATTGCATCTATTATATCGGCAGATCTTCTTTAAAATACTGCAGTGTGGTGTGCCAGGATCTGATTATTTCATTAAAAGGCCTTCCACATTCGTCATCGAACTTTGAAGTCATGCTTAAAAAAGAAAATTATCCAAATCTTGTAACAGCAAAATGCAGCTCAATAAAACTTTGCACAAATAAAATAGTATCAATGTATCTTTATTTACATGCAATAAGAAATTTTAAAACATTAAAAAATAGCTAAACCTTAAGATTCCCTAAACTTCTATTTACATCCAGGCACAGAATTTTAAACAACACAGCAGAGTGTTTTAAATACCAACGTGAATAAAAATTATGATACAGTTTACTTGTAGATTTATTAGTTTATATCTGACCAAAAAATGAACAGTGATGATCCAGATCAGATGGCACGGATGGATCTACACTGGTCGCATCTACTCTAAAACCCATACATGTATGGAGTAAAGGTTAACAAGTTTTTGAAAACTGTGCCCAAGGTTATAAAACTGAGCATGGAAACCAGTCTCAAATCTCAAGCATCTGATTGGCTAAAAAAGGCGACCAGTCGCCATTTCAGCCAATCAGATGCTTGATATTTGAGACTGGTTTCCAATCTCAGCTTTATAAACTTAAGCCCAGTGGTCCCATGGCTACAATAAGCTCTGGAAATGATTGAAGAAAACTTTATCTATCTTTAATCAATATGCCTGAAGTGCTATAATTTATAAAACTCCTGACTTGGAAAGTTTGAGCTTTGTCTGCTTTCACTTTGGTAATTTTCTACCTGGTAGATCAAAGAGCCTGACATAACAGGTGTGGTGTGGCACAAGGTAAATATTTATTCTGCTCTCCTTGCCACATAAAGGATACACTTGTTCAATACTTTCAAATTGTTGGGAGTCTGGGCTTGTTCTAATGAAAAGTTGGTTCAATCAAGATTGACAGGTGATTAGCCTGAAACGAGAATTTAATAGCCTGCTTATAAAACTTATGTTACCTTTCCAATACAAAAGCTTAGTTCATTGAGGCTGATGAAATCTGGAAATTTCTTTGGATGAACATTATTTTAGTTGTTTGTTTTTCTAAAAATTAGTACAATTTAAAAGTTAGATGTTTGGAAAGCATGGCAAAAATGAAAATAGTATTATTAAATGCCAGCAAATTTAGTTTATTTATGAAAATAATAAATAGCTGCTGGTGATATATCACAGGATTTATCAAGAGGCAGAGTTCAGAAGCGCAAGGATATATTACGAGGGGCATGATATCGCGTGATAAATCCTGTGACATATCAATGGTGGCTATTTATAATAACAATTTTTACATGAATATGCTTTATAAAGTTTTGAAAATAATGGTTCTTAATTTTGCTGGGTTAAGCAGTTCAAGTGATGACGTAAAAAATTATAATTTACATCAAGAGAGGAGGTCAGGAAAGGACTATGGGTTTGTAGCAGTGATATATCATGCATTTAATTACTGTCGCTTCCATGCAGTGCCTATATAGAATCTCAGAGCTCTTGTTAGAATATTCCATTTTGCTTTAAGAAACAATTACATTACTTACTTTGACTGTAAATTAATTATAGAAGACTTGCTAATTGGCACAAACATAACTTCCTGTTATTTATGACGATGATTTGAAGAGAAATCTTTATTACTAAACAATCAGGCGATATTCCTATCTCCCCTTGATAACAACTTGCCAATTTTTGACATTTTCCTGTAAAAAAAAAAAAATTAATCGACCAAAATCTGTGCAAGAAGAAGGTCACTGATAAAAATGAACTTCTTTTCCACAGAAGCAAAAAATCCAGATATAAAAAATGATAAATGGAAATTTCATTACATGTGGGAGATGTTGAGATTTGGTCCAGTTATAGATTATCTGGCGGAATTAATGCTTTTTGAACATAACCACAAGCTGCCAGACACATTCTAACCCATCCTTAACAAAAAACAACATAAAAAACATTAATTCTCAAACTAATTCCCAGGGGTTAACCTTTTCCTCCATATATAAGCATTTTTACTCAAGTGCGACCAGTGTAGATCCAGATCAGCGGGCAGATACATGCTGATCAGGATCTACACTGGTCACATTTTGGTCAGAAATAACAAAACGAATCAAAAAGCGAACAGTGCAGTTCCTGATCAGATGGCACTGATGTGCGTCTGATCTGGATCTACACTGTTCGCCCATGCAAGAAAGGTGTATCTATGGAGGAAAGGGTTAAAGGTGCCTGGATACAAATCAGGACAAATATATTATTGTTTTCAGCTTTATAATATTAACTTAAGAAGACCTGAAAAAAAGAAAATGTGATGCATTATTCTTACAAGTGAATACATTTGAAACTGAAGTTGTTACAGCATTACTAAATCGGTTAATTTCACTCACAACAGGTCCAAAAATAAACTGATTAGTCCAAAACTTCAGCAAATTTCACCTCTGTTTAATCATTTATAGGCATTATTTACCAGTGTAGCCCATTTTATAGCTGTAAGTTAGTTACTTTTGTTTGGTATTTTTTGGCACAGCCAAGATTTCCGCATTCTCCGAGAATGTTACCATACACCTGATGATGCACATTTAATATTAGTGATTACTTGATTTTTGTTTTATGATAATCTAAATGTATATTTTATAATAATTATTCACTCAGGTATGTAATATTGCAAAAAATGCAGAGCATTCTGGAAAACAAATAAAGATGCTGCGCCATCTTCCAGGTTTCCAGGTCAGCCAGGTACCAAAAAAAAAAACCACTTAAGTACAAAAACCATGATCTGAGTCGCATTGAACACTATAACTTCCTGTCATAGTAAAATTTATGTTTTATGATTTTCTTAATTATAATTATACACTCTGTTACGTTATATTGCAAAAAAAAAACAAAACACATTCTGGAAAATTAATTAAGAAAGCTGCACCATTTTCCAGATTTCCAGGTCAGCCTAATCTTTCCAGGTCAAACCTAATTACAAAAACCATGATTAGGGTCACGAGGAACACTATAAAATACTGTGATTTTATAAATGCTGCCAATTATAATAGTTTTGAAATGATGTTTATTTAATGTTTAACTAAAAATATTAATATTTTATAGTTACTCTTTGAAAGAAATTTGATTAAATTGAATTTTTGTTAATAAAAATTCTAATGTCTTTTGACAAAAATTTTACAATGAAGAACTTTTAAAGAAATTTGCTAAAATGAAATTTTATTGAATAAAAATAAAATGTCTTTAAAGATAAAGTTCATGTATTATTGTAGCTCTTTTTTAAAAAATTACTAAAATTAAATTTGAAACAGAAAAAAACCTAATTAGTACAAATGTGAACAGTGTGTAGAATCTGCTTGACAGGGATCTTGGAAGAATGGCGGAACTTAAAAAAATGGTGTATGATTGTTACATGCAGCAGTTAGTGTCATTGTCAGACAGTGTATGGATATCGCTGACTATTTTCTGCAATAAAGTTCCTGACTGATGTTACCACGGAGATAAAAATGACATAACAGTCCCTGGTGCAGAGATCATGTCTAATTAATACCATTGATTGATACTTCTTCACTATGTGAGAACTCAGGTTTTCCAATTTTGCTGATTACTATAATGGTAAAATAGTTTTAATTAGTAGCATGATATTTGTTTCTTTTGCAACTGTAAAAAGTTTGCAGAACAATGAAACATGATACGTCCGTATGTAAGACACAACTTGTATCCCATAATTATGTGACCAGTGTAGATCCAGATTAGCATGCAAAAGTCATCCATGCAGTTTGATCAGGATCTGCATTGTTCCATTTTTATGCCCTCACAAAGTGGGAAAGATAGAGTTGCACTAGTCCGTACGTCCATCTGTAGGTCCCCCAAATCTTGTGGCATCAACTCCTTATTAACTATCGGCGGATTTCTTTAAAACTTGCACATATGATCAAGCAGGATTTGTAGATGATCGTTAACAAAGGATTTTTTCTTGTGACAATTTTTACAAGAATTATGGCCCTTTGCTACAAATGTTGTAGCAGTAGGGGCATCAGTGTCCAAGGACACATTCTAGTTGATTTATTAAGTTATTTGTGACCATGAAGCAAAACATATAGATCCTGATAAGACTGCAGATATGCAGAGTGGTGGAATACTTAAATGTCTCAGTTGAGGTTAATATTGATTGAACCACTGTAAAACACCTATAAATGACTGAAAAGGAGTTAATTTTGCCATCATTTTGGCTAATCAGTATTTAAGGATCTGTTGTGAGTGAAGTTTACTGTGCTGTAACAACTTTGGCTATACAATGTATATATTTGCTTTTGTACAAATATTACATCAAATTATTTTGTTTTCTGCAGTTCATATTATAAATTTTGATTTTTGAACTCTTACCTCCATATAAACACATTTTTACGCGCATGTGACCAATGTAGATCCAGATCAGCTGGCACATTTGTGCCATCTGATCAGGATCTGCACTGTGCTTTTTATGGTCAGAAATAACCTAATAAATCAAATAGCGAACAGTGCAGATCCTGATCAGATGGCACAGATGTGCCAGCTGATCTGGATCTAAACTGTTCATCCTCGCAGTTAAGGTGTATCTTTTGAGAAAAGGCTTAAAACACTAAGTATTTTGTCCTCATACTTGACTTGGCGCCTTTAATTCTGGCATAATATTTTAAATCAAATGTTATAATGATGAGAAATCATGATTCTATAATACAGTGGTACTGTAATAAAAACAGCAAATGATGGTTCTGAAAGACACAAACATACAAAAAAACTCATGAAAATCAAGGAAACAGATATCAGAAAAAATGCAGTCAGCTCCAGAACAGCCAGCACATTCATATCATAGGATATTTATTACCAAGATGGGAACAGAGTAGATCCTGATCAGATGGAACTGATATTTAACATCAAATCAAGGGCTTTGTGCAGAACTGTGCCTTTTATAACCTTGGGACCTGGACTATATCTTTCATATATCCATATTACTTAGACAGGTATTGCACAAAGCCCTCACAATACTGTAATGATGAGCTAAAGGAGATTCATATATTGGTACCAAAAAACAAAAACGGGAAATTATTAGGTTCTGAAAGACAGACACATACACAAAAAAACTCATAAAAATCAAGGAAACAGATTCCTGGAAGAATGCTGTAATCTGTGGCATCTTAATGCAATTGTTGAAAGATCAAAATGGATAATAACTGTTGAAGCACTTGTGTAATGTTTGAACTGATTTGTAGGAACTGCAGTTTTCACTTTGTCTGTCAATTTTGCAGGTGCTTTAATATACAGTGCATGTTCTTTTAAGCTTTATTATGATGTGAACATGTTTTATTTATATTTGTGTTGTAACTTAATGATTTATCTCTTTAACTCCATGGGATATGGCGGTTATCCATGAGTGAACAGTTTAGATCCAGATCAGCCGGTACATCCTTGCCATCTGATCAGGATCTACAGTGTTTAGATTCATTAAGCTTAATTTCTGATTAAAAAAAACAGTCAATGTAGATCCAGATCTGATGGCTCACAGGTCTTCAATGCATATTGTCAAACATTTTTTTATATAAAATATTTGCTTTTTTTTCTGTTAGAAGTGAATGATGCTCATTTGCAAGTAAAAAGTTTAAAGTATGAATACACACAACAAACACTTGTCAGTAATAATTCATAGAAAATAATAAACTGATTTGCAAACCTATTATAACAGCTCATAAATAACTACTGTAAAATGCCTGAATAACGAAGTGCATCGCTTCAATTCATTAAGAGCTTCGAGGTCAAAGTCTTTTTTTGTTTTTGCCCCATTAGCATAATTAGTGTTGTTTTCATAGTGGATTTCAGCTTCTATATCAGGTGCTGTGCACATAGCTCATGTCAGTTTCCTAGTGACAAGTCATTTATCAATAGATCTTTGAAATATTCCAGGTACATTGGCAAAACAAACTTCCCAGCTTCTCTGTAAACAAACACTGTACTCAACTTGAGTAACTTACAAAATTATAAATAATCAGTTTGGGATTTTGACATTTTGTTGATAATTGTTTATTTTGAAATCATTATTTTTGACTTTGGGTTTCAGAAAAGGTACTGTAACTAACTATTGAGGTGAAGATTATGAGGTAACTAACATGTTTATAATTATACTAGTCTTGTTAAAATGCATATGGAGGTGAGACTGTTAGACTTTGTTAGACCTATGCTTTACATCATAGAACTGAAACACTATTGCTATGATACATGCAAATTAAGCATTTTCCCTGTGGCAAAAACTGGTCAAGAAAATGTGGCGATATAAAAATTGTAAAACTTTTTGCAGATTAAACCAATACCTGGTTTGTTGTGTGACTGTCAAATTATCGATAACTTATTATATCATTGATGTCCCATATACTGACAACGACTGCAGAATGATCAGTGCCCAACGTTATAAAACTGAGCATGGAAACCAGTCTCAAATCTCAAGCATCTGATTGGCTGAAATGGTGACCAGTCAACATTTCCGCCAATCAGATGCTTGAGATTTGAGACTGGTTTCCAATTTCAGCTTTATAAACTTCAGCCATGATCTAAGATTTGTCAAGTAAAAAACAAGACCATCTGAAAGGACAGCTTTTAAGCACATTGCAGTGTCTATTCAATTTTCGAAAGGATTTTAGCGGAATTAAGTTGCCTCACATTTTAGAATGATGGAACCAGCATGATCAGCAGAATGTAACACCCTGGAGACAGACGCCAGCTTCTGCGGCTTTCCTTTTGTCTTTCCGGATTACCCCATGTTACAACTGACTGCACTCTGCATTATACAGACTGACAGTGGAGTCTGTTACTGCAAAATCATTCATATTTGCTAGGTACTAATTTTTGTGGGTTACAACTGACTGCACTCTGCATTATACAGACTGACAGTGGAGTCTGTTACTGCAAAATCATTCATATTTGCTAGGTACTAATTTTTGTGGGTTACAACTGACTGCACTCTGCATTTACAGACTGACAGCAGAGTATGTATGCTAGGAAATAGTAATACAGTCAAACCTGTCTTAAGCAGCCACCCAAGGGAGTCAGGAAAAGTGGCTGCTTAACACAGGTGGCTGTTGAATTTCAGGTATCAATTAGAACAAATTGTCAGTGTAGGACTTATTCAACTGGCTGTTTAAGAGAGGTGGTTGCTGATAGCAGGTGGCTGCTATTTGTTACAAGGCAGGTTTAACTGTATTTGCTGGGTTCTAATTTTCATGGGTTTTGTGGGCAGATTGATTTAAGATTTTAAAATCTCCACGAAATAAAGACATTTAACATACATAGTTATTCCGCTATTCTTAAGTCTCTTAGGCTGCCTGCCAACGCGCGAACAAAAAATCCCGCCCTGCCACCTGCCGATTTGCAAAAATAGAAAAAATCACCACGATGTCGCCAGAAATTAAACTTTTTCTTAAAATTTCAGCTGCTTGCTGGCAACATCTAAAATGCCCACTGCCGCCGGCCGATCGTAACTGCCGCAGTCCTGCCACCGGCCGATAGTTAGTAAAAACTGGCATTTACAATGTCGGCCGGCTGCATTTAGTGATTTGTGACGACAGTTTCAACAAAAAGCACAAAATTTATGCCCTGAAAAATTATTGCTACTTGTATATCACAGACAATGTATTCTGCTTCTATGGTGTCGTACCTGTATTGGCACAGTACAAGTACCGGTAACATGGCTGATCTGGTGGTACATTACCCCTGTGCCCAAGGTTATAAAACTGAGCATGGAAACTGGTCTCAAATCTGGTCGCCATTTCAGCCAATCAGATGCTTGAGATTTGAGACTGGTTTCCAAACTCAGTTTTATAACCTTCAGCCCTGAATCAAAATTATTCTGTAAATCTTCCACAGCATCATAGAGCTGCCAGTAACACTGTTCAATAAGTTATTTGGAACTTACCGTCTGCCTGATATTTTTACCATAAAAATGTCAAACTGGTCTAAGGATATGTCCATGGTAATTACAGTAATCAGGGTAAAGATTTTTCTGCAAAAGCAACCAAGGACACAAAGAGTACCGTATATTTTCGCCAATAAGTCAGATTTTCAGGATAAATGGTTGATATATAAAACAAGAAATATCTTTTGAAAAAGTTTTATGGGAAACATTTTTAAGTGAAATGAAAAAAACAACAACAAAAAACATGCAATGATGCTGATTAGGCAGCTGCCTTTATCTCAATTATGGTCAACACAGAATGAAAGAACTAACAGTCATTCAACAAAGCATTTGAATGTAAAACTAGATAGTACATGTATACATCATTGGATCTGTGCCTGTGTAATGTGTCCTCCATTGTTCACAATGATACAATGGTGAAATTTACTATGAGAAGACCCAGATTTTCTTTGCAGTTCTTAGGTTTACATAGTTTCAAAATGCATTTGCCAGCAGTGAGTGTAAAAAAGATTGAAATTGAAAAATAATGAAGTCAAAACAAAAAAAAGTAATTAAAGGACTGGGGTCTGTTAAAAATCTTGCAGAGCAAAGGCATTAAAATGAATGATCTGGAATGTACCAGTGAATTTAGTTGACAGTGAAGGATTAGAGATAGAATGGAGCTTGTAGCAGTGGTAATATTACTGTCTGGCAAGCAACACTGTTATTTTCATGTGTCCGCCATCTGCTGATGATAATGGATGAAGTTATTTCCTTGAAGCCAGATACTGTCCGCCTAGCAACTCCTACAGTCTGCTGATGATAATGGATGAAGGAGGATATAGAGCAACACAGTGCAGGACTGTATTTATAACGCTAGTTTTTTTTTTTTTTTTTTTTCATTTATCACACTACTAAGTTTTAAGGCATGATGCAATGGAAACCTGCATGCAGTTTCATTTCACATACAGATTAACTTGTGCTTAAAGACCACTTGTGAACAAAAGACTACCTGTGGGTAAAGACTACATATTATTTGTCCGTTTGGCTGATTTAAACAACAAATTAATCTGTGAACATTTAAGACCACATGCCTTCAAAGGCTTTTTTGGATTTTTTTCCTAGGTTCGGCACTTACTGCATACTGTACCATACTCCAACTGCTGCTACTGTAGCAAGTCAACAGATGCCGGCACTGGATGGGCTGGATTAGCTTTTCACCGGTTTGGTCTTTGAAGACAGGTTTGACTGTAATTAACCTTATTCAATATATATTTTAGTGGAAGCATTTTCTACATATTGTCATTGCATTATTCATTAGCATGTCTATGTTGTTCTGTGAGAATCTCATGGGGACAATGCATACAGCATTCCAAATACCAGAGAATTACGCGGAATAATTGAAGAGTGCACAAGAAAAGATTAAATGTGAAGGTTTCAGTTTTGTGTTTTAATCACTCAAGGGAGAGATGACATGTTCAATAAGATGTGGTGGGAAGATGTGACATATGTTTTAAAGAGACCATACATGTACAGTCAAAAGTCTGTCTAGAAATTGTTTGTTTTTTTGTTGATTTCAGAGGTGTCTTCCATTTTCTTTACATATATACAAGTATGTTTATTGCTTTGAATGACATTGCCTGCCATTTTTTCATCTGATGCCTGATCTACGCATCAGATGTGACATTTTTTGGCAGTTGGGAATGACGCATCCAATAACGAGAATTAAGATAATGCATTTACCATATTGTAAAAGGAAAGCCCTAGGATAATCATGAAGTCTGATGCATAATACAATTTAACCAAAATCTGATATACACGACAAACCTTATACTCCGCGTTGCAGAAGCAGACTCAGAGGGTTTCCGTGCGGTTGCTCAAACCCCCTTTTGGGGTTAAAATTTTTTTTTTAAAGAGACCATACAAAAGTCATGTATTTAATTTTTCATGGGGATTTTGGCCAGAAAGATAGAAATTCAGTACCCTTCATCTGCCCCAAACATACTTCTTTCCTGGTAACCTTGCTTTGAAACCTCAGTTCTGCTGTATTGACATGTGTTCAGAAAGTTGAAATAATGACATTGCTTATGTTAGTTAATAAATTCTGTTCTCAAAAATGTGTTTACAAATTGCATAAAATGTATGAGAAAATGTTAGCTAATGTTTGGTTTTTGCCACAAATCACACAACAACTAAAACAACTAAAAATTTTGAAAGCTTCACCAATTGATGACAAATTTACCCATAAGGAGTCTTGTTTATTTCTTTCCTTATAAATGGGTAGTAACAAACATACGATGATCCAGACTTCAGAATATTGGTATTTTAGCACTGAACATTACTGGCAAAATAGCTGATGATAATCTAGTTAAGAATGCAACATTATTCATTAAAATGAAATATAATCAATTGACCATGAACACTAATGATACAAACAGACTTCCTTGCGATCAGTTTGTGAGATATTACCTCCAACTCTGGAGATCTGTTTCGACAGAAGCTTGGTTAGGGAAGCCTGAGATGTTGTTTAACTATTTGAAGCATTTTATGATTAGATATCAGATTTATATCAAAATCACATGTGCTTGCTTACATTTTCTGCCTTCATCAAGTTTTTTGGGCTTTATAATGCCAAATGAGTCTAGATATATTTATGTATTAGTGTTTTTTTTCAGTTCACTCCAGGAAAAAGCAAAGCAAATACAGCATATCTTCCCAATGCTAAGCTCAAATAATCATCTTTATGTTTTGAAAGTAGTTTTTCCTCAATAAAGTTATTTATTTAGAAAAAGAATATCCTATGAAAATACATGTGGAAATAGTTGGCAGAAATAAATATGCTTAGAATGTTGGATTGACAGCATGCTTTTGACACAAAATGTAAACAGAATGAAACAAGAGCTTAGGACAGGGTCGGATGCAAGATTTCCAGGAAGAGGAATGGTTTGGGGCAAACTTAGGGTAGTTACATGACAATTTCCAACTTCCTGGCCAAAATCCCAATGTAAATTAAATATTTACGCCCAACATGGGGTTTCGAGGAACCCGCTCTGAATCTTGGGTGGGTAAATATAACATAATGTTTTTCAAAATGTGTAACACCATCTCCAGTTATAGGTCGACCAAGCTAAATTGGCGATGTTTACAATTATTTATAGAATGTAAACACGGGTTTAGGCAAATTTACCCGTTAAAAGTACTATTTTGCCCTTTTATATCACATCGCCCTGATAGCTCAGTGGCTAACGCGTCCGGCTGCCATAGGCCTAACTTTTTTTCAACACGGGTTCGATTCACACTGACACACGGCTTTTAAGGAAATATTTAAGACTTATATTTTTTAAGTTTTACTGCAGTCATTTAAAAGTATTATATGTATTTTGCTTCAGTTAATATTATCACGTAAATAATTATTGTGTAAAAAATATTTAAAAAATGTAAACAAAAAAAAAACATGTATCGAACTTACAGCTTTTCTACCATTGCATTCTAAAGTGTTCACATGACTGCGTCTTAGACCACTCGGCTAACGGGACAAGTATTGGGGGCTTTACGCTTTGTATTTAACAACGATAAGAATATTATTTCATTGTTTTCATGTAACGTCAATGTAAACACGCCAATGTAAACATTGCCAAATTACCGTTGTCTGATAATAGTTATGAAAAAATAATAGGCAATTTAAGTTCTTTCAAAATATAGTAACAACTAAAATAAAATTTTCTCTTGGCATTCACTAATACAGACCAACATGAGATTCTATAGAAACTCATTATCATGGAGAGAAATAGCTGCAGGATATGTTTTATCAGTTCTAATAAGATAACCTTTAATTTGTGAGAATATGATGCTCCAGGGACACAAGTATCTGTGCAGTCTGATCTGGATCTACAAAGTGTTTGTCTTGATATGCATCAGATTATTTCTAAACATGATCTGGATTTGCACAGTTCACTTTTAGATACACAACATTAACTCGACTGAATATGGCTGTTATCCATGGGCAAACAATGTAGATCCAGATCAGCTGGCACATAGATCCACTGTGTTCACATTTTTATTAATTTGGTTATTTCTGACCTAGAAGAGATCTGTTTAGATCCTGATCAGATTGCACAGGTTTGCTGGCTTATACTCCCATGTTTGCACAAGTGATAAAACCAGTATATTATGGAGCGAAGGTTAAGGTTAAGAGGGACTGCTGTAGGAAATGAGTCCTGGCAATTATTATAGCACCGCAGCAAGATCAAAGATTGTTGTGGAAACATTAGCAGTATTTTTTTAATTTTTGAGACATGGTGTTCTAGGAAGCATTAAGTGTATGGAAGGGAGTGCTTACTTGTGTTTTAAGTGGTGCCAGTTTGTCTAAGTGGTGACAGAAGCACACATCATAAATTACCAGCTTGTTTATAAAGAAAGACTTGTGTGTACCATAATCATCCTAAGTCTTGGGGCAGTTAAAAACAATATTATAACTAAAATATTTTGTGTCCCAAAATTAGGCATGAAAACATACTGTTTCTGAATGTGTCCATTAACAGGAAAATTAAAAAATACTAATCCTTAAAGCGTTCTAAAATAATAGGGAGGCAAAATATAATTGTGTAAAAATATTTACGCTGTCCCAATACAAAGGGTAATTACGGTATTCTTGATCAGTTTTGTCATGTCTGTATTCAGGTCATGTATTTCATGTATTTTGTTTTCTGCTGTCATGACAAGAAATATGTGTGGAGACATGTTTATTTTACCAAACAAAAAAAAAAGATTAAAATGAGTCCTGTTGAAATCTTATTTTATTGCCTTTTTCTAGTTTCAAGTTTTGATTTTGTGTTGAAATGTAACTACGAGGTACAATCAGAAAGTTCCCGGACTGGTCCTTTTAAACAAATTATTGACGTCGGATCCTCATAAAATTTAGCATGCATGTATTTCTATTTAAATCTAATATCAACAGCTATGAAAAAGTAGGTTTGAACAAGTATTTGAATTTATTTTTTCACATTTAGCATGTCCACAACCATAATACGGAGCACTTCAGAATTTGCCTTATTTTGCAATGAGATGACTACATTCTTTTTGAAGTTTCTCAAAATAACAGCGCCAAAACGTCTTTATTTTTCCGCACGACATCAACGGAACGTTACTAGCAAACAATTACAAAATTTTAGCGTGATCGGCTGACGTATCGCCATTTTGTGAAGTATAATTTCCGCCGTGTAAAAATTCTGAAGCAAGAAAATGACAACGTTAATTGAACGTACGGAGCATTGGACAGTAATTAAATTCTCTGCGATGTCTTGTATGACCCCGACTGATACTTGGAAATTCATGAAACAGAAGGATGGTATTATTAATTGACTCTTGTGTTTGAGTGGCACAAACGTTTCCGGAAAGGTAGGGCGGATGTTGAGGATAATGCGCGAAGCAGAAGGCCGGGAAATGATGCGCACTAAGTCAAAAAGATTAAGGACGTCCTAGCAACTGATCGGCGCAATTCTCTAGATGATATTGCTTACACTGTCGGGCTGTGTCATGGAACTGTTTATAAAATAGTGACCCAGGACTTAAACATGAATAAGGTATGTGCGCGCTGGGTTCCTCGTCCGCTGACAGATGAAATGAAAACAACCCTTGCAAACGTCATATGAACGTCACGACGTCGCGGAAGTGCTCCGTACATGACATAGTGGGCTATTCTAATGGATCAGAAAACATGTTTATGTTTGTATATTTTACATATATTTATATGTTCTTGCAGTGTAATAGTTATATTTTTATGTCATATATTTAATTACTGAATCGTACGAAAAATTAAAAAGATATCATGACAGTCCTGGAACTTTTTGACTGTACCTCGTAAATCCTGATCAGTTTTAAATGATGTGTGCACAATCATCCTGAAATAACTCGCGCTGAGAAATGCTCAAATGTAAGGTGCCAGTTTTGAGGAGTAAATCAAGTCTTACTTGAAAAGATACCTTTACACTACTACTTTAGTGCAAAAAATGATACCATTAAAATAAGAAAGTTATCCTGTTTTTTGCATTGAGGTAACGAACCTTATTCCTGCGGATAATTGCAGTCTGAAAATCGTAGTACTAAGACTGGAGACCAGTCTTCAAACACTAGCTTGTGATTGGTCAGTTCAGAAACTGGCTTATTTTCAACCAATCAGTAGTTAAAAATTTGAGACTGGGACCCAGTTAAGTTTAATAATGACTGGTTCCCATTCATGGTGTTTGATTATCTTTGGGTCCAGTAGTTATGAACAGATTGTTGGGGAACCATTCTGCTGTCAAGCCTCCTATAGAAGATGGATTGAGGAGGTCCATTGCTGATTAGATAAGGTATCTCTTGAAATAACTTCCCATTTGTGGATGACATTTCAATAAACAAACAGATAATTAATTGGCCAGCTTTTATCTGGGATATCAGTTTCCTTTAGAGGAAACAAGAAGTTACGGTTTACTTAAAATGGACCATAATTACCAGGACCTTGTATATAGTATTTCTTGTGTCTTTTTTTGTCCTTTTAAGAAGGTTGCATGCAGGCAGCCATTATTATTTTGGCATTTTCTTCTAAAATTATCTGTCTTCCATTTTGAGTTGATAGACCCAAATACTTCAGATTTTAGAAGTTTGACTAAAATAATTTAATAGACTATTATTCTACCGACAAGCGCTCTAGAGGCTCGAACGCCCTTTTTGGCATCTAAATATTCAATTTTCATATGGATTTTGGCCAGAAAGTTGAAAATTATCATCTAGCTACCTGAAGACTGGCGCAACCGAACCCTCTTTCTAGAAATCTTACATCTGACCTTGGCATTCATAGTCAGCTCACAGTTTTCAAACCACACTAGAAGCATTAAATTAAAGTCATCTTGTAGAAAATTAATATGGTAAAAGTAGAGCTACATGTATTTATTTCTGATAGTGAAAACCATATAGTATAATATTATGCACACTCTAAAAGCATCATTCATAGTCAGTCCATAGTACTAGAAGTATTTATAGTCTGCATTTTGTTTAAATCATTATAGTATTCTGCACAAATCTAGAAGTTGTTAAGAAAGCCATATGGTATTTGGTGAAGAATTCATTTCTGTGTATTCATAAGTCGGCTGTTAGTCAAGCCATATGGCTTTGTGCACCAGTAATCAAATAGGAGAGAAAGTTCTCCTGCTATCTTCATTATAAGATTGTGTCTTGGACATTTTCAAGAACTTTGTCAATACTGGCGATATTGGATCTGTAATATATATGTATCTGCCGTTAGTTTGCTTTGCACTGATTAGTTTGCTTAGAAAACCTTGAGATGGAAATCTAAATGAAAAAGTTGTTAATGTGTGGACGGGGTAATGAATTCTCTTAAGGGATAAGACGGGAAAGCATTTACAATTGTTTAGAAGAGATGAGGAATTTCTTCGCAATGACAATAAAATACAGTTTGCTTAAATTAAGTGGTATTGTCTTTTATAGGAGAGAAAATTCAATTTGGTGTTTTTGAAAATGTTATTAACCTCCGTGGAAAGAAAATAATTTGGGAGATTGCTTAAATTACACGAAGATGGTAATTGCTTCAGTGAATGACCGAGTAACTGATGTGACAGTTTTTTTAAAAGAACACACCTGTTTGGTGGATTGAACTTGGGGCTTCTTGTTGCTAAAACATTTATTTAAGCAACACAACATCTAGCTTACAAACAGAGATATTATATTATTGATACACAGGGTTGAATGCAGATTTTCAGAAAGGGTGTTCGTTTTGGGGCAGTCTTAGGGTCGTTTCATGATAATGACCAACTTTCTAGCGGTAGTTCCTATTATTTAAGAGTTCCAGAAAGGGTGTTTGTTTGGAGCAGTCTTATGGTAGTTAGATGATAATTTCCAATTTTCTGGCCAAAACTCCATGAAAATTAAATATTGCTGCCCTAAAAGGGTGTATAGCAACACTTAACTTAACCCCCTTTGGATCTTTCCTTGGTAGCTGTAGATTCCATAAACTATCATATTGTTGCATAATAGCTCTAGATTGATTCCTCATCTTGCACATGCTGTATAATGTTTTGATGCTTTTACTAATTTACTGGATTAATGACATTCAGAAAATAACAAATATACAATGGACTAGATCAAACTCTGATGAAAAGAATAGCGATTGTTCCCTGGGACTAGCCAGTGTTTAGCTGCGGACTTTCTATTACGCCACCGGCGTCCCGCGGGTATTCCGAATAATGAGTGTATTGAGAAGTCTGTGACATTTATCATTTTTCACCGTAATGAATATTGCTCTATATTGAGTCCCAATCAGTCGGCAAGAATAGATCAGTGGAAAACGATCTGTTAATCCCATTTCCGCAGAATAGTAAGCATGACATGAATTTTAAGAAATTTATTTCAGTGCTTTGTCAACTGTGGAAATTACGCTGAATCTATGGTTGGCAAAACAGAGTGGTATATAATTAAGACGAATTTTGTCAGGAAAATTGGATTGGAAGTAGCTGAAGATTCAAGAGGCCTCCCTAACTCTGAGATTTTTAAGATGATTATGCGAAAGATTTAGTTAATTGAAACAGACATTTGTGTTTGGTTTTAGCTGAGATTTGTTTAGCTTTTTTTGTATTTTAAGTGTTTGTTTGTTTCTAATACAATATTGTTTTTTTCTCATTTGATTTGATATTAGATAACTTTTTTCCATTTATACAATTATATTCAAACCATATTCATGTTGTTTACATAATAAGAGTGTGTGGTATTGAAATGATTGCTCTTAAATATCAATGAAAACAGCTTCTTGCTAATATAAAAAAAATTGCCACTTACGTAATTTTTGTTAACAAAGTTTCAATTATTTCTGACATTTTTCAACAGAAATATTGCTGAATAGTCTTTTACAAATAATACAACTGATTGCTTCAAATCTACATAGCTAATACTCATCTGTATGCAAATTTAAATTACGTTAGCACATGTACAGTACTTGATGCAGGAAAAAGTTCCCATATAAGTGGAGCCTGTTTTGACACAATTGATTGTATAATGAGCAAAAATGTCGTCTGCATTTCACTACCTTATTCTGAAGTCACGACATTTCTTGTTTAACCCTTTACTTCATAGATATGGATCTTATCACATATGCAAACAGAGTAGATCCAGATCAGCCAGGCACAACTGCCATCTGATCAGAATTTCCACTGGTCACTTCTTGGTTAGAAATAACCTAATGAATCAAAAAGCAAACACTGTGTTGATCCAGATGTGACAGCTGATCTGGATCTACACTGTTTGTCAATTGATAACAGCAACAGTCAAGACACCGTCATTAAAGACTTCCCCGTAAATAAGACTACCCCAATAATAAGACCACCATTTTAATGTCCCTTTTAACATTTTAACGCTAATTTCTACCCTAGAATTACAGCCACCCCACTAGAAGGACCACTCTTGTCCAGTCCCAGAGCTGGTCGTAACCCTTTCCTCTATATATAAGCATTTTAATCCATGTGCGACCAGTGTAGATCCAGATCAGCCGGCACATCTGTGTTGTCTGATCATAATCTGCACTGGTCGCATTTTGGTCAGAAATAACCTGATGAACAAAAATGCAAACAGTTTAGATCCTGATCAGATGGGCCAGGTGATCTGGATCTAAACTGTTCACCCATGCAAGGTGTATCTATGGAGGAAAGGGTTAATAAAGAGGCTTCTCTGTATATCCCACTGTGTACATTGTAAATGGCATTGTTATACTGTACCATCCATAGGGTATTTTTTGTCATGCATATTGCATCTTTTTTGCATAAAATCTAGGATGTTGTATAATTTCAGGATATAATTCCGAGATGAAATATTGCTCTGTGAAGAATTGTTCCTTACTAGAAAGATTGATTGATTTGTTCTGCATTCACATCAAGGGAAGATTTGTTGATTGTCAGGTTGCATAAACATTCACTGTCAAATCCTACAATATTGCCAAAACGTTTTTCGTTTTTTTTTATACAAATCGAATCAAATTTTGTCGGCAAATAATTGAGCTGCCAAAATATAAGTGTCCGGTTAAGTTATTTTCCATACAAGGAGTGCTCGTTTGGTTCTGATTGAATGTTCGATCAATGAAAATACCGGAAAATATGGTAATTTGGATATAGATATGGAAGATTGAATATTTATGAAAAAAATGGCTTGTCATCTCTCTAGATTGGTATGTTTATCCCGCTCCATATCATAGTGGCTTAGTTCCATCTTTTCCAACAGTTTAGGATGGGCAAACAAGATTAAGTTTTGCAACTGAATGAATTTTTGCATAAATATAGTGATATTGCTGATGTTTTTTATGTTCTTGTTGTCAAATAGCTTTTCTGTTTATTGGTCATAAATGCATATTTGTTTGCACAACTGAATGCACACAGAATATAATTTGAGTCCGTTCTTCGTCTGATACATATTAATGAGGTGTTTGTATGGGACACGTTGTGCGAAATGTATAATATTTGGGAAGTGGACGTCATTCGCAGATATGATGTCATAAGTTGAAGAGACGATAGTGTTGCTGCAGCTGCATGTCATGTATTACTCCAAGATAGACAGGGGTTCCATTTGACCCGGGAGATGGCCCTTTGACCCTTGAATTTATCAGAAAGCCTTTTCGACCCTTAGGATTTTAGCTGAAGGGTCATTTTTTTTCCTTAAATTTGGGGTATTTCTGGCTACAACTGACAGAATCCATTAAAAATTGACAAAATGACATCATCAGCTAGTGGAACCCCTGGTAGATACAGAAATTCTCATTACATGTAGGATAAATTAACCCATTCCTGGATAGATACGCATTTTTACGCATGTGCGACCAGTGCAGATCCAGATCAGCCGGCACATCCGTGCCGTCTGATCTGGATCTGCACTGGTCGCATTTTGGTCAGAAATAACCTAATGAATCAAAAAGCGAACAGTTTAGATCCTGATCAGACGGCACGGATGTGCCGGATGATCTGGATCTAAACTGTTCGCCCAAGCAATAAAGGTGTGTCTGTACAGGAAAGGGTTAATCAGTGATCTTCAGGTGTCTAATCTGAGTTGTTACAAGTCTCAGGATGTTTTACACACTTCACAATATACCGGTATAAAAAGTTTGACTGATTTTAGTTTCAATAGATACTGTGGTTATTTTGCATAGAAATATTAAGGACATTTATATTTTGTCAGATTTGAAAATACATACCTCGATAAATATATAAATATGGTGCTACATGATATTTTGAAGCCTTTGTTTGAAAAGAATAAGGAACTTTAACAGTGGTATAATTATTATATTTTGTGCAGGTTTAACTTAAGCATATTTCACATTAGGGTCAAAGTGCGAATTCGTACCTCAATAAAATTACACCACATAAAGTCCTTAAAAAAATTAAATTGTCTAAATTTATGCTTTTGCAAACCTATCATTTGCGGCTTTTGCCCAAAAATTCGTCCACGAAATTAATTGATACCACCGTATTCTGCATGTTTAAATTTCAATTTAAAATCCACTTCAAATGTTAAGGTATTCGTCTGAGGTCTGGTTTAAAGAATTAGACTCTGGGATTTTCTGAAGCTTCAAATTTCTAAGTGTATGATACTTCCTGAAATAAATAAATCTTTAATAAATAAATCTTTAATATTTCTGTGACAGTGTAACAGTTAAACTCTCGTTAATCTGCATGCAGGCCTTTGTCTAAATGGCCTAAATTCACTAAAAAAAAATTTAATGGACTTGCCTTTCTTTAAGTAATTTAAGCCACGTCCGTACATAATTCAGAGGGGTGTTTTGCAAGATATTTTTAAATGAAAAGCATCCATTGTACTTTGGCCCTTAACTGGAATACAGATTATGCGCACAACGATTCAAATAACACTGGATGAATCCGTCATCTTAAAAATTACAGGCAAAGGCTTTTAAATTAGGTGCAGAACCAATCTTAAAAAATGTCCCAAAAGAGCCATCTTGGGCAAATTTTTCAACAGGGTGCGATGAAATCGAATTGATTGAAATTAAATACAGTAGCAGTAATTGGCAAAGGCCTGTCGAAGATTGGTGGTTGGCCCATTTAAGCAAATGAAGGATAACAGTTTTGCATGCTATTATCTAAGACATTTATTATCAAGAAAATTGGATGTTTGGAAGTCCTGCGTCATGCATGCCATTGTTGGTGTTGTAGGACAGACTGAGAAAATTCTGCATTTGGTTAAGAATCAATAATTGCGCTTCCTGCGTTATTTGTTTTAACAAATTGTTATGTTCCAGTTTTAAAATTAACGAAATGAGAAAATTTTGTTGCCCTGATGATGTTTGCGCGGCCATTTGTTTAAATTTTATGACTGTAAATTTGATTAAATTTAATTTCCAGATTTTTATTATTTTTAATAATAAACATGAAATTATAATAAAATTTTTGGACTTAAAACCTAAAAAACAGTTGGATATAAACAAAAAATCGAAAATCATTATTAATAAGGGGTTAGCATATCAGACTCTAGGAAGTGATCCTGGGTTTGGCAGGTTTCGAGTCCGATGATATCCCAAAAACCTTTACTACTGTGCAAGTACTTACTGTTGTATCATTATATATCGCGATGGTTTAATTTTCGCGTATTTCCGGCTAGAGAAAGAGCACGAAATCAAACCTAGCGAAATCAAACCATTGACTTTCTGTTCTTTAGAGAATAATAAAAGTGCGCGAATTTATGCCCGCGCAAAAATGTCATTTATGTCTTAAGCGCGAAATTTTATACCCGCGAAATTAAATGATACCACAGTATTCCAATCTATAAAGCAGTCACTAAGAATTTGTTTCACAGTGTTATATAAGTAAGTGTAAGGTTGTTAATATTAATCATCTTCAAATTTCCTGACATGTTTCGAAAGAAACACACTCAGTTTGTTGTTTTTTTTTGTAAAGAATCATTTATAGAAGCTTCAACATCTGGTTTTCATTTAAAAAAGTTTCCCATTGACATTATTTCCTGTTACATAAACCATTATCTATTGAGCATATTAGAATGAGAAAAAAACCTATTTTTTAACTATATAATTACAAGACGCCCCTCTGGGCGAGCAGTCTACAATTTCAGGAATCATTTCCAGCTTTTTGAAATTCAAACTTTTATGATGAAATTCTAGCTGTAGATTTTCCCAAGTTATCTTCTTTCATCCTTGTTTTAAGGTTAATCATCTTAAAACATTTCCCAAGGTGTCCCCCAGGGCTTCCTCCTTTGTCTACCAATGTTTATGTGTTTCATTGTCATTAATTAGCAATGCATGTTTCCTTTTGCCTTTTGACTTAAGCAATCAACTTTTAACTGAAAGACTTTGATGTGAGAGGAATTTCTGGGAAAAATGCATCACAGACTTTAATCAAAATATTGATAATAAATAATGCAACATTTACATGATGGTGCAGGTCATAAATTTTACTCGCTATAATAGGTTCATTGCTGGAGATACGTCATACTCTGCAATACTCTACATTGTTTTAATTTGTTTTAGAAACTATTGGTGAAATAATTTGATTGCATAGGCTGATAATTAGTGGGTATTATTTCATCTTCTAGAACATGCAACATCATTCAAGCTTACATTAAGTTTACTGAATTCAGTGTGGTGTTGGTTAGTATTTTATTGTTATCATTTGTTTTAATTAATAGTTTTAGAGGTTCTGAGTTTGATGCCACAGTGAAGCAGACTTCTTCTGAAATAACCTTTAATGAATCTAACAACGAACAGTGCAGATTCTGATCAGAGTCACAGCTGATCTGTATTTACACTGGTCGCACATGGAGTAAAGGTTTAAGTTACCCACCTCTTTATATTTTTGTTCAATTTCCCAAGTTTGTGGTTTTATGAGTAAATCAATAGATAATTACTAGTCATAAATTCCTACTTTAAAATCAGATTTTATTTCCAAGAGAAGTGGATTTTCCCCTGGTATGTCAAGGTTTTATTGCTGGCTAATAAGGGTCTCCTTTGAAACTCATAAAACATGATATCAATACTAAATCAGAGCATGTGCATTTTATGAATTTCAAAGTTCCAGCATTTGTGGTTTTGATGAAAACTTTGGCATATGGAAGTTATAAAATATATAGAAAGTTATAAAAGTGTGTTTGGTGGAAGCTGGGGCATACAAGATGGTTTTTGAGCGAGATAATACATTGTTTGTCTTGGTTGGTTCTTTATGCAGTCTGATCAGGATCTAAACTGTTTGCTTTTTATACGCCCGTTTGAAAAACGGGACGTATTATGGGAACACCTGCGGCGGGCGGGCAGGCGGCGGAGTCCACAGGGTTTCCGCTCTCTAAGTCAAAGAGTTTTCATCCGATCTTTATCAAACTTGGTGAATATGTTGGTGGGCATAATATCTCAACCAAGTTCTATAACCAGCCAAATCCCCCAGGCACTCCTGAATTATGGCCCTTGAATTGTTCAAAATTACTGTTTCCGCTCTATAAGTCAAAGAGTTTTCATCCGGTCTTTATCAAACTTGGTGAATATGTTGGTGGGCATAATATCTCGACCAAGTTCTATAACCAGCCAAATCCCCCCAGGCACTCCTGAATTATGGCCCTTGAATTGTCCAAAATTACTGTTTCTGCTCTCTAAGTCAAAGAGTTTTCATCCGGTCTTTATCGAACTTGGTGAATATGTTGGTGGGCATAATATCTGGACCAAGTTCTATAACCAGCCAAATCCCCCAGGCACTCCTGAATTATGGCCCTTGAATTGTTCAAAATTACTGTTTCCGCTCTATAAGTCAAAGAGTTTTCATCCGGTCTTTATCAAACTTGGTGAATATGTTGGTGGGCATAATATCTCGACCAAGTTCTATAACCAGCCAAATCCCCCCAGGCACTCCAGAATTATGGCCCTTGAATTGTCCAAAATTACTGTTTCTGCTCTCTAAGTCAAAGAGTTTTCATCCGGTCTTTATCGAACTTGGTGAATATGTTGGTGGGCATAATATCTGGACCAAGTTCTATAACCAGCCAAATCCCCCAGGCACTCCTGAATTATGGCCCTTTAATTGTTTAAAATTTGGGTTTCCGCTCTCTAAGTCAAAGAGTTTTTGTCCTGTCTTTATCAAACTTGGTGAATATGTTGGTGGGCATAATATCTGGACCAAGTTCTATAACCAGCCAAATCCCCCCATCCACTCCTGAATTATGGCCCTTTAATTGTTTAAAATTTGGGTTTCCGCTCTCTAAGTCAAAGAGTTTTCATCCGGTCTTTATTAAACTTGGTGAATATGTTGGTGGGCATAATATCTCAACCAAGTTCTATAACCAGCCAAATCCCCCCAGGCACTCCTGAATTATGGCCCTTGAATTGTCCAAAAACTGAATTAGCGGTATCTGCTCTCCAAGTCGAATAATTTTCATCGGATCGTTACGCAACTTTGATGATCAGCATTTTGACGGGCGTATTTTGTGTCAGTTTGGCACTCTTGTTTATTTGTTAGGTTATTTTTTACCAAATTTTGACCAGTGCAGATCCTGATAAGACGGCACAGAACTGGTCGCACATGCGTAAAAATGCGTAAATATGGAGGAAAGAGTTAATTCAATATTAGACATGTGATATACTGACTGGACATACTTTTGATATCTATAAAATGGATATACCTGTGATATCATGACTGTATGGTCATACTTATGATATGTTTTAATGGACATAACAAAAGCATTCCCCTCACCCACCTGAGTGCAGTCTGTTACGGATCTACTCGCATCTTTATCAGATATAATACAATGAATCTAAAAGCGAACAAGAATGTACACCCTGATCAGATAGCATAGTTGTGCTTGCTGATCTGGATCTACACTAGATGTCCATAAAATTTGAAGGAATAAGTAGAATATACCATTGAAATAAGGAGTAACCCTTTCCTCCATAGGTACGCATTTTTATGTGCTAAGAGTGTAGATCCTTGCCATCTTATCAGGATCTGCTCTGGTCGCATTTTAGTCAGAAATAACCTAACAAATCATAAAGCGAACAGTGCAGATCCTGATCAGATGGCATGGATGTGCCGGCTGATCTGGATCTACACTGTTCGCCTACGCAATAAAGGTGTGTCTATGGAGGAAAGGGATAATACAGCTATTTCAATAATAAGATGATAATTAAGTTTCCTGGTAATTTAATTATTTTCAACAAAAAATTGATAGCAGTTTTAAACCACTGGTTGTAGATGCAAGTTCCAGAGATCTCATTATCTTAACACTGCGCAGATGCCATCTTAACTGTTCTCCAAGATTTCCTGAGGCAACCTGATGCATCAAAAACATCAACTGCAGGAATGCACTAATGCATTTACCTAGTATAAATCTGGTTTAAATTTACTGTGAAATTTAATAGATTTGAGCGTTTTAACTCTTTAACTTGTCATATGCTGAGCTGATTTCCGAAGCTGTGCAGGGCTCTTCTGGGATATGGTTTTGTAATGAAATGTTATGATGTATGACCACATTGGGTTTATAGCCTGTTAAACATGTAGTGAATGATGGTATTTAAACAGCATGATTGAACTTTCTATACTTTCTGTTTGCATTAAATAACTTGATTGATGGTGTAGGAGATGTCAGATGCTACATGAATATCTTTGAAGTACCATCATCTCCATATTACAGGCTGCTAGTATTGATGTCATTCATACATGAACCTAAAGTACAGTCAAACCTGTCTGCAAAGACAACTTTGGTGGGTGGGGGTAGTGGTCTTTGAATGCAAGTGGTCAAAACAAGTCAGGGGAATAAACCAAAAGTTGTCTTTGAATGCAGGTGGTCATTGTTTATAGGTGAACTAAGGGTTGTTTAAATCAGCCAGTGGGATAAATAAAAAAGTGATCTTTATCTACAGGTGGTCTTTGCTTAAGACTTACCACATTGGCAAACAGTGAAGATCCAGATCAGCTGTTTCATCAGTGCCATCGGATCAGGATCTGCTGTTTTTGCTTATTCAAGAAATAACCTAATAAATAAAAAATAAGAACAGTGTAGATTCTGATCAGACGGCATGACCATCAACGTGTATTTTTAAATTTACTGCTATTTAAATCTAAAATCAACTGAAGAATCTCTTTATAGAGAGCAATCACAGTTTCATAACTATCAAAATCTCGTAAAAATTTGCTCTCTGACAATAAAGAGGATTATTTTCACAATAATGCCCAGTAGGTGGCAGTTTCCCTCCAATTCATTTTATATCAAACTATCATGGATATTTGTTCATCGTTGTTTTATATCTAATGGACAATGTTGAAAGAACGTCTAAGCCTCTTATTTTATTTTTGCGGTGTGCTAAATAGGTTTTAGATTTTTATCGGTTTTCATGGAGTTTTGGTGGAAAATCGGCAAGCATGAATAAAGTACACAGTTGACTGAGGCAATACAACTGAATGTGTTATTTATGCTGTAATTTTGTTTTTGAAAGTTTCGAGTTATGAAAAGAGATGTTCGTAAATATTGTGTTTTTGATTATCGTTTGACCAGTAAATAAATAATAACTTGATGTTTCATTGAACTTGACAAAAGTATAGTGATAAAACAAGGATTTAAAGTTTAAATGGATGTTGTTTGAAATGGATTTAAAAAACAGGTACTAGAAAAAAGCTACTGTTACAGCTAAAATTTGTGTTGGATTATACCAATTTAACACATAATGTTATACTGCATTTAAATGTGGGATTATATTGAATTTTGGGGATGTGTAAATATTAAAAAATAATAATATTGGTAAGTAAATAAGTATTATTTATTGAAATTTTGGGATGTGTACATATTTTAATTTAATAATATTGTATAGTTATAATGAAAGTATTATTTATGAAAAATATGATATAAGAATTATTTGTGGAATTTTTCCATTTTATCCATTTACCTCTTTGACAGGCCAATGAAAATGCTGTACATGTATTTTTACTCAAAATTTAGAAAATATAACTTGCATAAAATGTAAATTTAAATGTAATTATGAGCTGTTATGGAAAATAAGTGCAATATTTTCTCCATTTTGCAAAACTTGCATAATGTTCGCTTCACATGGCATATCATGGGCAAACAGTAAATCAGTTTTATAGTTTGTATTTTAATATTTATCGAATTAAATGCTGCCCGTCACTCCATGTGGTTTGCTTTTAGTTAAATTAGCACTAAAAGGGTCTATTATGCATAACTTCTGCACTTAGCTTATATAATTATAATAATATAATATACTGAAATTTTGTGTTATTACAATAATTATGATTTAGAATTTTAAGTGCTAACAATCTTCATTTGGAATAAGTGACAAAATTGAAATTATAGAAATTGGGTGTGAGGTATAAACATTTGTGCCATAGCGAGGGCTGATACAAGATTTCCAAAAAGGTTGTTTGTTTGGGCAGTTTTAGGGTAGATAGATGATAAAATATGTAACTTAGCAAATTTTTCATGTCAAAGCTGTTTAAATTTCATTCTACAGCTGTGAAGAACCAGTTTTAATGGCATATGCTGAAGAAAAATGTCCTATAGCGCTTTTCCTCCATTATATATGCCTTTATTGCATAGACAAACAGTGTAGAACCAGATCATCTGGCACATCCCTGCCATCTGATCAGGATCTGCACCGTTTGCTTTTTGATTAATAAGGTTATTTCTGACCATAATGCGACCAGTGCTGATCCAGATCAGATGACACAGATGAGCCAGCTAATCTGGATCTGCACTGGTCGCTTACACGATAAAACCCATAAATTATATGGGATAAAGGGTTATAGGAGCTACACTCAACTGTGCATCTGATCAGGATCTACATTATTTGCTTTTAGATTTATTAGGTTATTTCTGACCAAGATGCGATCAGTGCAGATCCAGATCAGGTGACACAAATGTGCCTGCTTATCTGGATCTGCACTGGTCCCACACACATATAAATGTCTAAAAATGGATTAAAGGGATAGATATTATGTAATTCTAGTGAGGGGGGTCCAACGTATTAATGGTTTTTGCGGAAAAGTAAGTGAGGGACATGTTCTGTGCTGAACAAAATGGCGGAATATTTTGTTATTTTGTGCATTTCAGAAGATATATTGACCTGGTAAGTAGGTTTATAACACTGTTATCGTAATATAAATATGCCTACCCGGTGGCCAGACATATAAGCTCAGCTCGGTTTTTTAACCTATGTTTCTTGCCTTCACAAAAAAGTTATTGAATGTATAAACTGAAAGATTGTTTGTTTACAAAGTAAAAATCGAAAATTGTGTGACTTAAAACTGTGTTTTTAGTAAAAATATACTGTTCTTGGGCCTATTTTAGCTCTGGAAATGCACAAAATAACAAAATATTCTGCCCTTTTGTTCCGCACAGAACATGTCCCTCACTTACTTTTCTGCAAAAACCAAATATGTTGGGACCCATGGTAATTATATGGGTTCCAAAGTCTGCTCAACGTTTAACAGACTTCTAAAGTTCATGTGGAAGTGCGTAACAATTTCCTAAAGTTCCACTTAATTCAAGTATGTTACAGTCTACATCCGGTAAGTCAGCAGGGAAAAAAATCACTGCCTTCAATTAATTAACTTGAAGTTGATCAAGCTAGCTGGCCAATTAAGGTCATGTTGAATTATTAATGCAGCAGGGGGGATATTGGCTAAGCAGTTATGTGGACAATGGTCAGTTTATTGCATTGCTGGATTTATTTAATTGCTAATTTGTAAATGATGGATGTGGATTCTATGGTGTGTAGCTGTAAGGGGCTTAACAAATTGGCAAGGTTTGTTATTTCCAATAATATTGGGGTGATTGGTTGATATAGTGTCGGGATTTTTTTTGTAAAACAAAGGAAGGAAATTCTATAGCTTTGAAGGAAAAATGTTCTTTGTTATGGTTGACCAAGTTTTCATTCCCAAAACAATTATTATTATTGAGGAATTAGTTATAGGTTATATTTTGAAATTTATGGACTTCATCAATTGAACTAAAGCTGAGTTACTGTTTCCTATATATGACGTGAAAGATGATCTCATGTACGTATGTTTGCGCAACGTAAAAAATTATAATGATTAATGCAAGTTTATTTTCCAACGGGATAGAGCATTTGGCTATACACATCTTTATGATTTTTATTTGTTTATACAATTGTTTATGATATTCATTTGGCAATAAAATTGTTTATTATATTCATTTGGCATTACAAACTCTAATGTTATGATACATGCCAGTAAGAGGAATTGTTTAAGAGCTTATGTCAATTATCATGTATTCATCAATACTATAATATTGCCAAAAAGCGTATAGATTGACATGTGAATATTTTTCCCTGAGTCTGGACCATTGATTTTGGTATCTGGTCCAAGAGAGAATTCCCCGTTATATTGATTCCATATCTACATGGAATGCCTATAGTATTTTGCACCAAAGTCCGATGTTATCGCAAGGTTTTTATGCAATTTTCTAAATTGCACTTCGTTAGTAATAAAACTTAAGTTACTTTTTATGATGCAATATATTCCTGCCTTAACTATTTACTCCATAGGGGTTTTAATGCATGTGCAGTCAGAGCAGCTAGATCATAATTTTATGCTGTTTAATCTGGATCTACACTGGTAGCATCTTGGTCAGAAATAACCTGATGAATCTTAAAGCAGTGTAGATCCTGAACTGATGGCATGGATGTGCTGACTGATCTGAATCTACACTGTTTGGCCATGCAATAAAGTTGTATCTAAGGTGTAAAGGGTAATGGTTTTTATGCAATTTGCAAAATTGCATTTCACTACTTGTTAGTAATAAAATTTACCATTTATTGTGCTTTAATTGACAAACCTGCTAAATTTGTTGTGATGGACCAGGGTTAATGTGATTACATTCAGTACTTTTCATTCAATATCTGTTGTTCATGCCTTTGCATTCTGCCCTTATTATAGTGTGTTATTGATAACTTGACGGTCATGTGATAGATAAGATAACCCTTTCCTCCATATGTACACATTTTTACCCATGTGCGACCAGTGTAGATCCAGATCTGCATCTACACTGTTCTCCCACCCAATAAAGGTGTGCCTATGGAGGAAAGGGTTAAATAAAATAAATGGTTTATTGGAACAAAGAAATACAATTTTTATATAATAATGTTGCCAATGAGTATTGATCACAGAAAAAAAAATTATTTGCCCATATCTGCCAATAGATCATGCTTGGGTATATAAACAGAGTCAAATGGGTTGAATGCAAGATTTTTAGAATGGGGGTTCATTTAGGGCAGTCTTAACCCTTTCTTCCATAGATACACCTTAACTGCCAGGGCAAACAGTTTAGATCCAGATCAGCTGGCACATCCGTGCCATCTAATCAGGATCTAAACTGTTCGCTTTTTGACTTGTTATGTTATCTCTGACCAAAATGCGACCAGTGCAGATCCTGATCAGACAGCACGGATGTGCCGGGTGATCTGAATCTACACTGGTCGCACATGCGTAAAAATGCATTTATATGGAGGAAAGGGTTAAGGTAGCTAAGTGATACTTTTTAACTTTTTAAAAAAGTTCCCCATAAAATTTAAATTATTGCTGTCTATATAGGGGGTTCGAACAACCCCACTGAACCTCCTCTGGATCCGCCCCTGAAAGAGGAATGGTAATATATAACTAGAACGATTGCAGAAGACAAACGGAGACTTTAAACTGTTCGCCAGACTCCACCAAGCTGCTGGTGTCCTAATGCATCATTGATGCCATTTCCCATTATCCCAACCATGTTCTAACAAAACTCCCATGCTCCAATTATATTTATTTACTTATCTTGTTTCCTTTAGAACAGAGTCGATTAAGAGGCAGTTTAGAATATGGTTGTTATAAATAAATGATCGACTTGTGTGTTAAATTCTTCTCTTTTCTGTATTTTCAGGAAAAAATTTGGAGTCCGATTTGACATCATTTGCCAATAATATCGGAACAAGATCACAAGTGGATCTACTTATGGATGTTTACTGAGATAGATATACAAAGACTGAAGAAGTTTCACGGGGAATTAAACACATCTATGCCATATGGTGGACGCAGCTATTTAATCCATTTCTTAGATCGGTAACATAAACAATTCTGTGGAAAAAAAGCTTGCGTCTAGAGAAAAGAGAAAATTGGATTAGCAAATGCAGTCTGCAAGTGAACTTTTACGCAATTATTCCGTGTAAGCTTTCTCTTACGTTGGTTGCAAGTTGAGAAGACGTTATCTTGGTGAATTTAAACTGACTTCTGAGCACATCAAATCAAATTAGCAGTAATAGCCAGCAGTTCTGTAACATGTGGTGAAAGTCCTAAAGAATACTGGTAGGAAAAAAGTAGAAAAAAGTGTACCAAAGTTCTTCCCTGCAATGACTGCTTTGGGACGTAAGAATTCCAATAACAAAGTAACAACCTCGGATACTGTGTTATGTATTTATGCGAAAATAGGACATTTCATGTCATAATTGTTAAGAGGAAATTGCTTTCCACTGAAAGCTGAATTGATTCTCCTTTGTAAAAACTGCTGTCTGGATACAGTGATTATTTCAATGGATATAAAGTAGATTGAAGTAATGTGAAATGAAACCAAAAGGTTTGAAAATGAAAATCAACTTTGGGAATAGGATATTCCATTGTGTGGTGGTGTTTGGGTTAGTGGCTGTATGCCGAAGTGTAACTACGTACGAAATATTTCCTCCCTATCGGCCAGAGGTGCATGTAGATGGAGTTGTAAGCTCAAAGATACTGGGTGAAGGGGTAAGAGCTCGGAGATTTGAGTTGAATCACATGGTAGTCACGGAATGGGGTCAGGTGTTCGTCAGTGCTGTGAATAGGATTTACGAACTGGATTCGGATTTAAATATTATTAGCGAGGCAGAAACTGGCCCAGTTAATGATAGTCAAAAATGTCCCCCTAGGTTAAATGAGGCAGAATGTAGCTTTCCTAGAGAAATGGTGGATAATTATAACATGATTTTAATACATTACAAAGGTCTGAAAGAAAAACTCCTAACATGTGGCAGTGTCTATCAAGGAGCATGTGAGGCAAGAAATCTAAAAAACATTTCACGTGCGCACGAGTACTATTACTCAGAAGAAGGCTCAATGTTGGATTATGCTGTAGCAGCAAACGACCCAAAAGCCTCGACAGTTGCTTTCATTGCACCTGGTCCCCCTGATTTACAGACAGAAGTGATTTACGTGGCGACAACATTTTCTGGATCAGATGCTATTACAGAACAACTTCGGAGTCTTGTCCCCGCACTTAGTACTAGAAGTTTAGGTCGAAATAGATTCCAATTACTTGAAAAGAAAGACAGTATACAGTCAAAACTCTCTGGTATTTATATTAAAAAAGATGTAAGATCGGATTATTTAATCAAATATATAACTGGCTTTAGTTCGGACGTTTATAATTATTTTCTGACCCAACAGTATGAATTTCCGACTGAAACAGGTGATAAGAGTAAAATTATTTCAAAGATTATTCAAGTGTGCCAAGAAGATACATATTATTTTTCCTACGTAGATATGCCGTTAGTGTGCCGGTCACAAAGTTCCGGAAAAAATTACAATTACCTTCAAGCGGCGCAAGTTATACCAGCCTCAAAGACCTTACAGCTTAGTTTTGGATTACGCTCTGCCGAAGATATTTTAATAGGGGTATTTACCGACAGTCCTGGTGGTCCTGATTCTAACTCGTCAATCTGCGTGTTCACCATGCAGTTTATTCGTAAAAAGCTGTTGGAAAATGTACAGAAATGTTTCAACGGAGAGAAAGTTAGCGGAGGCGGATATTTGACAGAAAAAAAGTGTGATGTCCTGGTAAGATGTTCTTAGCTCTATTCTGTTCAACATAACATGTAACCTTTACAAATAAACCCTTTTAATCCTTTTCTTCATATAATGCGCATTTTTACGCATGTGTGACCAGTGTAGGTCCAGATCAGCTGGCACATTATAAAGCAAACAGTGCAGATCCTGATCAGAAGGCATGGATGTTCTGGCTGATCTGGATCTACACTGTTCGCCCATGCCATAAAGGTGTGTCTATGGAGAAAAAGGTTATACTTATAATCAATTTCTTATTTAGTTTACTGTGGTTCCATTGAATTTCGCAGCGATCAAATTTCACCCAAAAATAATAAATGACAGTTAAGCTCAGGCATAAATTTAAGCACTTTTACCATTCTCATAATCAGTGGTTTTGATTTTGCTAATTGGTTTGGCATGGGGAAAAGTGAAGATCCTGATCAGATGGTGCTGTTACACTGTTTGCTCTACAATGTTTGCCTTTTTCTTCATAAGATTTTAATTCTGACCGAATAGTGAACATTGTAGATTCTGATCAGACAGTACAGATGTGCAGAATTTTCTGGATCTGCATAGTTTGCACATGCCATAAAAACTATTTAAATGCTATAAAAGGTTCAGCTCTGTCTACAAACTGACCAGTCAGTGATGCCACTGAGATAGTTCCCACAACAGTTTTCATTAAAAATTCCGTACATGTGATGTGAAAATTCTGGAATTTCATTAGGTTCTAAGGCAGAAAAGTTGTAAAAAGGATTAGTTCATTTTTTTTTACAAATTTATCATTTAACATTGGGTTAACACCTTTATTTAGTTATAATTGCCTTCTTTTTAGTCTAAAGACATTAGTACACAAAAGGAGGGCGAAATGTGTTACAACTTAATATCAGTACAGGGTAACACAAATTTGAGCTTTGGAAAAGCAATTTAAATTCCAGATTATCACATGTGTGAGCTTGTTAACCCTTTGCTCCATGGGATATGGTTGTTATCCGATGGGCAGACAGTGTAGATCCAGATCAGCAGATACTTCTGCTCAAGATCTACTGTTTGCTTTAGACTGGCTATTTCCAAACAAGAAATTACTAGATGGCAGGGATGTGCTATTGTCCATCAGCTGATCTGTATCTACACAAGTCGCAAATGTGATAAAACCCAAAGATATTGGGGAAGAGTTAAAAGTAAAAAAGACACCAATCATGATGAAATAAAATGTTTTTCATCATCATAATGCAATAACCATGTATCTCTTTCATATTTCAATAGCACTTATACTGTTCTTTCACTAAAGTGACGATTTGTTGACATTTTGCAGAAACCGTTTTACATAGAGAAAGACTACCTCTGTAACAAAGACCTTGAATCCATCGGCAACATCGTTGGCACCGTCGCTGCTGAAGCCAATCCTATTCTTGTGTTCACAAATACCTGGCTGACCTCTGTTGCCTTGACGATGACAGCAGACCACACCGTAGCTATAATTGGAACAGGGGATGGCTACATTAAAAAGGTGAGTGTTTTTCATTGATCCTTTTCAAGCAGATGTCCGTTCTGATTAACCAAGCTTCTGGTTGTTTAATAATTGTTTTCCTCTTCTGGAACTGACCAATGAAATAATTCAGAAACATTTAACCCATTACTCCATGTGAGTTTTATTGCATACTTGTCTTATGGCATGTGCCAACAGTGAAGATCCAGATCCGGATCTACACTTTTTGCTTCTTGATCAGAAAGGGCTTAATGAATAAAACAGGAACAGTGTAGATCCTTATCAGATGGCATGGATGTGCCAGGTGAACCATGGATCTACACTGTTTGCCAAACTATAACATGCATGTCTCATGGAGTAAGGGTTAAGGCTTTATTCAGTTTTCAGGGCTTTTTTCCTTCTTGGGTAGGGGCCGTTTATGGACGCCTTCCCCTCAGAAAAATTCTTTAAAATCATGCAGTTTTCCCCAAAAAGGAACTTTACATCAGGTTTTTTTCATTCCCCTTTAGAGAAAAAATAATGCTATTTTCCCCAAAATTATAGTGCATGGGCAGTGAAAAAAAGCCCTGGTTTTATTGTGCTTGACTTTATTCAAGGTTAAGTAAAGCATCATCAGGAATTTACCGGCCAGGAGAACTTAACTAGGCTGAGCAGTTACTGCCCTTAGTTTAAACTATATTTATTCATCATAGGCACATATAAATACAGCAGTTACTGTCCTTGAACTGGTATCTGAGGACTGGACTTTCTTATGGTTACCAAGTATCTCTGATCTATCCATATGTTATACCTTGTACATTTACCAATGTAATGTTGCTGACCTTTCAGAAGACAAGTGACAAGATTTTTGTCATTATTTTGTATGTCCATCAGTGACATGAAAACTTAATACATGTATTTGTTATAACTTGGCAATCTTTTGACATTTCTTCATCAAATTTTCTACATATAGTTATTTTTTCAACAAAGCTGTGCTGTCCCCAAATTCAAAGATCAAGGTCACCTTTTGTTGTATTGTGCCAATTTTGAACCAAAGTTTTTGTTAATTGGACATTTGTAAAAAGGGATGACGTGACAAGTGTTTTTCAAGACTATAAATTGCAGAGTTCGGTGATAGCCCATAACAGGAGGTCAAGGTCAGGTGTTTGGGAAAAGTTTCCTCTTGAAACTGCGAGAAAACCTAATGTATCATCACTCGTGAAGAGTATTAAAAGATAACGGTGCTGTTGATAATAAAGTACTTTAAAAACAATCATTGCTGCAGATTGAATTTTCATGTTTCTCTTCCATGATTTTTTTGATAATTAAGATCTATTGAAGAGAATACCCACAGAAATTTCTCTTGGCAAGACAAGACATGTTGAAAGAAGTGCCTGTGTGGTTGAAGTGATAGACATGCTTGTTTATCAAGCTTACAATGTTTATTCTGTCCTAGAAAATTCTCCAGTCAATACTGTTGTGTTTGAATTGTTTTTTTCTTCCATATGCCTCTATAACTGATTTTTAATGTAAACATCTGACTTGATGTTCTAGAAATTTTGAAAACAGTGTTATTGTAGCAAATGTTTAGCTCACCTAGGCCAGAAAATCATGGCGAACAATTATTTTATTAAGTTTTATTGTAGCGGGTTGGATGAAAGATTTCAGAAAGGGGGTTTGTTTGGGGGGAGTCTTAGGGCAGTTACATGACAATTTCCAACTTTTTCTGACCAAAATCTCCATAAAAATTACATATTTTTACCCAAAAGAGCATACGAGCACCCGTACTGAACTTCCTCTAGATTCTACCCTATGTAGCAATGTTTAGCTGAACTCCACCAAAGGCTTGGTGAACTATTGTGACTGAATTTTTTGTCCTGTTGTTGGTCAATTTTTTTTAACAATAGAGGGCACAGTTTTCATCTAATTACAATCAAACTTGCTTAGGATGTTTTTGATGTTGTGATATCTCAGAAGATTTTGAAACTTGGTTGTCTATGGTGAAAAACAAGGTCACTTAGTCAAATCTAGGAATTCTTGTTACTAAATAAGATATGGCTGTATGGCTGTTATCCATGGGCAAACAGTGTAAATCCAGTTATCCATGGGCAAACAGTTTAGATCCAGTTATCCATGGGCAAACAGTGTAGATCCAGTTATCCATGGGCAAACAGTGTAGATCCAGTTATCCATGGGCAAACAGTGTAGACCCAAATCAGCCAGCACATCCTGTTGCTTTAAGATTTTTGGGGTGATTTCTGACCAGAAGGTGCCCAAAGTAGATCAAGATCTTATGGAACATAAATGTGGGCTGATCTGGATTTACACAGGTCACACACATGATAAACCCGTAAAAATGGAGTAAAAGATTAATGGAACACAGACCACTTTTTTATACGCCCGTTTGAAAACCGGGACATATTATGGGAACACCTGCGGCGGGCGGGCAGGTTTGCGGGCGGGCGGTGTCCACAGGGTTTCCACTCTCTAAGTCAAAGAGTTTTCATCAGGTCTTTATCAAACTTGGTGAATATGTTGGTGGGCATAATATCTCGACCAAGTTCTATAACCAGCCAAATCCCCCCAGGCACTCCTGAATTGTGGCCCTTTAATTGTCCAAAATTTGGGTTTCCGCTTTCTAAGTCAAAGAGTTTTTGTCCTGTCTTTATTTATACCCTCGCCAATTTATCCCCCCGCCAAAGGCGAAGGGGATATTAGAAATGCCCTTCGTCCGTCAGTGCGTCCGTCCGTCCATCCGTCCGAAACAATTTTGTCCGGAGCATAAGTCCAAAACTACTCGAGGGATTTTATTCAAACTTCATACACTGACAGAGCACATTGGTAGGTAGTGCAGTGTGCAAGAACAATTCCACCTTGCCTATTTTTAGAGTTATTCCCCTTTATCATATTTACTTGATAAATTTTGTCCGGAGCATTACTCCAAAACTTCTTGAGGGTTACATATGAGAGCTGCTTGATGTGAAATTGATGTTCTACGGAACATTTTTTATGCCCCCGCCATGTAATGGCGGAAGGGCATATAGTGTTCACCCTGGCTGTGTGTGTGTGTGTCAGTGTGTCAGTGTGTGTGTATGTTCGAAAATCGTGTCCGCTCTGTAACTTTGTTATTTCTTATTGGATTTTAAAATAACTTGGTATGAATGTTCACCATATCAAGACGGTGTGTCGCGTACAATACCCATGCCTGTAGGTCCAAGGTCAAGGTCACTGTTACTAAAAATAGAATTTTCTTGTCCGGGCTGTAACTTTCTTATGAATGGAGGGATTTCAAAATAACTTGGCACAAATGTTCACCATGACAAGGCGGTGTGTCGCGTACAACACCCATGCCTGTAGGTCCAAGGTCAAGGTCACTGTAACTAAAAATAGAATTTTGTTGGAAAAATCTTGTCCGCTCTGTTACTTTGTTATTTCGTATTGGATTTTAAAATAACTTGGTATAAATGTTCATCATATCAAGAAGGTGTGTCGCGTACAATACCCATGCCTGTAGGTCAAAGGTCAAGGTCGCTGTTACTAAAAATAGAATTTTCTTGTCCAGGCTGTAACTTCCTTATGAATGGAGGGATTTCAAAATAACTTGGCACAAATGTTCACCATGATAAGGCGGTGTGTCGTGTACAACACCCATGCCTAAAGGTCAAAGGTCAAGGTCACTGTTACTAAAAATAGAATTTTGTTATAAAAATCTTGTCTGCTCTGTTACTTTGTTATTTCTTATAAAGGATTTTAAAATAACTTGGTATAAATGTTCTTTATATCAAGACGATGTGTTGTGTACAATACCCATGCCTGTAGGTCCAAGGTCAAGGTCACTGTTACAAAAAATAGAAATTTCTTGTACTGGCTATAACTTCGTTATTAACAGAGTGATTTCAAAATAATTTGGCACAAATGTTCACTATGACAAGGCGTTGTGTTGTGTACAATTCCCATGCCTGTAGATCCAAGGTCAAGGTCACTATTACTAAAACCAGAATTTTCTTGTCTGGGCTGTGAGTTTGTTATTACTTATTGGATTTTCAAATAACTTGGTATAAATGTTCACCATGACAAACATGCATAGCGGGGGCATCCGTGTCCTATGGACACATTTCTATTTTGTGTTTTTGTCTTACGAGGGAACCATGATTATGTTGACATGATTGTTGAAAAACAGCTCAAGCACTCAATGAGTTGGAAAATCCACTCTTGTTATCTGGTCATATTAACCCTTTCCTCCATACATCCACCTTTATTGCATGGGCGAACAGTTTAGATCCAGATCAGCCAGCAAAATCTGTGCCGTTTGATCAGGATATAAACTGTTTGCTTTTGGTTCGTTAGGTTATCTCTGACCAAAATGCAACCAGTGCAGATCCTGATCAGATGGCATGGATGTGCCAGCTGATCTGGATCTAAACTGTTCACCCTAGCAAAAAAGGTGTATCTACGGAGGAAAGAGTTAACTCAGAATATCTGTCTAAGATTTTTTTGGGACAGGTTTGTTAATGCACCTTGGGTCAGGTGAGCAGTCTGGGTTATAAAAAAGTGCTTAATATTAACCTTGAACTGTTTTTGTCCCGGATGCCTCTTTTAGTCGATATTAAATGGCAACACTTCTGTTATTTCTAAATGAGATTGGCCAGGAAACTGTAAGACGGTCAATGGCACAAGAAAAGAAATAGGTTTGTTTTGCTGATACCATCTTCAATGTCCCAGATGCCTTTTAGGCCTATGATTTATTTTGTCCAAGAAATTCCTTAGTCGGTGCCTTTGTGGCCAATATTTGATAGAAATGTGTCTCGTGAGCCATTGTTCCAATATTTAATTGGTCCAAGATATGCTACATTCAATGCCCTCAATCCTGTAATTGATAGGAATATTATCTGATTTATTCTTCTCAGAAGAAAAAACATGTATAAAAAACCTGCTGTTGTAGTTCTGGTGACCTATGTTTTTCATCTGACACTTGTAATATTTAAACAATAAAAAAAACAATAAGTGGCATTATACCAGGGGCGGGTCCAGAGGGGGTTCAGTAGGGTGGCTTGGACCCCCTTTTTGGGCATCAATATTAAATTTTCATGGAGGTTTTGGACAGAAAGATGAAAACTACCCATATCATGTAATTACCTTAAAGTGACAGTCCATTGTATTTTATTCATTTATAAAGAAAGATAATACTATCGCACTGTCAAATATTAAATACAAAAGCTCCAAGTGATATGGTGTTACTAGAATGTACGTTAAAATTATTGGGGTCGACATTATTTCGGAGCGAATAAACGTTAATTAATATTCAGTGTGTCATGTGATTATTTTCAACAACATACACTGTGACGGATACCGAAGCGTCGCAAAGCCTATTTAAAAATAAAGAGGTGAGAAAAATCTATTTAAAGTCGAAATGTATGGTCGTTTGTTATCTTCATTCTTCCTTGATGTTTTATTTGTTTCTATTACAGCGGGACGGCGAATATTTCGTTCTGCTTACGTTAGACTACTGTTTCTGTCTGTGGTGGTTTAAATTCTGACAATTTAGGCAAAAACTTACTTTTCATTTACAGCTTTAACATAATGTATGGAAATTCACTTTAAGACTGACCCGTATGAACCCTCTTTCTCCCTTTCTGCAAATCTTGCTGCTGACCCTGAGTAAAACTATAATTATAGAAAAATACATTTAATTACAAAAATGAAAAGAAAAATACAATAATTGGCACAAGAATGATAAATATTTATTTGTTTGCACAAAGGAATCAAAAGGAGAATTTAAAGCATTGGACTTAATTAATCAGACAGGTGAAAGCTTAAATTGTATTGGATGAGTCAGCACTTCCTGGAATAATTTATTTTTTTCAAAAGTTTTGTCACCTCTGAATCCATGTAATGATAGTGTTACATAAAGCAAGTAAATCATTACAAATGAGCAGGCAGGTGGCACCTAATGCGACATTGGAAGACATCAATTGTACAGCATCTGCTCATAATGCCGCTTATTAATGTTTTTTTTAGAGACTATTTGAAAAGTAGTCCTGTTAAAATAATTACCAGCCATACAACTACCAATCTTTTCTGCTTGTGCAAAAAGTAGTTCTTTTTCTTGAGATGACTAAATGCATATGAGTATAATATATCAATGAAAACACACAGTACTGTCATCACTACATTGAAGTAAAGAAGAGGAACAACAACAGTCCTACAGCAATCCTCAATATAGGCACAGAGTCAATTAATAGATTTTTATTATGCAATAAACTTTTATTATTCCATTGTTTAAAAAAATAGCCAAATACCAAAACATTACATTTGCCATTCCTGCAGACTTGCTACAGAAGTTGTTAGAACTACATGTGTATTTTGTAACCTAGGTACAGGTAACTCCTGTGGGACATGAATGTTACCCTAAGTGAGTGAACAATGTAGACCCAGATCAGTCAGCACATTGATGCCATCAGATCAGGATCTGCATTGTTCTCTTTTGATTAATTAGGTTATTTCTGAGTAAGATGCATCCATTGTAGATCCAGAAGATCCAGACCAGGTGCCAAGGTTATAAAGCTGAGATTGGAAACCAGTCTCAAATCTCAAGCATCTGATTGGCTGAAATGGCGACTGGTCGCCATTTCAGCCAATCAGATGCTTGAGATTTGAGACTGGTTTCTATGCTCAGTTTTATAACCTTGGGCACAGACTGCACAGATAAAATGTGTGTGTATGAAGGGTTAAAAAGTCTGTTTCAAACTTCACTTCTTGGTCAGAAATAACATATTGAACCTAAAAGTGACTAGTGTAGATCTTAATCAGACTCA
Organism: Corbicula japonica; assembly: GCA_038501625.1. Taxonomy (NCBI): domain Eukaryota; kingdom Metazoa; phylum Mollusca; class Bivalvia; order Venerida; family Cyrenidae; genus Corbicula; species Corbicula japonica. The sequence continues at coordinate 3,785,992 of JAZAYU010000059.1, read as the reverse complement.
ATAGATACCGGTATTTTTTTTATGCTTTTCAGTGAATTATAGAATTTTCCCGGTGAAATAAAAGTGGTATTTCACTGTTTTTAAACAGTGGAATATCATTTTTATTTTCACTGATTTTGTAATGTTGGTACCCAAACGCATATAACATACCAAATGAGAACGTTTAGAAAACGAGCTCAAATTTGTATATTTGATGTCATGACGTCACGTCATAAGCAAGCGGTTTTGGTGTCATCTCTTGCAACTTTTCTGTCAAATTCATTCAAATTTTGTTCGTGAAGCAAAATAAAAAGAAAATTTGTTTTTACCAGTGAAAGATAGAAATATATTTCACTCGTGAACTCCGGAATTATGTATTTTCAGTCTTCGCCACTCGTGAAAATTCTGGAGCTCACTCGGTGACATATATTTCTATCTTACACTGGTAAAAACTAATATCCTCTTCTATGTCCTGTTGTACTGTACACTGGAGATATTCCATGGAGTAAATGCTTATGGGAAAAAAATGGATAAAATCGTGGCAACATTCTATCCAACAAAATCAGCCACTCAAGTTATTGTTCATAGAGATGTTGTGGACTGTACATCAGGGTCTTCACAATTGGCAAATGTGCTTAAGTGCTTAAAACATTAACAAACACTTAGTTTTGTCAAACAGCTGTATTCAAATCCTATACAAACATTGTCATACTGGCTGGATGTAAAAAAAAATATCTGTTACTGCATAGAGATGATGCTTTGTTTGCAGTAAAATGAAATTTTATACTTTATGAATAATTTACTTTAAATCATTTTATCATGGATCGAGTTTCACATGATTTTATACAAAAATATCAATGATTTTGGGTATTTTTTGTATGTGTTTTAGGTTGAACATTTTAATTGACACTAAATGTGGTCAGATGTTAAAAGGAGAGAAAAAGATAAAATCCGATCAATACAGTTTCTAATTGCTTGCATTCATCAAAATTTTATATTATGAAAGTACTGTTAAAATCCTGTATAACTGTTGAATGACTACTGAACTGCACAGATGTGCCAGCTGATCTTGATCTAATCTGTTTGCACATGCGATGAAAACCTGTATATTGGAGTAAATGGTTAATAGACAGAGAATTTTCAGGGTGAAGAAATAAAATGGTTTTTATATAGCCCTTTACACCATAGATATACCTTTTTTGCATTGGTTAATAGTGTAGATCCAGATCTGCAGGCACAATGTGCCTTCTGATCAGAATCTGCACTGTTCACTTTTAAATTCATTAGGTTATATCTGACCAAGATGTGACCAGTGCAGATCTAGATCAGCTGACATGGGCATGGAGCTGATGTGGATCTACACTGGTCACACATGCATAAAAATGTGTATTTGTGGAGTAAAGTTATGTATAGAAAGTTATGGTTAGGGTCATTATCACAGAATTGTAAATTGTTTCAAAATTTGTGTTGAAATGTGTGTTTATAAAGGTGTTGTTTTTTACAGCAAAAACAATACAGTGTTCAGAATGTCTTATGGTTAAATAAACATTTCAAAGTCTAATCTCAAAGTTTATAGTTGCATTTACTTTTGTAGATGTTTTTATTGTTCATAATCATATCTTCTATAAGCTTTTTCATCACACTTAGCTAATCTCAATGAATTACATTGTTTAAGATTCCAAACACATTTATTTAAAACCCTCTGAAGGTCAGTACTTATTTAACCCTTTCCTCCATATATAAGCCTTTTTACGCATGTGCGACCAGTGTAGATCCAGATCAGCCGGCACAAACATGCCATCTGATCAGGATCTGCACTGGTCACATTTTGGTCAGAAATAACCTTACACATCAAAAAGCGAACAGTTTAGATCCTGATCAGACAGCACAGATGTGCCAGCTGATCTGTATCTAAACTGTTAGCCCATGCAGTAAAGGTGTATCTATGGAGGAAAGGGTTAAATGCAGCAAATTTATCAAAATTCTCAAACATGGTTGGGTGCGGAGTTGCAAAAAATGTGTTTTTCTTTTGTCAATGATAATTTGTAAATCTCTCTGACCCTTCCACTCCCACACAAACTCTATAATAAAATATGGTTATGCATTGCGCGCTACTAGGACTCGTAAGTACTTTGAATCTAATTGTTTGTGCAGTAAGGCTCATGACATTGACAAGTGATTTTCATTACTTGATATAATCTAATTATAGATTTTCTGGTGTTTTTCTGTTTTTCGCTTAAATTGTCATTTACAGTGTTGCATACTTCAGGGGCAAATGGTGATTCAGCAATTATGATATAATTTTGGACATTTATGTGAATAACGGCCCCTGCAAATTTCTGACAAAAGCAATGAAAATGATGCTAATTTTTCAACAACACTTAGCATATTTTTTTAAATTGCAAAATTCATTTATCACAATTACGTTTGCAGTGAAGAATTTATGCAAATGGGCGACCATTAGGTTTGAGTGTCGTCACCAATTATTTTTCCAATAGCCTTCAGTTTGTGAAATCTTTTTCCAATTTAATGAGTTTTATGGAATATTTATGTTTTGTCATTGATCTGTAATTTTGCCACCATTATAACAGGCATTGGTTGTAATTGTTTCCATATCTTATTTTTCAAAGGTTATGTTTATACCTTCTGGCCTCAAATGTAGCAGATATGTTTATACAGTTGTTGTCAATTTTGGAGTTTTATTTAGATCCTTTCATGTATATTGAAAAATTGAACTAAAACTATATCATATCTTATTTTTCAAAGGTTTTTCAACAAAAATCAATTTATTTAAATTTTACTCCAGAGATATGACTTTTATTACATTGGCAAACAGTTAAGATCCAGATCGTCAGCCAGCACAACCATGGCATCTGATCTGGATCTAAACTGGTCACACATGTGATAAAATTTCAGGGATAATTACATTTTGTAAAGGTATAATCAAGTTAAGCAAGTGCAGACACTCTGTAACAATGTGATCCCTTTGAGATTCCTCTTGTGTAGATCTAGCCTTGTGTATATCTGGATCTACACTGGAAATGTAAGCTATATCCCAAGGAGTGAAGGAAAATATTAGTCATAGATTCATATCATCAGCCTGCGAATTTCAAAAGCTCCGTTGACTATTGAAAGAATAAAAAAAATTAGAACACTTCTTGTAAATTAATATAAATAAAGACTGTTATACAACAGTTTAGCATATAAGTGATGCAATATACAGATAAATTGTGTGGCCAGCGTGAGGCGTATGACAGCTGGGCCTCAGCATGACATTAATTACGTTACCTTTTTAGTAAAAAAAAAATATTCAATAATACAAGGTATGTTGTTTTGAAGGCTTGTCAAAGAAGACCCACTGTGCTAATTTATTTACTTAATTTCTGATGAAGCTTTGTGCTGAAGGTGTTAAAGCTGAGATTGGAAACCAGTCTCAAATCTCAAAGATCTGATTGGCTGAAATGGCGACTTGAGATTGGAGACTGGTTTCCATGCTCAGTTTTATGACCTTGGGCATTGGAATATAATGATCATTTTGAGCTAATTAGAGACTAAATATACATCACATTATGTCAATATGTATGTTTAAGTTTATCTATGGAAATGAAAACTGAAATGTCATTGATCAGTTTCCATGGAAAACAAGAGATCAGTACTTTACCTGATTCAGCTCAGGCAGCTCACCTGATTTTATTATATAAAATTCAAGTTTCAACATCAGTGGTAAATTAGCAAACATCATACGGGTACCTTTGGCCATTTACAATATAACATGGTTAAGATAAAGCATGGTCAGAAAAGAATAAAATAAATTCTGTTACTGATAAACCCTTTATTTCATGTATTCAGACTTTATCCAGTGTAGATCCAGATCAGCCAGCACATAGGATATGCTATCTGCTCTTGATCTGCAATGGATGCTTATTGGTCAGAAATAACCATTTAAATCTAAAAGTGAGCAGTGTTAATTCAGATCAGATGGCACAGATATGCTGGCTGATCTCGATCTACACTGTTCACTTATGCCATAAAAGTTGTATCTAAGGAATATAAGGATTAAATTACAGATTTTTAGTTTTTCAGTTTTTCTGCTGCCTTTACATATATCTTTCTAACCTTATATAGACATGATTGATAGAAAAATGATCATATCTAAAATAAAATAAGATGATTGTTTAAAATGCAACGTTACCATTGTTTTAGAGGACTAGATCACTCAGTATTTTCACCAAGACCTGTTTTAAGTAAATTGAAATAAATGTACCATCCATGCAGCGGATGTTTTATTTAAATAGTAAATATCACAAAAGTCAGAAAAAAGTACAAGATAATTTTGATTGATCTAGTATTTACAGTATTTTCCCCGACATTTCTTGGTATCAGAACTTGTTGTTGTTGTTGGCATTTATTGTTGGAATCATTTGTCTTGACACTTCCCAGAATTCCACGGGTATTATCTTGATAAAAATACAAAAAGAGATTTTTATTCAAGCCAAAATACATTTTAATGCTATTGATAAGTGATTTCGTGTTTCCCCATAAAGATTGAAATGTTGTAAAGATTGATAAGATTGCACGGTGAAAATGAAAGAACTGATTGTTAACTATAAAAATCACATATTTTTGAAGTACATTATCTTTTACTTATCTATTAATTTCTACACGGCTTTCACATTTTTGTTTATTATCATCATTATTTCGAGGTTGAAGTTTATCCAAAGCCTGAAATGAGATAATTCCTACATTTTTCTGAAAAGTTACATATTTATATATTACATATTATCTTACTTTCAGTGATTTATTACAATGTGTCATTTTAATATTTTTTATGAAATAAAAATTTGAAGAGAATAATACCAGTTAAATTATACAGCTTGTGTGGTCTCCACAGCACAAAAGACTTTTGCTTATGGTTGCTATGACATTTCAGGGTCAGATGCAAAATTTTCAGAAACTGGATTCGTTTGGGACAGACTAAGGATAGTTACACAATAATTTCCAACATTCTGGCTAAAATCCCCCTGAAATTAAATATTGCTGCCCGAATGGTCTGTGTTAAGGCCAAATGATCCCATTCCTGGAAATTATGCTTCCGACCTTGGCCAGCAATTCTACAAACTGACTTTAACCTTTTTAACCACCGAAAAAAACAACAACATTTCATGTTACTGGAATTAAGTTGATACATGCATCATGCACACTAAGGTACAATAACAAAATAACTGACTTCCTGGCAATAGTAGAGAAACCATTTTCTTTGATTCCTAGATGATTAATTAAACATAATCCAAAGGCTTTCTTCTGATTCCATGCCTGGAGGTAAATGGAGCATAAATTGCTCTTCTTGAAGACATAAATTGCTCATGCTCAATCAGTATTCCAGTGAGCTATCAACTTGGTATGTACACTGTGTAATAGCTAGGAGAATTAAAAAAGGTTCCCATCCAAAAGAGAAGCACCATCACAGTTGTTTCTAAACATTGATATTTGCAAATAAAAATGTGAGCCGCTTCTGTGCCGTCTGATCAGAATCTACACTGGTGGCATTTTGGACAGAAATAACCTAACAAATGTAAAGGCGAACAGTTTAGATCCTGATCAGACAGCATGGATGTGCCAGCTGATCTGGATCTACACTGTTCACCCTCACAATAAAGGTTTATCTATGGAGGAAAGGGTTAAGGGGAGCTAATCCTGGGATAATTCCTTTATAACCAGTGTATATCTAGATCAGCTGGCACATTGTTACCATCTGACCAGGATCTGCTATCTTCACATCTTAAATTCATTAGGTAATATTTGTGACCAAGAAGTGAAAAGTATAGATCCAGATCTAAAGTTACAGATGTGCAGGCTAATCTAGTGATATACAATGGACGCACTTAAAATAAATGTAATCACCCTGACAGAACCAGAACAAGAACCAGCTTTAAACAAGTGCAATTTATGTACTCTAGAAAAAATTCTGATAAAGAAGCCATTTGTAAATCTATAAGTTAATTGTTCAGTTATGCTTGTTTTATTGGTTTCGAAGTGTCTTGTGTAAAAAGCTCTTCTTCTCTAGTTATTACTGAAGCATTAAATCTTATTCCGCAGTCTAAAGGGAATTTTTATATTTTGCGATGGGCAGCATAATTACATTGTAACGCTACTTGACGAGTCCATTAACACCAAATATAATACCAGTTTTTCATTTATCGGTCATTACATCATCAGTTCTACATACTTATGTTAACCATTTCCTCCAAAGATATACCTTTATTGCATGGGCAAACAGTTAAGATCCAAATCAGCCGGCACATCCGTGCCATCTGACCAGGATCTAAACTGTTTTCATTTTTATTCATTAGGTTATTTCTGACGAAAATGTGACCAGTGCAGATCTTGATCAGACAACATGAATTTGCCGGCTGATCTGGATCTACAATGGTCGCACAAGCATAAAAATGTGTATATATGGAGGAAAGGGTTAAGCAGTGCTACACATGTTTGATATTGTAACAAGTAATACTATGTAAGTTCCGCTCACTCCAATCATGATTAATGTAGTTAACATTTTACTCTATATAATTATAATTATGGGTTTTTACATGTGTGGGACAAGTGTAGATCCAGATCAGCTGGTGCTACAATTATAATTTGTCAGATCTGGATCTACACTTGTCACATCATCTGGTCAGAAATATCCTAATAAATCTAAAAGTGAACAGTGTAGATCAAGATCCTGATCTACAGATGTGCCGGCTAATGAGGAGTAAAGGGTTAAGTGCTATAAAGTTATAAGTATACTGTATATAGCGTAGTTCAGCGCCATACAGTCATTAAGTGTACTGCATCTAGCATATTTAAGTGATATTGAGTCATTTATTTTACTGTATCTAGTGTTGTTAAGTATTATATAGTCATGTAGTGTACTGTATCTACAGTAGTTATGCACTATGTAGTCATTCAGTATACTGTATATAGTGTAGTTAATTGTCTAACAGTCATGTAATGTACTGTATCTACAGTAGTTAAGTGCTATTAAGTCATTCAGTGTACTGTATATAGTGAAGTATAGTGTCATATAGTCATGTAGTGTACTGTATCTACAGTAGTTATGCACTATTAAGTCATTCAGTATACTGTATAGAGCGTGTAGTTCGTTGTCTAACAGTCATGTAATGTATTGTATCTACAGTAGTAAAGTGCTATTAAGTCATTCAGTGTACTGTATATAGTGAAGTATAGTGTCTTATAGTCATGTAGTGTACTGTATCTACAGTAGTTATGTACTATTAAGTCATTCAGTATACTGTATATAGTGTGTAGTTCGTTGTCTAACAGTCATGTAATGTACTGTATCTACAGTAGTTAAGTGCTATTAAGTCATTCAGTGTACTGTATATAGTGTAGTTTAGTGTCATATAGTCAAGTAGTGTACTTATCTAGTGTAGTTAAGTGCTATATAGTCATTTAGTGTACTGTATCCAGTGTTGTTAAGTGTCATACAGTACTGTACTAAAATCAGAAAATGATCAGTAAATGTGCTGGTGCACAAATTATTTATGGTGTTGTTCAGTGGGAAAATATATGCATCTTTAACTGATAGCAGGGATCATAAACTTTGTCAACTTTATTTTGACAATTTGACATTTCATTTTCTTTTCTGAAGTAATTTGAGAGGTAATGACAAAACTGACATATCTCTATCTTGTTCCTTTTATGTGTTACATCTGTTATGCACTTAATCGTCAATATATTAAAATAAACACATGGAAATTATATAGTTAAAGAGAATGATCCCAGAATTCCCAGCAAATCTGATCTAATAAGAGGCGGACTTAAAGTGCATTTGCAATAAAGTCTAGGATATTTCTATCATATCTTCATTTTATGACTGTATCTATCATTCCTGGCTTGCAGTTTCATTCAATTTCAAAATTTCTGTCAAGAACTGTTTGGAAACATTGAAAATGCATTATCTGATATGGTGGCGGTTTTCTTGAAGTTATAATTAAGATGGTAAGATGTCCACATTATTGGAACATCCCAGCCAATCTGTGTGAGTGTGTAATGTAAGCTCGCTACATTGTTCCTAAGTTTTTGTTTATTTTCTCATAACAAAACAGTGATCTTGTTACACATTTTGACAATAAAATGGTATTTTTACCGCGAATTGCATAATAATTAATGTTGTCTGCTCAACATTATGACGTCGTTTCAAGGATTAACGTCAACTGCCCGAAGGTACCTTTTCCCGTGGCGTGCCTCATTTACAAAAATTAACCCATTAACACTTTACTCCATGGAATATGGCTTTTATTAATGTACGAACAATTTAGATTCCTGCTGTCTAATCAGGATCTACACTGTTAGCTTTTAGATTCTTTAGTTTATTTCTGACCAGTGAAGTGAGCAGTGTAGAGTCCAAGGGGAGATAGAAAACTGAATTACCCAGGATATAGGAAATAATTTTGTTATAATTTCAGATTGTGTTGGAGACCCATGAGAGAGCGAGGGAGTACGACCAGGTTGCTGTGGACCTCGGATCACCCATCAACCCTGATATCATCATCAACGGCAATTACATCTATGCCATGAGCAAACAGAAGGTATGATACCATTCAATTTTATGGTGACCTATTTTACACGGTATCCACAAATTATGTAAATTGGCACATGATTATTCTTATGAAAACACTATTAAATCTTAAATTTCTCTGGGACTTGATTCTTATGAAACATGCTAGTAAATTTTAAAATTTCGCTGGGACTTGATTTTGCACTAAACTTTGGAACATAAAAAAACTATATATAATTCGCTAGAGCCTAAAGTTTCCATACAACTATTCTGATTGACTTTTCCTTGCAGATTCTATGTCCATAAATTCACTGTTTTGTCCAAGTGCAGAGAACCTGAAAATAAATTCTGTGAAGATTAAAGCGAACACAGAAACACGTCTCTAAACACCTCTTGAAGAGCCTCATTTTCAACATTTCAAACAGATTTAATCATTTCCCGTTGAAATTAACTTCTCTAAAAAAATTTGCAAGCACTTAATTTAATATTTGGAACAGTGTAATGCTCTGCATTCAAATTGATTTCAATCTTCATGATTTCCATCGTTGAAATCATGTTTTTGCCGTTGGATCAATCACAATGGTCTTTTTCTTCAACAAAACATTCTCTTCACTACACAATAGTTAGCGTTCGCTTGGAAATTTTATTAAGTTTCTTGACATGAAAAAAACTTTGGAAACAATGCATGCATCTGCATTGCTAGAAATGCACGATACTCTGTAATTGATTTTTATAGAAATAGCAGTTTATGACATTTAGCGTATTACAAAAATTTCATTTCTGGAATTGCCAGTGGGGTAGTAATCATGAAAATATAATGTTCATTTTTGCGATATTCATGTTACAAAATTAATGGCGATGTTACACAAGTTGATAACGAGAGAAAAAACAATGAATGCCTCTGGACGAATCTTCTGATCTTCGAATAATAGAAAATGAGCGAGTGCACGAAATTTTCACACTTGTCACAATTTTGATGGAATTTAAAGGTACCTATTCACGAATCAGGACGAAAATATTATGTGTTTTCAAATATCAAAACTTATAATTTAAAATGTAGAGAACATTTTAAGAAAGTAAAATTGATGAAATATTCCTACACAGTCAACCTGCAAGTGAATATATTTAACCCTTTACTTCATAGACACACCTTTATTGCATGGGCAAACAGTGTAGATCCAGATCAGCCAGCACATCTGTTCTGCTAACCAATTTTAAGTGGGGTGAATTGAGCCTTTTTGTCTGAAAGTATCATGGCCCAAGATAATAAAACGGAGAATGGAAACCGGTTTCAAAATGTGACCAGTGCAGATTCTGATCAGATGGCACAGATGTGCTAGCTGATCTGGATCTACACTGGTCGCACATGAGTTTAAATGCATAGATATGGAAGAAAGGTTAAAAAGCCAACAATTTAGATCCTGATCAGATGTCACTAATGTCCAGCTGATCTGGATCTACACTGTTTGTTCATGCCATAAAAGTCATATTTGTGGAGTACAGGGTTTAATTTTCATGAGAAAGAAAGTTCATTGTTTTTTTTTAATCCATTTTAGTGTATTCCATAATATATGAATTTAAATTTTATAAAATGATGTTTAATAAAAATTAAAATTTTGTGGATTTTTAAATTCTGTGATAAATTCATCAATTAAAATTCACCTTAGAACTAAATGATGTTGACAATGATTACGATTGTCAGCCATCGTGTTATGAATTTGTCTAGAAAATCAGAGTTTAAAAGCATCGGTACACAAAAGCCCTACCATGACAATCACAGAAACATCTGTCGTGTTCTTTATAGGTTTTACTCAGGCAAACTATTTACTTTCCTTACGAGCGAATCTGTCAACTCTACAATGGCGTGTTGAATTCTTATGAGCAATTTTTGTCATTTCTATCTAAATGTGATACTATTTTCAAGACAAATACATGTGAAAAAGACATGTTTCATTCATAGATCTTATAAATGAAATCCTTGTGAAATACCGAATCATCATGAAATAGCGTGTTAATGTCGCGGCCATCATTATCCGGAGGGAATTTCTTTTTTGTTTCAAGATCACTTCAGGGGGATGTTTCGTATTTTCAGGATACATTGTGGATGAAATATAGATGATATTTATTTGGGAGATGAGGCTAGAATTGCCTTTTGGCATTCAGCTGATGACGGAACAATGTTCTAGCGCTTTACGTTGTTCTAAAGCTTCATCCACCAAATTAACCCTTTCCTCCATATAAACGCATTTTTACGCCTGTGCGACCAGTGTAGATCCAGATCAGCTGGCACATCCGTGCCATGAAAGGCAGAAATTACCTAAGGAATCATGAAGCAAATACTGCAGATCTTGATCAGATGGCATGGATGTGCTGGCTGATCTGGATCTACAGTGAGCACCCATGCAATAAAGGTGCATCAATAGAGCAGGGTTAATGTTATGGTCTGTTATCCACGGGTGAACAGTGTAGATCCTGATCAGCTGTGCTGTCTGGTCAGGATCTAAAGTATTTGAATTTTGACTCATTGGGTTATTTTTGCCAAGAAGTGAACAGTGTAGGTATTGATCTGTGCCCAAGGTTATAAACCTGAGCATGGAAACCAGTCTCAAATCTCAAGCGTCTGATTGGCAGCCAATCAGATGCTTTAGATTTGAGATTGGTTTCCATTCTCAGTTTCATAACCTTGGGCACAGATGACACATGTTGATCTACACTTTTGGCACATGTCGAAAACCCATGTACATATAGAGTAAAGGGTTAACTGTCTTTATTTACTGAAAAGCAAACAGTTTAGATCTGGATCAGTCTGCACAAAAGCTTTGGCTGATCTGGATCTATACTTGTTACAACTGTGACTAATACTCTGCTAACCAATTTTAAGTAGGGTGAATTGAGCCTTTTTGTCTGAAAGTATCATGGCCCAAGATAATAAAACGGAGAATGGAAACCAGTCTCAAATTGCATGCATCTGATTGGCTGAAATGTCGACTGATGGCCATTTCAGCTAATCAGATGCGCGAGATTTGCTACAGGTTTCCATTTTCAGTTTTATAATCTTCAGTCCATTAGTAATTTGTCCTGCCTGGATGCTGTTTCTGCCCCATCTTTTTAAAACCTGTTATTAGGCATGTTGTCTGCTGAAGTTAAGATCTTTCAAATTTGACTTTAAAATTTGTCTTCAAATTGTCTGGTAAGCCGAACTGGTACCGCAGTGACATATAATATGTCGGGGCATCGAAATTCCCAAGAAAATTTATGTTGCAAAGGGATTGTTGAAATTTTTTCTGGAATTACAAGTTTAGCCATTAAATTAGCATCTTGAATTTGAAGTCTAGCCCACCTTGTACATGGGGAATAGTGTAAGTTGTAACCAGTCTGCTGTGATCTACAGTCAGTTTTAAAAAACTTATTAACTCCAAATGCAGCTTTAACCCTTTCCTACATATATACGCCTTTTTACTCGTGTGCGACCAGTGTAGATCCAGACAGCCGGCACATCTGCAATGGTCGCATTTTGGTCAGAAATAACCTAACGAATCATAAAGCGAACGGTGCAGATCCTGATCAGATGGCATGGATGTGCTGGCTGATCTGGATCTACACTTTTCGCCCATGCAATAAATGGAGGAAAGGGTTAAGACAGATATACATAAAATAAAAAGGAATACTGGTACTAATTAACTATCTTGCTCGATAGCGCCACCTACAGTTCACTTTTTATGTTGGCATTTGTTTAACACCTTGCTCCTACCGCCACTTGCAGACTACTTTTCAATGTTGGTTTTGGTTTACCATCGTGGCTGACATACCTGTAAAACACTTTACAATACTGGCATATGTTTGCCAAGTTGCTCCTACTGCTACCTGTCGACCACTACATGTCTGTGGATATTAGAATTATTCTTTAAGAACCTTAATGATTAACAGTGGCATAGCTACTATAAGGCCCTGTAGGCCCGGGCCTACAAGTTGAACAAGAAAATGACATTTTCAAAAGTCACAAATATACAATGAAAAACAGAACGGGGTGGTATAGTAACTTGTCTGTCACATGACTTCCAAATTATTGATAACGCACTATACTTATTTAAAAAAAAAATTACAGTACATGTACTTAACTTGGACATAAACTCGTGGACAGAAATCACAAAGAATTAAAGAAACATGAGATACTGGTCTTAACCCTTTCCTCCATATATATATATATGCATTTTTACGCATGTGCACGGATTAGCACAACTATTTGTGCGCAACAATGACTTTTCTATATATGTGATGATCGTGCTTCGCGCACAACCCAGTTACTATTCAAATCAATGCGGAAAATTTTTCTTCTATTTCTATATGCCGCCCATCAGAATTTGAATCGCAACTTTGGCGGCTCCATAAAGCATCTTAAACCATATGTACCTTTAAAAATTTACATACCTGAAAAGCCACATTCAAGTAGAATCAATATATGTAATCCTTTATAAATAACGGTTTCGTTTTTTATGCAAAACTTTTAAACCTCCACCCATGTCAACAAATCTCGATTTCGGCACTTAAAGTTTACCTGACTCACGTTAACGATAAATAACAGAATTTAAATCAGGTTGATTTCCACCACAGTTTTGATGGTAACTGCTTGAGACGTAAAGGACAGACATCTGTAAAAAGTCAGTATGATAATGGGTCTGTGCTTGCAGTCGAATTATTGAGACTAGTGCACAGATGTGCCGGCTGATCTGGATCTACACTGGTCACACATGCGTAAAAATGAATATCAATGGAGGAAAGGGTTATTTTCCAGACTTTGTAAGAATTTCTAATAGAAAATTTGTGAAAAAAAAATTTTCCAGCTTTTTTCTGAAAAATCATAAAACAAAAATAAACACAGCAGATTATTCATGAAATTCATCTGTTTATGAATTACAAAAAGCTCTGCACTTCCTTCAAGAGAAATTTCAATATTTCGCGCATTCAGCAAATCTGTCATTATGAGCTATTAAAACTGAAAAGAAGCCTTATAAACACATTTTAATCAGTCTTTGCATGCAATGATGTCATTTTCCCAGAGCAGCCTTTCCGTTTCCCGCAGGAGGTAACGTGCCCAGTGATTAATTTGTTTACTAGATTAGAAAATCTTTCACAGAAAGGAGTCTGGTTATTTTGTACTAAAATGACAGTTTTTCCATATTAAGAAAGTCAAAATTTCTAAATTACATTTTGTACGAACCAGAATTTACGCTTTTCTACATTTAGAATGTTAATGAACAAATTTAAACAGTTTTCAGTTAATTTTAGCCAAATTTCTGTCATTTCTGTGCAGAATTTCATTGTTTGAACAGTAAGGTTCCTAAAAACTCGTTAATAAAAGTCGCGTTTAAAGTACCGATATAGATACAAAGACAAACACAATATTGCCTTTGACAACACAGTACTAATATACTGCAGGATAAGCATGACAGAAACTTTTCAAGGAATGTTACTGCAAAAATTAAAATATTTTCATATTCGTGGGTTTTAGTAAAATCAGTAAATTTGTCATTTTCGTGGGCTCTTAATAGAAATTTGCCGTATTTAAATTTTCCTTTTGCATAAACAGATAAACTGTAGTATCAGGATCAAGTAATCCAAGAAATCAATAAAAAAACTTTCTCGGCTTAGTTCCAAAAAGGGGACACAGACTATAATTAGGTAGATAACATAATTCCTGTGTATGCCATGTAATTTTTTTTCATACAAACTTGTATATTTTTAACCAAAAAAAATAAATTTTTGGTCTCATGTCATAATCTCATAGAAATACTTAAGTTACAGAATACTTAAGTTACAGATAAATCCAGGCCTGAAGTTTATAAAACTGAGATTGGAAACCAGTCTAAAATCTCATGCATCTGACTTGCTGAAATGGCAACCAGTCACCAATCAGATGCTTGAGATTTGAGACTGGTTTTTATTCTCAGTTTTATAATCTTGACTCTTGAGGCCAGAATTTTTATGATTCTCAGAATAACCTAGTTTAACATTAGTGGCTGCCGGTCATAATCTTCTGAAGATCAAACAAATCCATTTTTACTGATATACATTGCATGTAACAATGACATTAAAACAAAGCAATGGCGAATCAATTGCATCTCATGGTAACAATGACATATTTTTCTTCTGGTGAACTTATTGATTTGTAATCATCTCTTTTCAATTGTTGTATGCTATGGGAGTCAATTTTCTTAATTTCTGTAAGTCAATACTTAAATTGTTAGTGTTAACCAAGTTTGTTTGTAAGTACCAATTACTTAGTAATTAACTTCAGCCTTCTGAACATGGGTCAACATAGTTAATATTAATTAATCATAACAAGTCTGGAGTAAAGTGGCCTACAGATGTCAGTTTTAATCTAAACCAGTCTGTAACAAAGTGGTCTATAGATGTCAGTTCTAACTTAACCAGTCTAAAAAATTGCGGTCTACAGATTTCAGTTCTTATCACATAAGTAACCAGTCTAACAAATTAGTCTATAAATGTCAGTTCTAATCTTAACCAGTCTACAACATAGTGGTCTACAGATGTCAGTTCTTATCTCATAAGTAACCAGTGTTATAATACAATGTAATAACAAAGTGGTCTATAGATGTCAGTTCTGATCTTAACCAGTTTACAACAGATGTTAGTTCTTGTCACATAAGTAACTACATGTAGTTTATAACAGTGGTCATGGAAGAAAAGATGAATGTTGTCAAACAATTTTATTTTGAATTTTGACCTCAGATGAAACACAAAAGAAGACAGTCTTTATGAGGAATGTTAAAAATAAGCATTTAACCATCTGTTCAGTTCATATCGCATTTTAATCAGAATGTTTTTACTTTTTATACAAACTTCTGTAAATACACCCTCTGTTCTGTTGATAATATGGTGATTGTTTTATGTTTTGTAGATTGCTAAGTTGATGTTGAGCAGTTGTGAATGGCACACAACATGTAGCGGCTGTCTAGCTGATGGGGATCCATTCTGTGGGTGGTGTGTCCTTGACAACAGGTAAGTCTATTTTTAGACTAAGAGCAAACAGTGTAGATCTGAATCTACACTCTTTGGCTATGCAAAAGTGATATCTATTGAGAATAGGGTTAAGTTAACTCTTTTCTCACTGTAGTATGGCTGTTAAACAGTGTAGATCCAGATCAGAAGAAACATCTGCATCATCTGATAAGTATCTTCACTGTTTGCCTTTTTATTCATTAGTTGTTTCTGACCAATAGGCAGCCAGTGAAGATCCAGATCTGAAGGCATAGATGAGCTATTTGATCTGCGTCTACAGTGGTTGCACATGCAATAAAACCTGTAGTTAAATTTTATTATGAAGTATGATTTAATGTGCCACATCAGATCATAGACCAAGCGATATGATTCGTATGTAAATCAAATGATGACATAAGTCAATATTAACAGAGGCAGATCCGGACTGTTCATTGGAGTTGCTCCTACCAGCTTTTTTGGGAGCAATATTTAATTTTCATCAGGATTTAGGCCAATAATTTATAAATTATCATAAAAATACCCAACAGGGGCAGATCCAGAGTGTTCATTTGAGTTTCTCCAACTTGCTTTTTGGGCAGCAATATTTAATTTTCATCGGGGTTTTGGCCAAAAATTGAAAAATGATCATAAAAATACCAAAAGACTGCTCCAAATGAACCACCAGACTGGAATTCTTGTGTCAGATGCATGTTAGGTTTTCTCTTCTTTTTTGCTGCGTGGGGAGGCTATGTTTTGTGAGTGTGGCGATTCCTGATATGCATATTTCACTTTTTTTCAAACATGAATATGTGTTTGTTAAGATCAGTTTTTAAGATTGATTTATCTGATAGTGGAATAAGTATGATAAGAAGGAACATCAGTCTGCCGTGTGACATAACCCCAATAGTACATCAGGTCAATCTATTGATGCGTTCTAGTAATTAGGATCTAAATGAGAAATGAAATGACAGAGTCTAGCCAGTTATCTCTGATCCTGTATTAAAAGATAATGAAAAGATTAACCCTTTACTCCATATATACACATTTTTACGCATAAGCTACATGTGTAGATCCAGATCAGCGGGCACATCCTGCCATTGATCAGATATAACCTAACAAATCATAAAGTGAACAGTGCAGATCCTGATCAGATGGCACAGATGTGCCATCTGATCAGGATCTACACTGTTCGCCCACACAATAACTTAGGTCTATGAAGGACAGGGTTAATAGGCAGAAAGTCCTGGGTCTTGGTTTGTTTCTTTGTTACCTTTAACCGTTTTCTTCATAAGTATTGGTTTTATGGCATGTGCAAACAATGTAGATCTAGATCAGCTGGCGCATCTCTGCCATCTGACCTGGATCTACACTTGTCGCTTTTTGGCCAAAAATAACCTATTTTATCAAAAATGAACAGTGTATATCCATATAGATGGCACAAACTAATGTTACTATATAATCAGTAATTGTGCTTCTGGGTGTTATAAACAACTAAAGTTACTATCTAAAAATGTTGTACATTTTATGACGTCCCTGTTGAAACCCTGTTGCCAAGTTTTGGGTTGGAGCCAGTGTTTTTGATGACATGCAAGGAAGTGTATTATTGCCTTTTATGACAATTGTCTGACCCTTTACTCCATGGGATATGGCTGTTATCCCATGGGCATACAGTGTAGATCCAGATCAGCCATAACATATGCACCGTCTGACAAGGATCTACACTGTTTGCTTTAGATTCATTACTAAGTTATTTCTGACCAAGAAGAAAGCAGTGTAGATCCAGATCAGATGGCATAAATGTGCCAGCTTGATCTGGATAAACACTGTTTGCACATGCATTAAAATGATATACTTGCAGATGGAATAAAGGGTTAAAAACCTAAAGCTCTGTGCTCTTCATCAACGGAGATCATTGGTTCGTTAGAGCAGTTAAGTAAAATAATTAAGCATACATTTGCACATTAAAGGAAAATGCCACTATGAGAAATTGCCTATTGATACTGCCACAATTGTGTCACATCTGGAAATTAAACTTTCTTTTTAAGTGTAATCAGCTATACTTTGTTTGATATTACATCCAAATGAAACAGCAATAAAGAAGTAAAATAGCCGAGATTGCAATGCAGTGTCAAATAGCTTGGCTCTGTTAAGTACAGGGATTCAACTTTTCACGCACAAACTTTTAGATGAAGGTGTTAATTATTGCTTAAATTATTAATAATAATGAATTAGAATTTGTTAAAGGGTTTTCAGGAATATGAAAAGTTAAGAAACGGTTGAATATTCATAATCAAAGATAAAATTGCTTTATGATTGAAATTTTATTCATGGCTGATTATTGATTGACACTAAGTGTGAATATTGTTCAGTTATGAAGAGATCAAAGAATGAAAGATTGATAAAATAAATGAACCTTGTTTTGACAGCCGATAATTGGGAACTTTGATGTCACCTTTTGTTCGATTTCATTTTTTTTCTTTGAACGCATCTTGGCACTGTTTATAAATCTGAAGAAAACTGGTCTACTGGAATAAAAATGCAAAAGCCCCCTTTACAAAAAAATAATTTTTTTATTAAATTTTTTTGATGAATTAAGATCAGTGTTGGAAATAACACAGTTCTGCAAAACAATAACTTGTGCCTTTTATCTTTAGCTAAAATTCGATTATCATATCTATCTGATGTATGGCTTTCAGACAAAATATCAGGCTGTGAAGAGTTTAGACACTTTTTTGCAAAAGCAGTACCAATAAATGTCATAAAAAATTTTTGCTCTATTTAATCTTTTTTGTCTGAACTCAAAAGACTTCATGAATACAGATTTTATTGCGTATGCCACCATTGTAGATCCAGTTCAGCTGGCTAGTGGAAAAGTTTGATAATTTTCCATGCAGATCAACCAGCACATCCATGTCTTTAGATCTGGATCTTCACTGGCTGCCTATTGGTCAGAAACAACCAAAGGAATAAAAAAGACGCGAAGTGTCAATTCTCCACACTAGTAAATTTTTCTTTGACACGAACCATAATAAGTTGATTTAAAATAATGAATTGCATGAAGCTGCAGGAAAACATTGAGGTTTGTTCCAAAAAAAAAAGGTATCAAAAACAAAAGAAAAAACTGCAGACAAATCTTTAAATTCTTGTGTAGATATAGTAGATGTGCCACTTTTTCTCATGCATTTTTCATTTGTTTGCAGATGTACGCAACAGAAAGAATGTCGAGTATCGTCAAGTGATCGTTGGTTGTACGGACCTCCTGGTCAGACATGTGTGGCTATCACAGACGTTTCACCACGATTAGTCTCCGTCTCAGCTAGTGCAGTGGTAACATTTGTTATGATCCTTAATCTTAATTAACCCTTTCCTGTATAGATACGCATTTTTACGCATGTGCGACCAGTGTAGATCCAGATCAGCCGGCACATCCGTGCCGTCTGATCTGGATCTGCACTGGTCGCATTTTGGTCAGAAATAACCTAATGAATCAAAAAGCGAACAGGATCCTGATCAGACGGCACGGATGTGCCGGCTGATCTGGATCTAAACTGTTCGCCCTAGCAATAAAGGTGTGTCTGTACGGGAAAGGGTTAACCCTTTACTTCATGGGACATGGCTGTTATCCATACCCAAACAGTGAAGATCCAGATCAGCCATTTGATAATGATCTACACTGTTTACTTTTTGATTCACTTGGTTATTTCTGACCAAGAAATGTACAGTGTAGATTCTGGTCAGATGGCATGGATTTGCCAGCTGATCTAGATCTAGATCTACACTGCACATGCAATAAAACCATTATATATGGAGTAAAGGCTTAACTTATGCTCCAGATCAGTCTGCAGATCAGGGCTAAAGGTTATAAAACTGAGCATGGAAACCAGTCTCAAATCTCAAGCATCTGATTGGCTGAAATGGTGACTGTTCGCCTTTTCAGCCAATCAGATGCTTGAGATTTGAGACTGGTTTCCATGCTCAGTTTTATAACCTTGGGCACTGTGCAGTGCACAATTCCCACTTTTTGGCCAAAATATTTCAGTAAATCTAAATGTGACCATTTTAGATCCAGATCAGTTTGATCTGGATTTACATATAAACCATATCCCATGGAACAAAGGGTTTGACTTTGACAGTGACCTATCACCTGTACCTTGATGTTATGTTTATTTATTCATAACTTCACTTAAAACACCCCCTATAAACAAGGAATCAACTCGCATGATTTCAGAGTAAGTAACATTACATAAGTTCTGTCATTTGTTCCATGGGATATGGCTTATATCCCATACTTATATCCCATAGGCAACCAGTGTAGCATGCAGTCTAATCAGGATCTTTACTATTCACTTTTAGACGAATTAGGTTATTTCTGACCAAGATACAGACAGTGTCGGTCCAGATCAGTCTGCACAGATGTGATGGGTTAATCACCTAATGATGTCTGATACAATTTATTTTTGTAACATTATTTGTCTGCTGTAACAGGAAGTTCATTTTTTAACTTGTAGACAGTTTACCTTGTCTGTTATTAATCAGTCTCAGCTTTCACAAGTTTGCCATTGAATGTAACTTGAGTTGCTGACCAGGAACTTAGCTAATAAGAACACTCTTCAAATTACCATTAAATATAGAAATATTGTTTTTCCTAGCAGTTGTCATAATTATGCATAGTGACATTAAGTATGAATTTTATTTCACACAGTAAATTAACAGTTTTATGCAGCATATAATTTTTAATTCCATATAATTGAAGTAAAACAGAATTCATTTCATACTTTTAAAAAAATTGAAAATGTTGGAACTATGGCTACATGCTGGGCCGAATATTACCATATAGAAGTCAGAATAGAGACCAGTCTCAAATCACAAGCATCTAATATTGGCTGAAATGGAGACTTGTACAATACTTCAGTATTGCAGTATTTCATTGTGTCATTACAGGAATCACTTAACCCTTTATTACGTAATATACACATTTTATAAATCGCATATGCGACCAGTGTACATTCTGATCAGCTGGCACATCCATGATCATTATCTGCACTGTGCCCAAGGTTATAAAGCTGAGCATGGAAACCAGTCTCAAATCTCAAGCATCTGATTGGCTGAAATGGCGACCAGTCGCAAATGCTTGAGATTTGAGACTGGTTTCTAATCTCAGCTTTATAACCTCCAGCCCTGTTTGCTTTTTAGTCAGAAATAACCTAATAAATCAAGAAGCGCACAGTGCAGTTCCTTATCAGATGGTACAGATGTGCTGGTTGATCTGTTCGCACATGCATTATGATGTCGACAGCTTCAAAAACATTTCTTGGAGAAATATAATCTGAAAGAAACACAATGGAATCAAAGCCAAGCGAGATGATTAACAGCATACCTGTGAACCCTCCTGGTGTAGGCGGGAGTCTCAGGATTTTTTAGGTCGATCTCACGCCTCACGCATATTTGGCAGTTTCTCATGACTTTTTGTATTTGCAGTTATATAAATAAAATAGACAGATTTTCCATTAGAAAAATATAATTATCCCAAAGTTGCCAAATCTTCTGCTTACCAGACCGATTTTAATTACCCTGTCATAAAACACTTGCAGTTAGGTGTCATTATCTTGTCAGTTAAAATATTCAGGCAGCGACAAAACACGGTACGGTAAAATCTCACGCTTTTTCACCCCAATCTCCCACTTTTTTAAAACCAATCTCCCACCTAAACAAGTTAAAAGGTTCACAGGTATTGGAAATTTAGGAAATTGGAATCAAAGAAATTATGAATTACAGTATTTCACTTTTTCTTTACACAAATCATATAATGTTGTATATATTGCAGTTGTACCTAACGATCTACCAGTTACCAGACGGTAGTAACTACACCTGTGTTTTCCCGGAACTAAACAGAACGTCCCCAGCCCAGGTCTGGTCACATGGCGTGTTTTGTGAAGCCCCAGATATCAGGGGCACAGGAATTATTGTCAAAGGTAAGTTCCTTAAATGGATTACAGCATAATCTCTTTGGTTGGTCTGGATGTTAGTGCAGATCTTATAACAATCACAGTCGTTTGCCAGAAATGTACTTTTGCTCAAGTAATACTTCGGTCTCATTAAATTTGGCGGGATCAGTGCTCAAGGTTATAAAACTGAGCATGGAAACCAGTCTCAAATCTCAAGCATCTGATTGGCTGTAATGGCAGCCAGTCGCCATTTCAGCCAATCAGATCCTTGAGATTTGAGACTGGTTTCCAAACTCAGTTTTATAACCTTCAGCCCTGATTTCAAGCAAATGACAAAAATGACATTTTCATGTGGGAATTAATTTGGGTTCTTCTCATAAGACTAGATATTCTGTGGTTTGATTTTGCTACGGTTTGAACGTGCGCTAATCCTCTATTGCAAAATTTGCAAAAATTTAAACTACAGGAAAATATGATGATACCACAGTAACATGCTTAATACATTTGAACCTGATTTTAACAGCCACCTGCAATTAGCAACCACCTGTCTTAACAGTCAGTTTGAATTTGTCCTAAACTGACATTTTGTTCTTATTTTTACCTGTCTTAAACAGTTACCTTTGTTAAGCAGCCACTTTGATACTCCCTTGGGTGGCTGCTCAATATATGGTTGACTGTATGACTTCCTGTTGTCCGAAAGGCTTTTGAAAGAATAAATCCGGCACAAACCCGTAGTTATTTCTGGTTAAAGCTACAAATCTGCAATAATTCAACTCTTCTTTTGCAAAAAATAACCTGTCGTGCAAGTCTAAGCTACATGTAAGTTTTAAATAAATCATATTATATCACAGTCTTTCCTATTTAGGATATTTATATCTAGCAACATGTAATGGCAAGACAGTTTTCTGGATCACTATTATGACATACATGTATATGTGTTGGACATATTTTACAGGTAGCCAGGAGATGACGATTGCCCTGAACTCGAGCGAGACTGGTAAACTGTTTCTCGCCCAGAACTTCACATACTTCAACTGTACCAGCTTCTCCAGGTACTGTCTACTGTTCAGATCGCTTTAACCTATTACTCCATGGGATGTGGCTGTTATCCCATAAAGGAACATTGTACATCTAGATCAGCTGGCAAATCTGTGCTCTCTGATTTGTATCTACCGTGTTTGCTTTTTAAATTCACTTGGTTACTTCTGACCTTAAAGCAAGCAGTGTAGATTCAGATCAGATGACACATTTGTTCAGTGCACTATGTTTTGAAAACCTTGAAAAAGGCTCACATATCTAAGCCCTTTCGTAATACAGCGAAGTATCTAAGCTAAAGCATACCAAGGCCTCTCTAAAAATTTCCTCAGTGACAAATTCAAATTTGGGTTCGGCAAAACCCAAAATTAAAATTTGCAATAGTAAAAATCCTTTCTGGTATTGCCACAGCATTATAGAGATTTTTTTAAATTGTGAGAAACAGAAATTGTGCAAAAAAGAATGAAATAACTAAATTAATATTTGTATGTTTTACAGTTGCAGTGAATGCACTAACAACAGCTGGTCATGTGACTGGTGTATCTATGACAACCAGTGTGTACATGACTCTGTCAACTTTTGTCAGCCAGGAGTTGTCCTCAGTAAATCGGTAAGCGAACAATACGTCAACCACATTTTCAGTCTTCAGACTTGACTCTTCGGATATTTATTAGTTGAATGATTGTTTCATCTTCATAGAAAAATTTCATGTGTTGAGTGCAAAACAGTTGTTACTGCTTTTCTTAATTCATATACAGTTACGACTGTGTTGCACTCAACCCTCAAAATGGTTATAGGGATTTTTGTACTTTTCAAGGTTCTCCCAAATCAGGGCTCTTTTCCTGCAGTTGGATTTATTAACCCTTTATTCAATGGGATATGGCAGCAGGCTGTTGTCCATAGGTTAACAGTGTAGATCAAGATCACCTGACACATCTGTGCTGTCTGATCAGGATCTAGACTATAAGCTTTTACATTCATTAGTTTTGTGATCTTTAGACCTGGGCCCAAGATCATAAAACTAAGTTTTGAGATCAGTCTCAAATCTCAAGCATCTGATTGGCTGAAATGGCGACTGGTCGCCATTTCAGCCAATCAGATGCTTGAGATTTGAGACTGATCTCCAGATTTAGTTTTATGATCTTGGGCACTGGTTTGAAATTCGTGGAGACATGAGATTAACTTAATCAGTGTACATAAAAGAATGATTGGAATATATGTTGGAAACCCAAACAAATTATTTGCTTATGCCACAAGTTAACCTTTTCCTCCAGATTTTATCACATGTAAGACCAGTGTAGATCCAAAAGCAGCAAGCACAACCATGCCATCTGATCAGAATCTATACTTTTCGCATTTTTGTCAGAAATAACATAATACATCAAAAAGCAAACAGTGCAGATCCTTATAAGACAGCATAGATGTGCTGTCTGATCTGGATCTACACTTTCACTAAAGCCATGAAGGCATATCATATGGAGGAAAGGGTTAAATAATACAGATAGGACTCTCTCCTCAGCTTTAGATTGATATATGAACTCTGTGATATCTGTCAATTATTTTGTCTGGTTAAGAAATTAGGTCATTGGGGGTGAACACATTTTCCATTTTATCTTACTTATAGGACAATATTTTGTATGATTTTTTTTAATCTGAAAATTATTGTACTGGTAGGTAGTAAGGATGTAGTAATGTAAAGGAAAAGAGCCCTGGTTTTATAAATATGTATTTCTGTAAGAGTTTGTAACTATACTCGGCCAAAATAAAATGTATCCACTTTCTATGCTTATGTTCTCATTAATGAATTTTTTATTTAATGAGGAATTTGAACTTAATTTTTTAAATCTCAGTTGTATGAAAGGGATTACAAACTTCTGCTTTTACAAAATTCAAGATATAGAAGTGTATACTTTTTTATTTTGCTGAGTATAGTTCTATGCCTGAACATCCATGTTATGGGTTGACATTGTTTTTGAATGCCAGTTTCATACTTGATATATGCATCAGTGTTAACCCTTCGCTCCATCGGTAAAGTTTGTGTCACATGTGTGACCAGTGTTGATCCAGATCAGCCTTACCTGGTCCCAAGGTTATAAAACTGAGCATAGAAACCAGTCTCAAATCTCAAGCATCTGATTGGCTGAAATGGCGACCAGTCGCCATTTCAGCCAATCAGATGCTTGAGATTTGAGACTGGTTTCCATGCTCAGTTTTATAACCTTCAGGCCAGGATCTACACTATATTGTTTTAGGTTCCAGTCTGATTAGGATCTATACAGTAAGCATTTATGTCCATATCTGCCCGAGAAGCAAACACTGTAGATCCGGATTTGACTGACAGATCTACACTGGTTACATGTGATTAAAAAACATACCTCGTATAAAGGGGTTAACGTTTTTGGATGTTTCTTAATAAAGACATTCTACAGATCTTCCTGTCTATCTCTGTATGTTTTCATTGAAAGTGTAGGCTGCAAAATATATATAGCATGAGTAAACTATATATTAAAGGGAGATTAATCAACTGTTTTTAAGGGAGATAATTAGTTTTACAAATGATGCATTTTTAAATGCAAGTGATGTTTGTGTATTACATCAAAGACAAAAGTTAATTTCAAATGGTGAGCACTGCTTTTAATCAAAAAAGAAAAATTGGCATACATCCTACATGTTCCAGATAAAAAAGAAATGCTTTTCTAGACAGAAATATTTTTTAAATAAAAAATGGCACGACTTTTACAAGAAGCAAGTTACATTTTATATAGAGTGCTGTCAAAATTCATTTTTGATAGCAATTTTTTAATTTTTCAAGGTTTTTAATAATGGTTTGTGGAAATTTTTATATTGTCATTATTTCTTATACATAGAACTATACATTACTTGGTATGGCACTTCTACAAAAATCTCTTACCTCCCTTTAACAACAAATATGTTGATCTCCCTTTGAATCTCCAACTCTTGAACTTTGACTGTCAACTGATCTTTGATCTTTAGGAATCATCTCAACCCTCATCTCAGGTATATTTTCACGTTTGCATTTTTATATAATTACCGTCATATCCTGACTATAAGTCACATGTTTTAACATAATGGGGTGGTCCATTCTATTTACAAAGGATTTATTTTTTTGGTATCGAACTAGAGCAAGAACTTAACTTACAAATAAATACTTGTCAACCTTTCCTGAGGCTCAAGTGAGAAAGTTTATTTTAAAAAATTGAGATTTTGAAAATCCTTATAGACAAAGGA
This sequence comes from Corbicula japonica, assembly GCA_038501625.1. NCBI lineage: Eukaryota > Metazoa > Mollusca > Bivalvia > Venerida > Cyrenidae > Corbicula > Corbicula japonica. The sequence continues at coordinate 3,760,222 of JAZAYU010000059.1, read as the reverse complement.
AAAAATCTAACATGATACAGGATTGGCCTTTTAACTACTTTGTCTTATAACTGGATAATGACGGTATTTAAACTGAGAATGTTTTAGTCTGATTTAGCATTTAGCATTTAATTTTCTTACAGTACTCGGGTCTTGCCCGTAACTCCCAGGTAATATAGGTGTAGGTATAACTCTATAACAACATCTTACTCAGATTTGGGCCCTAGATTATAAAACTGAGAATGGAGACCAGTCTCAAATCTCATGCATCTGATTGGCTGAAATGGTGACTTGCCTCCATTTAGCCAATCAGATGCTTGAGATTTGTGACTGGTCTCTGATCACAGTTTTCTAATCTTTAGCCCATATTTGATGTGGCTTACTGTCTGACTCTGGAATAATGAACTTTTGTCAGAGCCAAAGATCATAAAAGCAATATTTGAGACCTGTCTCAAAAGCAGGCTTGTGATAAATCCAGTTGGAGACTTACTCTGGTCAAGAAAGCCAGATTTGAGACCTGTCTCAGAACTCTAGCATTCATTTGATTCATTTAGAGACTTAGTCTGGTCATAAAAGCCAGATTTGATACCAGTATCAAAAGCAGGCTGGTCTTAATTGCTTGAGTTTGGAGGCTTGTCTCCAATATCAGATTTATGATCTTATGCTCTGGCTTCAGAAGCTTGAAAAAAAAGATATTATGATAAAACCTCTGAACCTTTATATTTTGACATTAACTAATAATTGAAAAACAACAGTATTTACTGTAATTCATATTCATACTGAACTATACTCAGTGCTACTTTTTGAACTTCAGCTGGGTTGTATATAGAATACCATCGATACCTAACTAAAATAGGGTATAATTTTCCTCGAAATGTGAAAATTTTCTTTGGCTTTTTCATAAGTTAGGACTTTTAACATTTGGGCTACATGTAGATCAGACCAGAAAAATCAGTTGTCTGCCCTCAAATTTTGGAAAAGTAAGAATTTTTCAGATTCTTATACATGAACAAATGTAATTGAAGCCTCGTGAAACTTGGGACAGGTGAATGTGGGCACAGTGTTTATGCAAAGTGTGCTTCCCAGCCTGATTAGATTAGATCTTAAACACCAGAGTTACAGCCCTTGAATTGTGGAACTTTTATGAAATTGACATTAGTCAGACTCTGAAAGCTATGCTAGGAATAAGGCCTTGAAGGTTTTTATGTACCAGCAAGCTTTAACACTAAGGTTATGGCCCTTGAAATATGTAAAACTATAAAATGGACTTTAGTCAGACTTTGAAAGCTGTGCTTGAAGATATTCATATACTAGCAAACTAAAAGATTAAAATGGTGTCTCGTGGTATCTCTTGAAAAAGACTGTTGTTTGTTAACTGTGGTCTTCATTATTTAAGCTGATATGTTCATTATTCCAAGGCATAGCTGTATTCCAGAACTATTGCATCTATTTTCACTCTGCTTTAGATATATATTTGCAGTTCTTTTATATTAAGATATAAGCTAGCTTTAAAATCTGGCTAATCTAGGCATAAAACTGCTTTTTACTCACACTATATTTGAATAGACACTTTATTTCTTTCTATAATGTCATAATTTGTATTTACCATCAAATATTTTCGTATGTTTCAACAATAATTTTGCAAAGTTTTGGTATTCACTGGTTTTTTCTAACATGCTTTTTTATTAATCAGCTAAAATAAAATTCAAGCTTTTTTAATATTTGCTAAATTTGTACGTTTTGATTTATATGTACACACAAGAAAGTTTATCAATATACACTTTTTGTTGTAATGTAAGATTGTTGTACAAACCGTGTATAGAAATATAAAATGAATACTTCTTTCTTTTCACAATTTGGTTTAAACTACACAAGCATTAAATATAACCTTTTTTTAATTTTTTATAATGGCATATCATAAGAATTTTAAAAAAGTCACTTTTTAAACATTCTTCATCATGTGAAGCTGTTTAACATTACTTTTCTTTTTTATTACAGTTCTTACTGCAAATGAAAGGCCTTCGATTATTTTCAAGATAAACAGTGATTTTAATGAAATTACATAAAAACATCGTAATTACTATGATTTCAGAGAATTTCATCCCGTACAGGCATGAAGGGTCCACTCCACTGTCCTCGAATTGACAGTGAGCGGACAGGAAAAATATATGTTCCAGAGGGGATCGAGAAAAATGTCGTCATTCGGGGCATCAACTTTCCGCAGGTAAAAAATATGAAAAAACTTTGCTACAGTTAAACCTGATCAATTAAGAAAAAAAATAATTTCCAATTCCTCCTTGTTAATTGTGTATTCTCTAGATTTAAAACATTGTTTAATATGATATGCATTTAACAATTTATTTTACAACTCTCACAGTGTAAAGTTCTCTACACTTGCCGATAACATGACTGCAATGTGAAAAGGAAATATTAAAGTGGCATTTTGCAAGTGAATAGCATAACAAATTAGCACAGTTTATTTCATCACGTGAAATTGACAAGGTTTTAACCCTTTACTCCTTAGATAGGGCTTTTATAGTGTGTGTGCGAACAGTTTAGATCCAGATCAGTGTGCACATTTGTGCCATCTGATCAGGATCTAAACTTAACTTCTATATTATTTTGGTTATTTCTGAACTGGAGGCAAACATTGTAAATCCAGATCTGACGGTACAGCTGTGCTGGAATATCTGGATGTAAACTGGTCACCAATGTAATAAAGTATATAGGAGTATATTTTCTCCTTAGAGGAAAAACATTATAAGTAACATTGAAATATAAAGGTGATATACTGTTATTGCACTAATAGGTTATGATATATGAAGAAAAGCATTAAGTGATATTAAATATAAAAAAAGCAAGTAGAACCAGGGGTTCCACTCGCTGCTGAATCTCAAGGGTCATTTTGTCTGTTTTTAATGGATTCTCTCAATCATAAGACAATATACCCCTAATTTAAGAAAAAAATGACCCTTCAGCTAAAATCCTTGGGCTCAAAATAAGGCTTTTTGCAAATTTCAAGAGTCAAAGGGTCATCTCCCAGGTCAAATGGAACCCCTGGTAGAATCTTTTTTCTCTCAGCCACAAAAATTCATTATTAAAATGATTTTAGTAATTGTCAAATTATTTTTAAAATGACCGCTGATGTTAATTTTTCAGCCTGGTAATCTGAAGTATACATGTCATGTACGAGTTGGCGGAATCGAGTACCAGAGCACGGGTAGCTTGGGATATGACGGTAGCCTTGTTTGTCAACTCAAGAAGATGGTAGGTGTTTTATATCTTCTCATTGTTACTAATATAAAAGCTGACAGAATCAACTGTGGTATCATTTATTTTTTCGAGGATGACATTTCGGGCAGAAGCTGCAAATAATATTTTGTGTGGGCATCTATTTTTATTTTGGGAATTTTTTATTACATTATGGGAATTACAGGCTCATTTTAATAGATTTTCATTGTTACCCATGATGCTTGTGTTTAAAATATTTGTAGAATTTGTTTAAGGTTGCGAAACAAGTAGTTGTAATGGCATAAACCTGCTATAATGGAACGAAGATTAAATGCTCCAAAACACCCATAAATTAACAATTTTGTGGAGTGCAATAAACCCACTTTATTACCAGTGTGACATGTTTTAAGAGATCCGCATCTTCTTTTACAATATTTGAAATAATCTTTAAATCACAAAATAAACCAAGCATCAACAAAACTGCTGATTTCCGCCATTAAGCTTCAAATACAGTCTCAACATCCCAATTAATGGATTTCAAATGCAAGCAAATAAAACATTTAATGGCTAATTTTTATCTGAAGTCTTCTTAAATTCCGCAGTTTTTTAAGAAATATAATCATAAAAAAGAATTTGTTTAAAATTTGATACAGTTTGGCTTTTTTATGGCTGTATTAATGCCAAGGGATCAAAAATTTAATCCCACGGTTTAATTGGGCATGCTTTTATGAAGTGCAAAATATGTGTCTACTGAGGATGGGATATATAAGGTTATCGGCAAGATCAGATGTTTCTTTAATAGCTTATCTCTTGTTTTGTCATCATGTAGATAACTTATGCTGGGCTTTGTCAAGTATTATGTAACACAGCTTTATTCCACTAAAATCCTTTTGAAAAATTAAATAGAAACTCAGTGCTTTTACCCTTAATAATTTATATTCTTTAAAAAAATTGTTGATATCTCATGTGATAAACACCTAGGTATGAATATATAAATATATAATTTAATTATTTACATAATTCTTAACAGTTACTATTATCCACTATACTATAACTATTATCTGCTATTTTGTGGCGACATTAAGGTGGCGTTAACAAGCCATTTTGACTAAGGCACATCATTTCTGTTGTTTATATGTTAATCCAAGATGATGGTACGAACCGTAACATTGGAATAAAATACAGAATTATATCATGTTAATGTTAATTTATTCATAAATTTTATTCCTAATGCTAGTTGTAATAATAATTATGATTGTCATTCAAGTTTTTTTTTTACAAAATAACAAACAAAGATTGCCTAAAGAAAATGAGTGCAAATTGAGATTTCTTGTAAATGTTTGAAAAATCTTCATATGTGATATGCTATAAAAATTCATGGTAAGGGGTATCACATTATAGATTAAATAACCAGAGCCCCAGCCTAGCAGTCTCCCTAACTTGTACCTGGCCTGTAGTACAGTTCAAAATGTTATCATAAGGACTGATATTGACTGTATGATGTAAGAATATAGCATTATACTGTAGTATCATTATATTTCACATGGATTTATACTTCGCTTATTTTGCACTCATAAATCTGCAAATTTAAACCTTAGCCAATTTCACCATGTTATATTAATTTAATAGAAAAATACAAGAGTATGAATTTATTATTTCCCAAATATATCATATATGGCTGTTCTACAAAAATAAGTCCTTTCAAAATAAATTGATTCCACAGTAAACTTGAACATTTGCATGCCAAGAAAAAATCCTGTTTATCATATTCAAGATTTCAGATTAAAAGCCAGCAATAGAAAACATGTTTTTTCTGATATATTGTCTTCTATCGGAGATACTGTAAGATTAAAGTGTGCATGTTAAAACACATTATCATTAAAAGATGTTGAGAAAACACTTCAATGTCTATTAATGGTGACCTGATCAGATCTGGGATGATAAATTGCTTCAATAAATGAAATACAAGACTGAAAATGTAAATGATACATTTCATTCTATTCGTGGTAGGAAATGTTCTGATATGATTCACAGGTTTTAATTAAATCTCATTAAATATGTTTAAGTTGTAAATGTGGGGCACATTATGGTAATGGTAAACTGTTTACTCCTCATTTGTATACTTATATCCTAAATGCAACCAGTGTAGATCCAGATCAATCTGCATTGCATATCCAGCGAAGGATCCAGAGGGGTTCAGTGGGGTTGCTTGCACCTCCTTTTTTATCAGTAATGTTTAATTTTTGTGGGGATTTTGGTGAGAAAGTTGGAAATTATCATGTAACTACCCTAAGACTCCCTCAAAATAATTCCATTTCTAGAAATCTTGCATCTGGCCATGTGCCCAAGGTTATAAAGCTGAGCATGGAAATCAGTCTCAAATCTCAAGCATCTGATTGGCTGAAATGGCGACTGGTCGCCATTTCAGCCAATCAGATGCTTGAGATTTGAGACTGGTTTCCATGCTCAGTTTTATAACCTTCAGCCCTGATATCAGTATCCAGATCTGGATCTACACTATTAGTGTCTTGAAATAACCTAACAAATCTAAAAGCAACAAGTTTAGATTCTGACAAACAGCAAGGAGGTTATATATAGGATATCAATCATATCACTGGAGTAAAAAGTTATTTTTCTTTGTCTGATGTTCGTAAAAAAAAAACTGGACCAAAAACATTTTGTTGTATTTTTGCGGGTGAGGATATTCTGTATTGAGTGGTCTCTATATCACGCCACAATTAGTATCATGATCAGTTTTTTTGCAAATCTGGATCAAACTTAGCTAGAAAGATCTGGTTTTCCTAATTTTTTTAACTGCCTTTGCAAGGTTGTTTGTTTTTTGTCCAGGTGTTCGACTATAAGTTATCTTTATTTATGATTTATGCAGTGTACATTTCTTGGGTTTCTTTCAGATGATTCCATCATCTCACACATCTGGAATGTTTGAAGCCCCGATATATGTCTACTGGGGCGGCACTTACAGAATAGAAGACAAAATTGGATCATTGGGTAACCTACATTTATAATACTCTTTAACCCTTATACCCTTTACTCCATATGTGTGCATTTTTACTCATTTGCGACAATTGTGATCATTAGCTTTCAGATTCATTAGCTTATTTCTAACCAAGATGTGACTGGTGCAGATCCAGGTCAGATGGCTAGGAAGTTAAAGCTGATCTGGATCTGCACCAGTCACATCTTGGTTAGAATTAAGCTAATGAATTTGAAAGCTAATGAATCTGAAAGTGAGCATTGTAGATCCTGATCAGATGGCATGGACAACTGTTCTGGAAAAAGAGAATCTATCATTGGTATTCGGCGAAGATCAAGGTATCTCAACCCGAGGGTACTGCTTTCCAGACGGAAACGAGGCTCTGCCGAGTTTCCGTCTGGAAAGCATTGCCCGAGGGTTGGGATACCGCGATCTTCGCCGAATACCAATGATTGATTATTTTTCTCACTTACTTCTTGGAGATTTAAACAAAATTCTTTAAAATTAAAAAAACGCAAGATTTTAGAGAACTATTTCTTTTGCGTAACTTCCAGTTGGAACGGTAAATCAGCCACGAATACACAGTCCTGTCAAAGTTTATCAACCCTAACATGTAGGCCTTCAACAATATCGTTACAAAAATGAAAGAAAGGAAAAGAATCGTTTTTTCATTGAATGAAAACAGCTGGTTCATCCTTTGAAAACGGATCTGCGATTTTTAAGGTTACGTGATTTCGTCACAATCCGAAATTCAAAAAAATTGAATTGTACATACCAGTTGAAATATCCCGATGAAACAGCAGTATATTTCCTATTTTATTTTCCATACACTTTCTTCATAGATCCTGATGTTTAACGAAGCTCGCAACAGCGGTATAAGAATGAAACACTCTTAAAAAAGTAGCGTTTTCAGACTCATACCACGATAAACACTTCCAAGTTCCAGGGTTGAGAATTTAGCAACCTCCGAGTGTATCCTTTCCAAATGATTTTTGAAATAAATCCTGATAAAACAAAATCAACAGCTTGCTCTGTTTGAAAAAGTAAACATTCGTTTAATTACGTCACATAATAAACTTAAATGACGTAGTAATAAGCATCATGACGTAGGCTAAATCAATAATGAAAGTGCTCAATTAATACGGTGCGCAATAATACAAAAGTACGCGAGCACGCGGAGTGTTAGATAAGGCCATGCGAGATAAGGAAATCTCACACGGCTAAAAATAGAGATTTTTCTGTCTAGTAAGTGAGAATAACACTGTACAGCCATGCAATAAAAGTGTATCTATGAAGTAATCAGTGTAGATCCAGATAAACTTGCAGGCCAGTGCAGGCTGATCTGGATCTACACTGCGGAATTTAAGAATAGTTTGTTTTTTTTTATCCTTGGATTCTTGCATTAAAATGATACCATCAAGAATGTGTTCTGGAGATCTTTACAACCTGGCCACATGATTACATGTATTACACTAAGAATTGAAACCGGTCTTAAATCTCAAGCATCTGATTGGCTGAAAAGGAGACTGGTCTCCATTTCAGCCAATCGGATGCTTGAGATTTCAGACTGGTTTCAAATTTCAGTGTTATAATCTTGGGACCTGCATTTCTGGACTTTAATCATTCTTATTGGAAACTTTTATCATGGACCTCAGTAAAATACAGGTGTTTTATAGGTGTTAATGTCCTTTGGTATATGGAATATAAATGCAAATGAATTACATACAGGCAAAGTCTGTTAAAAGATTAAGAGGCATGCAATAAAATATTTATTTTGTATAACAGAGAAACAAGCATAACTTTTGGATCGATAAAATTTTATAAACAATATTAAATAATTACATATTTCAATTTTAAATCTTCAAATGACATTTTAATGATAATATTTTGTTCACATTACAGTGACGCTTTACCGCTGTGAGGTGCTTGCCAAGGGGGAATGTGGACTGTGTCACAATATTAACCACACACTGCCCCAGCTACAGTGTAACTGGTGTGACCAGAACTGCAAGTATCAGTCCTACTGTCACAGTCTACAACCAGAGCCGTGTCCTAAACCACAGATACAGATTGTATGTATTACAGTGGAGACAAATTAAACCCTTTACTCCTATTTCCTTTTAACCCTTTCCTTGATAGATACGCATTTTAACGCATGTGCAACCAGTGTAGATCCAGATCAGCCGGCACATCCTTGCTGTCTGATCAGGATCTACACTGGTCGCACATGCGTTAAAATGGTCGCATTTTGGTCAGAAATAACCTAATAAATAAAAAAGCGAACAGTTTAGATCCTGATCAGATGACACAGATGTGCCGGCTGATCTGAATCTAAACTGTTTGCCATAACAATAAAGGTGTATCTATACAGGAAAGGGTTAAATGCCCCCAGGGGCGTTTCATTTTCTGAAAGGGAGAAGGATTATTATTTATATTAATTTTTTTATTCTTGTATAAGATTCTAAAGAATGTTGGATTATAAATATGGATTAACTAATTTTTTCCCTAGAGCACTTATTAGGGGTGGAGCATTTTAAAAGGATTTTTATGGTATGCCTTTATCCCATTGTATTATTGGTCAAGCAGTGTAAATCCAGATCAGCTGGCACATCTGATCAGGTTCTTTACTGTTCACTTTTAGATACATTAGGGTTTTTATGCCCCCACAAAGATGGAGGCATATAGAGTTGCACTCGTCCGTCCATACGTATGTCCCCAAATCTTGTGGCATCAACTCCTCCTAAACTATAAGGCGGATTTCTTTCAAACTTGCACAGATGATCAAGCAGGATGTGTAGATGATCGTGAAGAAAGGATTTTTTCCTGCGACTATTTTTACCAGAGTTACGGCCCTTTGTTAATTTCAGTAGTTAAATCTTGTGACGTCGTTTTCTCCTAAACTACAAGGGGGATTTCTTGCAAACTTGCACAGATGATGAAGCAGGATGTGTAGATGATCGTGAAGAAAGGATTTTTCCCTGCGACCATTTTTACAGAGTTATGGCCCATTGTTTTTTTCAGTAATAATATCTTGTGGCATTAACTCCACATTTACTTTTGGACAGATTTCTTTATAACTTGGACACATTATCAAGCTGGATGGGTAGATGATGGGTAGATGATCATAAAGAAAATACTTTTTCCTGCTGCCGTTTTTACCACAGTTATGGCCCTTTGTTTTTTTTATTCACTTACATGTAAAGGACATTGTCTTGCAACAATTTTCACCAGAGTTATGGCCCTTTGTTTATGTTAGTTATTAAATATTGTGGCACTTACTCCTCATTTACTTATCATGATCACCACATGTTGTTAATACCTGGTACAAAATTTTGAAACAAATGTTGTTGCAGCAGTGGGGGCATCAGTGTCCTGAGGACACAGTCTAGTTTTTACTGAGATGTGACCAGAATAGATTGAGAGCAGATGGCATGGATGTGCCAGCTAATCTGGAGCTACACTGGACACACATGTGACCCATAAATATGGAGTAAAGTCAAGGAATTATTTACAGCATCACAATCTCATTTTCTTGCACTGTGAAACTGTTTTTCCAAAACAACAGACAACAAATATTAAGTATTTCAATTATCACGAATTTTATTATAAAATATGTTGACAGTATCACAGTATTAAGAGATTATTTTACATTGTGAAACTGGGATTTGATTTTCTTTAAATTGACCAGTTTACTTATGGAGTCATGCTCTGAAAACAAAAAGAAATTAAAATTCTCTTTTATCCATTAGGTTCATCCTCTGTCTGGGCCTATCGGTGGTGGTACATATGTGAACATTTCCGGCAAAGATCTCGGTTCCCAGTTTGAGGAGGTACAAAATGCTGTCAGTATTGCTGGTATCCGGTGTGCTCCACTACGAGATAGGTACCAACCCTCACAGTGGATAGTCTGCAGACTGGGACCAATCTCATCCCCAAAACAAGGGGAGGTTACTGTAGCTCTACCTAATCGTCCAGCAGTAAATTTTAACCAGAAGTTTGAGTATAAGGTAATGGAAATGTGTTATTCTGTGAAACTTTCACTTGGTATATGGAGAGAAATGTTCATTGAATCATCCATGATAACTTTAGGTTTTATGCAAAAGTGACATATCACATATCACATAATATATTGCAGCGTTTGTAACTCCCATATTGACCCCATGGGATATGGCGTTAATCTCACGACAGTATATTAGTACTAAATGTCAAAGACCATATTTCTGCCTACTCAATTCAAACACTTAATTCTGAATTGTTTTTTCACTGTCATTCATGAACATCTTCTACAAGATTTATTTTGATCTTCAACACGATTTTTTGTTGTTCTGTTTCCAATGTTTTGTTTTGGAAAATGAACCAAAAACCGCTAATTTACAAGGGGGCGGATAATTGATCTTGAAGCATGTCAAGAAATGCGAGTTAGATAACATTGGAGGATTTACTTTGGTTGAAATTATGTCCAAATGAAATAACAAAAACTAACGCAAGTGAATCCTAATGCAATTTTGTTGTGTTGAAAATTTTAGGAGTTACCCTTGTTGAATATTAAAATAATTAATTGTTCGAAAAACTTCTTGGTTCGAAAGAGTATCATCAATATATAGGGCTTAAGGTTTCTCATACTTAAAAAAAAACAACATTAAAATGAATGACAAAATCATTATGTTTTACACTAAACAGCAAGTACATGTAATAGTATTTTTTATGTGAATGGGAATATGTTGTGGAATTTTACATTCTTGCCATCTGATTAGGATCTACACTGGTTTCTACTTTGTCAAAATGTTACCTATGCCCAAGGTTATAAAACTGAGCATAGAAACCAGTCTCAAATCTCAAGCATTTGATTGGCTGAAATGGTGACTGGTCGCCATTTCAGCCAATCAGATTTTTGAGATTTGAGACTGGTTTCCAATGTCAGTTTTATAACCTTCAGCCCTAATGAATCTAATAGTGAACTGATCATGATCTACACTGTTCACAGTTAGATTACTGAAGTTGTTTATGACCATGGAGTGACCAGTGTAGATCCAGATCAGATGGCACAGTAGCACAATAAAACCAGTATATTGAGTAATTGGTTAAAGAAGGACATTATATAAATGTAGTTTTGGATTAACCATTTCCTTCATATATACACCTTTATGGCATGGGCAGAAAGTGTAGATCCAGATCAGCAAGCACATCTGGTCCATCTGATCAGGATGACTGGTTACATATGCCATAAAATGCAAAAAATATGGGGTAACGGGTTAAGATACTGGGTATAAACTTGTGCTGTTAATAAATGTCTCTCTAAGTATTAATTGTGTTCTGGTTGTATTGTAGGATCCGGTCATTAGCAGTATCAAGCCAAGTATAGGACCCGTGTCAGGAGGCTCGATGATCACAATCTATGGCGAGAATCTCGACACAGGGCGTGAGATCACAGCATCGATAGGCAGACAAGAGTGCACTATTGACAGGTAGGTCAGGGAGAAACAGGTATCCTCTTACCCAATGGGATATGGCTGTTGTTCCGTTGGCAAACAGTGTAGATCCAGATCAGCTGGCAGCTCCCAGCCATCTAATCAGGATCTGCACTTTTTGCTAGGTTATTTCTGATCAAGAAATAAACTGACAAAAGCATGTAATGGTTAATCCTTTCCTTCTTATATATACCTTTTTATGCATGTGCGAACAATGTAGATCAAGATTAGCCAGCATATCCTATTTAGGCAGAAATAACGTAATAAATCAAAAGGGGAATAGTGCAGATCAGATGGAGCGGATGTGCCAGCTGATCTGGATCTTTGCTGTTTGCCCATGCCATAAAGACGTATAAATGGAAGAAAGGGTTAAAACATAGATGTCGTGATTTTCTTCCCAGACTGTTCATAGAGACTTTTTAATGACCAATTTTTCATGTTAACACTTAGATAATAAATGTTAAAACACCATATTCCTATGGAATTTTCTTTGTTGTCTCGAATTTAAAATTAAACTAAATTTGTCTGCCTGGTCTTCAATTTTCAGGCTAGACGAATTAGCTAAAATTGAAAGGTTTAACGGAAATAGCTAGAATTTCTTTGTCTTAATTTTGAAACATTGGTAATATAAATTTGTTTCTTGTAGAAGAGTAATGCACTGTCTGACTTGAATGTTCTGAGTTCAATAAAGCAGAATTTTGGTGGGAAAATCATTATTTGTGTCTAAAGGATGTTATTAACATTACAAATGCAGACATTTGTGAAATCCTGAAATAAATATTTCCTTCCATATTTTAGGGGCATGGTAAATAACAACATTGCTCAGTGTGAAACTAGTGGAGTGCTCTCCCCTGACGAAGCACCACAACCATTCAGGATGTTTTTTGATGGATATGAGGAGAAAAACATGAACGTCAACTTCCAGTTTCTGCCGGATCCTACAATAGAGAACATTAAACCTTTGAGCAGCTTCCTCGGGTAATATTTCTGATACAAAAAAAACCCTGTTAAATCAATTAATTTTGCTGGGCTTTAGTTTGCATATAGGGTTGAAGGTTATAAAACTGAGTTTAGAAACCAGTCTCAAATCTCAAGCATCTGATCAGATACTTTAGATTTGAGACTGGTTTCCATGCTCAATTTTATAACCTTGGACATAGGTAAATCCATTTCCAATAAGGTTCAATGTTAAAATCTCAATATTAAATGTCAGTATCAGAAATGAACTAATAAATCTAAAGGCTACCTATTAAGCCTTTACTCTGTGTGATAAGGCTGTTATGCATAGGTGAACAGTATAGATCCAAATCAGTTGGCACATGCGTACAGTCAGATCTAGTTCAGATCAGTTCAGTTTTTGAATCATTTATAATTTCAAAACAAAGAGCGATCAATATAATATCACAGCAGGGATGTGCTAGCTGATCTGGTTCTACCCTGTTCACACGTGTGATAAAACCCACATAATTATATAGAGAAAATGGTTGAATAACACATTTATGTGAATCTTAATTTTGGTTTGTGTGATTTGTGGATCAATACACCATGATATTGATTAACCCTACAAATAAAAATGAAATTGCACTAGTACTTATTTCAACACCTGGAAATTCTTAATTATTTCATGAAGAAATAAATTTGGCATTAAATTTCAAAGCAGGTGATGCTCTAGGAAGTGAAAATAATGTTGTCACTTATTTTTGTGATAATTTGTTAATTCAGACACCTTTTAGCATGAAATTCAGATTGAAAATTAAGATTTACACTGACAACTAATTACTAGGAAATTTGTAGTTGTATGCTTTAATTTTTCCTTTTTTCTTGTTAAAAACATTTAAAATGATATATGACTGCTTAGGATATTTCAGAATATATGATATGTCAAAGATAAGTTTTATTTTTCTTGTAGATTTTGTGTTGTTTGTGTACGTAGCAGTCAAAAAAAAATTATGTGACTGGTTGTTGCTTTGGTAAAATCTATACGACTGGTCTTTAATATTTCAGTGGAGGTCGTAAAATCTATGTGACTGGGAAAAATCTCCATACCATACAACAACCCAAGATGTTTGCTGTCTTCATTGATTCTAATGGTGAAGAAAAGCTCTCTGAAAGTGAGGTAGGTTTGCTTTCATGTCATTTCAGGGTCAGATGCAAGAATTTCTGGAACAGGAGTAGTCACAATTGTAGTTACATGGTTATTTCCAACTTCCTGACCAAGATCCCTAGGAAAATTAAATATTTCGCCCCAAAAGGGGATAACAGTTCATATTTCATGGATTTTACGATTAAATATAAAAGTTTTCTTCATCACCTAAATGCTGTAATGGTATTACTCCAACTTATTTAAGTGGTACTAATACCATTTTTGCACTTGGGTGATGTATTGCCTTGATGAAGTTGGCAAATTGTTGGCTTGCATACACCAAGTTGAGATACATTAGCATGTAGGAATATTCAGTGGTGTATTAGGTCACATTTTATAGTATATAAGATATTGGAGGTGTTGACTTTGGCTGTCGGAAGCGTAATTCGGTCTGACATACCATGGCTAGCTTGGCGTTAATGCAGAGATTTATCGTGCCACATTGTCTCTGGTGGGGTTTGATCAGACAGGTTTTAACATCACTTTGGGTGTCTGCATTTCATGTAACAGATTAAGATATGCTTACCATTGGGTGTATAAAGCAGCCATTAGTGTCAATGGCGAGTTCTTTAAATGCATATTTGATTAGGAGAAAGAGTGTTGCCAGGAAAAGTGGAAGATGACGAAAAAACAAAGCATATTTTCCCTTTACTCCATATACATATGTTTATGCCATTTTATACATGTGCAACCAGTGTAGATCCCGATGAGCTGGCACATCCATGCCTTTCTGATCAGGATCTGCACTGGTCGCAATTTGGTATGAAATAACCTAACAAATCAAAAACTGAACAGTGCAGATCCTGATCAGATGGAACAGATGTGCCGGCTGATCTGGATCTACACTGTTCACCTACCCAATGAAGGTGTGTATATGGAGGAAAGGGTTAAAGCATTTAAAACTTCATATTCAGGTCTGCAGACGAGTGAGTGAGACAGAGATGTTATGTCCGAGCCCACAGATTTCTCGCAGCACTATTCAGGGAAAATATCTGCGTACCAGACGGAGCAGCCATTTTGAGGTGGAGTTAGGGTTTACCATGGATAAAGTGGTTTCCTTGAAGAACCTGTCCAACACAGGTGTCAACTCCAGGATGATATATTATTCCGATCCAGTGGTGTATAATTTTAGCGAGCCAAACAATGTGAAGAAGTTTAAGGGAGAAGTCCTGATTTTTGAGGTAACATTATAGAACAATTTTAACCAGTTGCCCCATATGTATGGGTTTATTGCATGTGCCATCAGTGTAGATCCAAAACAGCTGGCACATTGGTGCCCTCTGATCTGACTCTACACTGGTTGCTTCTTTGTCAGATATAAAATAAAGAATTAAAAAATCAAAGAATGCAGATCCTGATCAAATGGCGCAGATCTACACTGTTTGCCGATGGTTGAACAGCTGTATCCCATAGAGTATGGTTATTTTTAATACACAAATAAATTGCAAGATATTCTTCATTGAATAAATTGTTGTTTTAAAGTATATATGAAGGACATGTTTAGTTTTTATAAGGTTTACACATTTCAATGATTTTATTTTTAAAATGCTGCATTTTGCTTTGACAAGACAAGATGCAAATAAACAAGCTAATTGTGTATCTGTTATACAAGAAAAAATATGAATAATTTTTCTGTGTTAAATGAATAATATATTTACTTGGATAGGGCAAAGGTTTAACACAGGCAGCTACTCGGGAAGATGTGTATGTGTACATCGGGGACAAGATATGTAACGTTACTAACCTATCAGACACACAAATATTCTGTACCCCACCTGCTAATCAACCTAATGGTAGAGATGAGAATGGAAATGAGGACTCATCTTATCCTGTTGTCAAGGTAACTGATTGCTTGTTGTTAATGTAACCAATGACTTGTTGTCAAGATAACTGATTTCTAAGGGTAACTGGCTGTTTGTTGTCAAGGTAACTGATGGCTTGTTATTGAGATAACTGATTTTTAAGTGGCAGGGTATTTGCCAGCTTGTTGTCAAGGTAACTGATTGCTTGATTTCACACTAACTGATAGCCAAGTGTCACTATAACTGATCAGTTGTGGTCAACAGAACTGATTACTTGTTGTCAAGATAACTGATTTCTAAGTGCCATAGTAACTGATTGCTTGTTGTCAAGGTAACCAATGCCTTGTTATCAAGATCACTTATTTCCTACTTCTATTATAAAAGATTGCTTGTTGTCAAGGTAGCTGATGGTTGTTTTAAATGTAACTGCTAAAGAAAGTGATTGCTTGTTGTCAAGGTGACTGATCATGTGTTGTCAAGGAAATGTTGGACTAACTGGCCACTTTAAGTATTTTTATTTATATCTATTTTCCAGGTAAAAATTGGTAATTTGGAGTTTAAAGTCGGTGGTCTGGAGTACGAACGAGTGGCCATGTTGAAGTTCCCCACAGAGTATATATTTGGCATCGCAGCTGGTGGTGGTTTCATGCTGTTAATTATCTTGCTGATCCTGATCATATGTCGTCGTCAGAGTCACAAGGCGGAGAGAAACTATCGCAAGATGCAGCTTCTGCTCGACAATCTAGAGAGCAATGTCAGAAATGAATGCAAACAAGGTAAGAATTCTATATACAGTAAAATAGCTCATAAAGACCACCTCAAAATTAAGAGCATTTTAAAGTTATAAAGTTATAAATTAAAAGCACTTTAAAGTTATAAATTGATAAATTAAGAGAAGGTTAAAGTATAAAGTTATAAATTAGGAGTTCTTTTAAATAATAAATTAATAGCACTTAAAGTAATGAAGTGTCATGTTTCTTTTTTGTTGAGGTCTGGTATACTATCATTTTCAAAGGTTTTATAAAATGTTTGATCACTTTTCCAACAACCCTTTTACAATTTTGCACTAGTTTCTACCCAGAAATAGAGACCACAACATTTGATTCATTAAGTTATTTCTGACCAAGAAGTGACCAGTGTAGAACCATATCGGATGGCACAGATATGCTGGCTGATCTAGATCTACATTAGTCACATATGCGATACAACTTCATGTATGGAGTAAATTGTAAAGTCTAAATTGTTTGCAATTATTTCTCTGGATATTTCAGCATTTGCAGAGCTACAGACAGATATTGTAGATTTGACCACTGATCTTGAAGGAGGAGGGATACCGTTCTGGGACTACCACACCTACAGCTTCAAGGTCCTCTTCCCAGGACTCTCGGACCATGTCATACTCCACCCTCCTGTTATTGATGTAAGTTCTTTTGATACTCAAACCTGCCCTCACTATCAGTCTTGCAACTCGGAATGATACATACTCGTATTTACAAACTTCATCCTGTTACAACATTTCATTCATACCTAAACATATTAATAATGAAGTTAATAAAAAAGTATTTGCATGTATTATGTGCAAGAAAATTCCTTGCAGTCAACCAAAATTTATGACTTTTAGCCATTAAATCTTACATTGCACTGATTTATTGAAAAAGTAAACCATATGAACTTCCTTACGGGTTAAAAAAGGTCTTCTTCAGAAAAAAATTAATCTTTTCCCCCAAAATACCCCTTGATGGCAATCATTGTAGATCAAGATTAGCCGGCACAACCATGCAATCTGATCAGGATCTGCACTGTTGGCTTTTTGATTCATTCTGTTATTTCTGACCAAGATGCAACCAATGCAGATCCAGATCAGATCATATGGTATGGATGTACCAGCTGATCTGGAACTACACTAATCGCACATGCATAAAAACATGCAAATATGGGGTAGAGGTATAATATTGTTAGAACTCTTGACCGAAGTGATGATGTATGTTTTACAGCAGAAGCACGGTAGTGTGGGGTTTACAGAGCATGGTCTACAGCACTTCTACCACCTGCTTAGCCACAAGTACTTCCTGCTGACCCTGATCCGAACCCTGGAACACCAGAAACAGTTCAGCATTAGAGACAAGTATGACTCATTTGTTATACCCTGGAATTATCATCTTTTTTACTTCAAACATCATTAGCAGAGTGTTATTTTAGAGACAAGTGAAAATAATTTGCAGCATTTACGTGAAATTTCGTCCCTGCGAAATTAAATGATACCAAGTTACTTAGAAAATTGTAGTGTAGATCTGTAGATATTTAGGTGTATTGTATCATATTGCTGTAAAATTGCTACGCAGTTCATATATACTCTCTTATAAAGTTAAAAGTTACACTATTTTATATACACATTCATAACAGATTTTTCTGAATTTACTTGCAGAGTGAATGTGGCTTCATTACTTATGGTGATCTACCAAGATAATCTAGAATATGCAACTGAGTAAGTATAAACATTTCATTGCTGTATGAACTGTCAAAATGTTTACACTTAATTTGCGTTAAAATATTCACATCTTATAATTACAAACTTCTACAAATTTTTTCTGTATTTTTCATTTATTGATTTGTGCATAGTACTACTGCTGTCAGAATATAAAGCTGAAAAATGAAACACTGTCATATGACCCTAATAAGCCAATCAGATACATGTATGTACTTTTATAGAAAACATAACAAGGAAGTAATAAAATAAAAAAAACACTATCAAGATTTTATGTTATTTAAGAAAATTATGAAATTGAAACCCACGAAAATAGCACTATACCTGATGGAGGCAAATCAAGTTAGATTAAACATTCAACTAGAGCTTTCAATATATGAATAAAAAACAACTACTGTAACATATTAGTATTTGTTTTCTGTTACAGAATTTTAAAGGCCTTATTGAATGAACTGGTGGAAAAATCAGTATTAGGGAAACATCCCAAGTTGATGCTGAGAAGGTGGGTTTCATCTAACATTTTATTACAAATATTTTTATTTAATGCTTTCCAGTGAATTATAGAAATAAAAGTGGTATTTCACTGTTTTCAAACAAACATTGGAGTATCATTTTTATTTTCACTGTTTTTTTTCACATTGGTACCTAAATGCACATAACATTCCAAATTTAGAACTTTTAGAAAACTCCCTCATGGTTGGGTATTTGATAATATGACATCATTTAGGTGCCATTTCATGCTATTTTTCTCTCAAACTCACACAAGTTGTGCACTAAATGCATAAAATAAAAAGAAAATTTGTTTTTACCAGTGAAATAAAGAAATATATTTCAATCATGAACTCCCGGATTAAGTATTTTTTCTTGTGCATTCGCCAAATATATTTTGTAAAACAAATATCCTCTATGATCGTTGAATTTTGTTTTAACATTATTCACCTATCAAACAACTTGTGTGTACAGTAAAACCCCTCATAAAGACAATTTTGAAATTAAGACCACATCAGTAATAAGACCACAATCCCAATGTCCCATGTAACAGTTTTGCCCTATTTTCTACCCATTAATTAAGACCACATCATTATTAAGACCATTCTTGTCAAGTCCCACAGGTGGTCTTTATAAAGGTGTTCCACTGTAAAACAAATGTGATTGAAATTGTTATTTTGTACAAGTTTCTTTTCCTTGGACAATCAATATTTCAGGAGGGGTATTTGAACTGAGGGATTGGCTTAGGTGGTCAGAACAGGGAGAAGTTTTGCCAATTTTAGGGAAAAGTTGACTAGGATTTTGTCTTCTATATAGATACATGTATTCATAAACAAAATACATTTGTCTGAAATCTCCCTCTAAACAGTTCCCTGGAAACCCTACTGTTAGATAAATTTTAATTGTTTATATGTACACTTGTAGAACAGAGTCAGTGGTTGAGAAGATGCTTACAAACTGGCTGTCCTTGTGCATGTATAAACACTTAAGGGTAAGTTTCTTATATATTAATGCTGTTTAACAGTTTAATTTTTAAATAACATGAACGATAACATTAACGATAAAAACATGGATGTATCTTAAGCTTTAAAAAATTCTGTATTTTTCATGATAAAAGACAAGTGTCCAAAATGAAATTAAAGAGTATAATTTTTTCCTTGAGTAATTATTTATACTTATTGCATTCATCAGGGTATGAAAAACATTTGGGTAGTTTAAAGTGTGTGAAGCGATTACGTTAGTAATTTAAGTAAAATTTCTAACATTCTTTGAGATGAGACTTTAAAATGAAGTCAACAAAGTATTGCTATACACCTCTGAAACTGACAAGCAGCCCTCTGTAGCTTGCATTGTTCTCCAAAATAAAAAGTACAGATATATGGTTATGTCATTCATACAGACTTCCTGTAACAATGAGAAATCATCATGTTATGATCTACTTTTGATGTGCATGTGATATCCCCCATATTTATGAATATTTATGGATAAAATCAGAAGTCATCCACATGCCTTGACAGTTGATTATGATATATAAATTATTTCTATATTTGCTTGCGAAGTTGGTAATGTAACAAAGTACATTTTCTGTTTTAGGACTTGGCGGGCTCAAGTCTCTATGTGTTATACAGAGCATTAAAATTACATGTGGAGAAAGGGCCAGTTGACTGTATGACAGGGGATGCAAGATATACTCTGTCAGAAGATAAACTTCTCCGTGATAAAGTAGACGCAAAGCTGCTGGTATGTGCTTCTGATTTCCCTCATGGGATAGCCTTGGTTTTATTTATGTCTCTTCAGACAGGGATTTTATTTCCCCACAAAGTGGGAGGCATATAGAGTTGCATGATTCAAACTTGCACTAATTGAATTATGTGGGATAGATGTGATGATTTTACTAAAACAGTGAAAAATAAATTATTTTAATGTGTAACGTATATGTGATTTAATGGTAATTTCAATACAGTCTTAACCTTACTTATATCTGTCGCTCATTATTTCAGACGCTGAATGTTTTTTATGAAGGGGAGATTACCCAATGCAAAGTTTTGAACTGTGATACCATTACACAAGCTAAAGAGAAAATTATAGACCAGCTTTACAAGAACATTCCATTTTCTAACAGGCCCTGGGCCTGTGACTTGGATTTAGGTAAGCATTTTCTCAAGAACTTTTTGATTTCAAACAGGTACTTTGATCTATTCAGGATATTTACTGTTGGCTGTTAGATTTATATGGTTACTTCTGATCAAGAAGTGAAAAGCGAAAACCGATTTGACAAAACAGATGTTTCAGCTGATCTGTCTCGCCCTTGTGATAAAAGAGGCATAAATATGCATATAAAGACACAAAAAGCATGGTGTAATTTTGCAAAGGTTTTGAATTTGGACATTAGCTCTAAGTAAACATTGATGACATCAAATCAGTGTGAAATAAAGTAATTCTGAAGAGCTTGCTGTCACAAAAATATTTCAGAAAGAAGTTTCATTTTTCAACCACTAGCTGTTATGTTGACTGTATGTTTCTGTGTATGTTGTTGACAATGGAAGAAGGTGTTGACTGTATGTTTCTGTGTATGTTGTTGACAATGGAAGAAGGTGTTGACTGTATGTTTCTGTGTATTTTGTTGACAGAATGGAAGAAGGTGTTGACTGTATATTTCTGTGTATGTTGTTGACAATGGAAGACGGTGTTGACTGTCTGTTTCTGTGTATGTTTTTGACAGAATGGAAGAATGTGTTGACTGTATGTTTCTGTGTATGTTTTTGACAGAATGGAAGAAGGTGTTGACTGTATATTTCTGTGTATGTTTTTGACAGAATGGAAGAAGGTGTTGACTGTATGTTTCTGTGTATTTTGTTTGACAGAATGGAAGAAGGGCAGTATTCCTGTGACTTTACAAGATGATGATACCTCAACACAGAAGTGGGAAGGCTGGAAGAAAATCAACACATTACAGCATTACAGGTAGTCATGATGAACAGTATTATATGTAGTCATATTGACAGCATTAAAGGAAGTCATATCAAAACCTAGCAACATACCATTTTGTCATATTTGCACATTACAGAATTACAGGTAGTCACATTTGCACAATAATATTTACAGGTAGTCATATTCAAACATTACAGCATTACAGATAGATAGTTATTATTTGAACATTACAGCATTATAGGTATTCATATTGCTCATTACAGCATTACGAGTAGTCATTTTTGCACATTACAGCATTGCGGGTAGTCATAGCAATGCATTACCTACTTCAACTATTGCTAAGTCAACATTGTTTAGATCCAACCACTTAAACACTGGTAAATTTGTTACTGAAGTCTAAAAAAGATACTGATTGTTGTTTCTTGTTGTAGGGTGTTTGATGGTTCAGAGTGCGCTCTGGTACGGAGGTATCAGACCATTAAATCCCCGAACGGGTCACTGGACACATCTGTGGTGTCAGTGAACTCCTCGTTGCCAATCCTGAGATCAGAGAGTGATACTGGAACAAAGTTCTTCCACCTGGTATGTAAACTTTGTGAATAACACTAAAACTAGAGACCAGTCGATCTCCATAAAAAAAAACTAAACTGGAGACCAGTCGATCTGCATTTATAAAACTAAAACTGGAGACCAGTCTCCATTAATAAAACTAAAACTAGAGACCAGTCTCCATTGATAAAACTAAAACTGGAGACTAATCTCAAATCTCAAGCATCTGATTGGTGGATATGGGGACTAGTTGCCATTTCAGCCTATCAGATGCTTTAGATTTGAGGCTGGTCTCCAATTTCAGTTTTATGATCTTTTTGGGGCCCAAGATTATAAAACTAAGATTGGAAACTAACCTTGAAACACAATCTTGCTTATGGTTAGTTGGCAAGTTCAGCTCAGTTTCAGCCAATCAGTGATCAACAAATAAAAATTGGTCTAAAGTAAGAGTTTTTTTATGGTCAATTGTTTATGATGACCGTCTTTCAAGTGGGCAGTTGAACTCTTTTGGTTTGTCTTATTTTACAAAGTGTTCAATCTGATTAAAATCATTTCCTGAAAACCTCTTTGCTATCAGGATCTGATGACAAGTAACTAAAACATGTTTTTATAACTATCCCTTCGAACCAATCAGATTGTCCCCTACAAAATGGCAAAAGTGAAAGTGAAAATAGTATTTTAAATCATGAAAAGTGTTGACAGCCAGCATAAGACATATTTTACTGGAATATTGTTACTGTATTTATGTAATATTGCATTCATTTCTAATGTAATGACATTTTAAGATCATTTTGCGAGTGTATAAATCATACTTCCTGTGTTGACAATTTCTAAAAATAGTAATCGGGGAAAACTACTATAGCTTATGTACAAGGTCTGCGGGCCGTCATAAGATCTAACATTTTGTTAGATCTGACTTTAGTGAGATTGCAAAATGTTGGAAGATGAATTATTTTTTAAGAACTATTGAAATATTCTTTTAACCTTTTACTCCATGGAAATGCTTTCAGCCATTGTAGATCTAAACCATTTGGCACATCCCAGTGGTCAGATCTGGATCTAATCCAGAGCCTCTTGGTCAAAAAATAACCTAATGAATCAAAAAGTGAACAGCATAGATCATGATCAGTTGGCAAGGATGTGCAGACTGATTTGGATCTACATTGGCCGACATGTGACAAAGGCATATCCATGGAATAAAGCATTAAAATGTACATAGACATTATGTCAATATGAATTCAGAATAACAGAAAGAATATATAAGATGATTTTGGGTTTGTACTTAAAGGGCAGTAAGATCATAAATAGATGCAATTCTGTCTTTAAAAGGTGAAGCATGATGATATACAAACCAAAGAGGGCGGAGTGAAGATGGTACCAGAAGTCTTTCTACCGAGATTACTTGCTACTAAGGTATAAAAAGATTTTAACCCTTTCCTCCATAAATGCACATTTTTACACATGTGCATCCAGTGTAGATCCAGATCAGCTTGCACAACCGTGCTGTCTGATCAGGATCTGCACTGGTCACATTTTGGTCAGAAATAACCTAATGAATAAAAAAGCCCAAGCAATAAAGGGATTTCTGTGGAGGAAAGGGTAAAACTAACCTAAAACTTCTTCATTCATACAGCCTTTGAGGGCAGGCTTTTTTATCAATAATGTTTAACCCGTTCATTCATAGGATATGGCTGTTATCCTTGTGCAAACAGTGTAGATCCAGATCAGCCATCACATCTGTGCTATCTGATCTGGATCTACACTGCTAATCAGAAGGCACACATGCACTGGCTTATCTGGATCTAGAATATTGCCCATGTAATTGTAGCATATATATGTAGTAAAGGGTTAAGGAATTCCTTCAAAATATACATTTTTGACTTCATAAAAAAGTTATTTTGGACTTTTTTCTTTAAAAATTCATGTTCTGCTACTTTGACAATACTTTGATCTAAACATACCTAATGTTTTCTGCTAACAATCTGTTGAATCATTTCTCAGGGTACACTGCAGAAGTATATTGATGATTTGTTTCACACAATATTGTCTGTGAACCCAATGATGCCTCCAGTCGTCAAGTACCTGTTTGACTATCTTGATGAAGCGGCAGCGAAGTACGGAATCCATGACCAAGATGTGCTACATACATGGAAGTGTAACAGGTAATGCTCATATTCAATGTGTTTACACAATAATTAGAGTATGGTTCTTTTCCATGTAAATAAAGTATGGTCATATACCATGTGTTTACACACACACAAGAATTGAGTGGTGAATATTCCGTGCATTTACATAATAGATGTTTTTACACAATATAGTACCGGTATGATAATATTTCATGTACACATAATAAAATAATGTTGTTTTCCAAGCGTTTACACCATATTTTTTAATAGAACATGTCGTTTTCTATGTGATTACACAACCAATAAAGTTGTTTTCCTTGTGCTTACACTATAAACAAAGTATGTTTGTTTTCTATGTGTTCACACCAATTATTTAAATGGAGCATTACACAATAAGTAGAGTATGGTCGTTTTCAAAGACTTGTGTTTATATGATGGAGTATGATTGAATAAGGGATCAAACTAAAAAGATAAACTTACAGTGTTAATTGCAGATATTTTTGATTGAATTGAATTAATGGCCTCAATGTATTTTCTAGCTTGCGATTGAGGTTCTGGGTGAACATAATCAAGAATCCTGACTTTGTGTTTGATATATTCTAGCTTGCCATTGAGGTTCTGGGTGAACATAATCAAGAATCCTGACTTTGTGTTTGATATTCACAAGCCTTTGATTGTTGATTCCTGCCTGTCAGTGGTTGCCCAGACGTTCATGGACAGCTGCTCTACCTCCGAACACAGACTGGGAAAGGTGAGTCTTAGTTCTGGGCTCAGTGTTATAAAATAGAGATTGGAGACCATGTCTCAAATCTCAGGCATCTAGCCCCATTCAGTTGAACATGAATTTTGATGGTTTCATTTTTGTTCATTGTATATATATATATATATATATATAAAACATTTTAAACTGAAAATATGACATTATTGATCTCAAAATTAAAGGTAGAATGGACAGTTATTTCTTATGAATGTTACGGTAATTATAAAGTGTTTGTTCTTGGGAGATTCACTTCATGACCTAAATACTCAATTGCAAGTTTATTTGTAGACAGTTCTGTTATTGTATGTTTCATGACAATAATTTTAACTGTATATTTTCAATTTTTAGGACTCGCCTTCAAATAAGTTACTTTTTGCCAAAGATATTCCAAACTATCGTAAGATGGTTGACAAGTACTTTCGCGAGATACACGCCATGCGTCCTGTCAGCGACCAGGATATGAACGCCTACTTGACAGCAGTGTCGCGGGTATGCCATGATAATTACTTCATAGTAAGTGCATGTTCTTGTTTACTAACACTCTTCTTTCACTAGATCTGGATCATTAACCCTTTACTCCATATATACAGGTTTTAACACATTTGCAACCAGTGTAGATCCAGATCAGTCAGCACGCTTGTGCCATCTGATCAGGAGCTGCACTGTTGGCTTCTTGGTCAGAAATAACCTAATGAATCAAAAAGCAAACAGTGTAGATCCTGATCAGATGGAACTCATTAGCCACCAGTTTATATTGAGCTCATCCTGCTACAGTGCAGTCTGATTTGGATCAGTGCTGTTTGCTTCCTTGTCAGATATAAATTTAATAATCTAAATGTGACTAGTGTAGATCCTGATTTGACTGCATGGATGTACAAGCTCTCAGTGATCTACACTAATCACACATGGGATAAAATCGTATCCATAGAGTAAAGCGTTAATGGATTGATAGATAAATACTGCTTTCTTATTTAAGCAGACATGATAAATTTTCAAATGAATTTAAAGTGAACAGTTTAAATTCAGGTCAGACTACAGACTGATCTGGATCTACACTGACTCAAAAGATCTAAGTCATTTTCATGGAGAAACTGGATAGGAAAAAGAAACTAACCGAACTGTAAACTCTGGTAGTGTTTGCGTAATCTCTATATAAGAGTTGTCTCCCTTCTCTCGAATTTTGCACGTAAAGTCACCAATTTTACCAACATCTTTGCATGAAAGACTGTAAACTCCTTGATGCCAAAATCTTATTAACATCAGAGCACAAAATCTGATGATCTAGCATGTGGAAACAATGAAGGATATCATTCTTGTAACTAGATATGCTTGCCACCAGAATAGAACTAGTTCAACCCTTAACAGTGTCATGTGATTAGGATCTATACTTATTTATTTATGAGATTATTTATCCAAATTTTTTTGCAACCAGTGTGGAGTAGGATTAGTTTGCATATCCATTTAGTCTGATCAGGATCTACACTGTTCAGTACCTAAACTGTTGATATCACATTGGATAAATTTCTACAAAAACACCCTTATTAGCTATGAATGATGTGGCTCAATTTTTATTTGATTATACATTAATAAAAGGTTATATCTAGTCTGCACATTTCACATCTCTGTTAGTTATTTGACGAAAATATTGATACTTAACAATTTGCAGCAGAACATAATGAGATTCTGTGTTTCAAAAACATTCTAGACAGTGATTTTATTTTGCTGATTGATACCTGTTGTTTTTTACTTATTTGATATTACTTTGAAGTAAAATTGAATATGATCAAATAAAGAGGTATTTGTTATTTGAAATGCAAAACAGATGTCTAATAAAATTGACAATTATGTTCCAGTTTTTGTCTTTGTTAACATGTTTTAAGTATAATATTAGATTGTTTAGTGAAATATAAAAGATAATGCATTCAAGTTTATTGACTGTTTTAGAGGGGTTACAGAGGTGAAAAGTGTGTAGATCCAGATCAGCCAGACATCAGTGCCATCCAATCAGGATCTACCCTGTTCTCTTTTTGATTTACTAGATTATTTCTAACCAACAAGCAAACAGTGTAGCTCCTGACCAGATGGCATAGAAGTTCTAGCTGATCTGGATCTACACTTTTGCTTATGTGATAAAACCTGTATATATCAAGTAAACGCTAAATATCTTCCAAGTTTAATGTATGAACTACTAACAGTAACAAAAATATGTCCTTAAGGTAGTTGTTTAATTTCACAAGGGCAGTATCAGTTACTGTGGTGTCATTTTATTTTTGCAGGCAGTAAATTTAGAGTATTTCATGCTTGGTTAAAAGGAAAAAAAATAACTTTAGCTAAAATTTAGTATGAAATAGCATATTTAATAAGAATAAGAAAACTGCATTTAATTATGTCTACAGGCAAAAGTCATTTATATAGTTTGGGCAAAAATTTTGCCCTGCCAAATAAATGATGCCACAGTGTACACCAAGTTATTTATTGTTTAGCACAACTAAATAAGGAATTACAATCTGTATATTACAGGCTTACCCTGGCAAGGTGTACAAGTCAAGTGCTTTGAGGGAGCTGTATGTCTACGTGAATAAATACAACCAGGAGGTGAGAGTCTTCCCGGCTTACATTCCTTAACCCTTCAAGGAATATATACACATAAGTTCAAATATGTGTATATATGGAGTTATTGGTGTGCCACCAATGTAGAACCAGATCAGC
Organism: Corbicula japonica; assembly: GCA_038501625.1. Lineage (NCBI taxonomy): Eukaryota > Metazoa > Mollusca > Bivalvia > Venerida > Cyrenidae > Corbicula > Corbicula japonica. The sequence goes on along the minus strand of JAZAYU010000059.1, from coordinate 3,732,555 downwards.
CGGCACATCTGTGCCTTCTGATTAGGATCTGCACTGTTTGCATTTTGGTCTGAAATAACCCAGTAAATCAGAAAGTGAACAGTGCAGATCCTGAGCAGCTTGCAGCTGAGTGGATCTAAGCTGTTTGTCCATGCCATGTATATATAGATTTACTCCATGATAAATGGCTTTTATCTCGTGGGCAGTGTAGATCCAGATCAGCTGGCACGTTTGTGCCATCTGATCAGGATCTACACTCTTTGCTTTTAGATTTATGAGGCTATTTTTGACCAAGGAATGACCAGTCTAAATCCAGATCAGATGTAAATTATCTGAACTCCAGATTTTATCCACTTCTGAAATATTTTAAAATATAATGGCACAAATGATACTTTTGGTAAACCACCAGTAATTTGAATTTTCTGGTTAAGTAGACATTAGATTAAAAATTATATTAGATTTCATGTTGAACTTTTTTCCGTATTTCATCTACTGTTTGAAATCCCACAATATAAGGAAGTCAGAATAGATACGCATTCAGTTATAATGCATATATCATCAGGGTTTAATGCAGGATTTCCAGAACTGGGGTTTGCTTGGGGCAGTCTTGGCCTCTTGGGGTAGTTTCCTAATCATTTTAACATTCTAGCCAAACTCCTGATTGATGCCGAAAATGTGTGTTTGAGCATCCCACTGAAATCTATCTTAATCTGACCCTGATCACTACCAGCAATAGAATTCATTAAGTGGAGTGGAATATACTTTTGACAACATGCTTGCTGCATTTAAAAAGTATCAGTTTTACTGCTTTAACGAACTGATGAAAACTTAAAAGTTTATGATGTTTGTTTTTATTTTAGTTGATGGAGGCTTTAGAGCAAGACCCTGTCTGTATTCGTATGCAGCTTGCAGCCAAACTTGGAACTGTGATAACAGCCATGGAAGGTCCTGTGCCTGGAAGACAAGCTTTTGTGTGATAATGATTTACATCTTGCAAAACAAACTGTTATGTGGTATTGATCAACTTTTCACCTAACACATATTGTTGTGTGATATTGATCTACTTTCTGCAAAAAAGAGAGAAAATTGTGTTGTAATCAGATCAGCTTCCTGCAAAACAAGCTGTTTTGTGATACTGATGAATTTTTTTAAAAACACAAGCTGGTGTGTGATACTGATCTACTCCTTAAAAACACAAGCTGTAGTATGATACTGATGTACTTGTTGAACAACACAAGCTGTTGTGTGATACTGATGTACTTTTTGAAAAACACAAGCTGTTGTGTGATACTGATGTACTTTAAGCAGATGCAAACTGTTGTTAGATACTGATTTTCTTAATGCAGATACAAGCAGTTGGATGGACCTTTTGCTAAACAAAAGCTATTGTGTGATACTGATGAACATCTGGCAAAAAATCAAGCTATGTTTCATACTGATAAGGTTCTTGTGGAACATAAACTACTTGCAGTTTAGAAACGTACATGTCTGTGTTCATTGAATGAATTCAGCGCTTAACCTTTACGCCACATACATGTATACAGGTTTTATAATGTGTGTGCAACCAACATATAGATCCTCGTCAGATGGCACGTCCATGCTGTCTGATCACAGTCTACACTGGTTGCTTCATGGTAAAAAGTAATCTTAATAAATCCAAAGCAAATAGTATAGATCCTGATCAGATTGCATGGATCTGGACCAACACAGTTCGCCTTTGTGATAACACCCTTATATATGGAGTAAAGGTAACATTCAGCAATGTCATTGATATTGCAGCATCTAAAACTTAAGAAAATTCTGAAGGTTTTACGCTACTTAATATGTATTATTTATACAGGCCCTGGTACTTGGGACTGTCAAAAAATTAGTTTTCTTTAACATTTTTGACAATCATATATTTGTTACTATAAGGGTAAATTTTTAATTTTTTAGTTTTTAATTTTGTTGTTTTTTTTTTAAATTAAAATGGCAATTTTTGTCACATATGTGTACAGATTTTTTTTAAATTTTTATTGATTTCAATAATGAGAATTATGTCAAACCTTTAATATATCTACCACTTTAGCTGGGAGCACTCCTCTTTGTATCTCAGAATTGTGGTATCTTGTTAACATTTGCAAAATAAAATCTCCCACATTTTGGATGGAAAATTGCTTTTTATCTGTTTTAATTTTCAAGATATCCTACTTTTTCCAAAGCAAATCTCCAACAGCGTCAGAAAAAATCAAAGATATGCCAAAAGACAGTTTAACTTGAGCTAAAGACCACCTGTAAACAAAGAACACCTCTAGATTAAGACCACATTTTATTTTTCCTACTGATTGATTTATAGAACAAATTCACCTGTAAACAAAGACCTTCTGTTTTAAAGACCACTTTTGGGTTACGTCCTGGGTGGTCTTGAAGACAGGTTCACTTGTACTCTAGTGAAAATTATAAAACTGAAATTTGGAACCAGTCAAATCTCAAGCATCTAATTGCCTGAAATAGCACCAGTTGCCATTTCAGCCAATCAGATCCTTGGATTTGAGACTGGTTTTCACTCTCAGTTTTATAATCTTTAGGCCATGAAAACTGAGCATGGAGAATGTTCTCAAAAGTTTTATAACCTCGGGGCCAGGTGAATATGTGTTGATATCCTCTGTTAAATGTTGATATATGGGAGTTACGTAAAGATTAAAATTTTATTGAGTGAATATTGTTTTGACCAAATTGTAAAAAGTGCTGCTTTTGTTTTATTGCTTGTGATTCTCCCCACACAATATCAGTTATTTTGAATGATATTTGTTGGCATCATTTTATGATTACGCACATCTCATTTTAAAAGATGTATCACTATTTATGCAAGAACTTTTTTTTGTCTTTTTTAAAGAAAGACTTTCAGAAATTACCGCATAGAAATTGTGTACATGGTCCTTTAATATATGTTAATAAATAAGTGATATGATATTGGCCCTGTTATTTGTCCGAGGGCAGTCGTATTGGCCCGAGGCCGAAGGCCGAGGGCTAATACGACTGACCCGAGGACAAATAACAGAGTCAATATCAAATCACTTATTTATTGACAATTTTATTAAATAACCACAAGTATTTGATCCAAGTCAGAAAATGTTTGTGTCTTTGTGAAATCTTCACGTTGTAAATTTATAACACGTTCGGTTTTAGACATTTTCTTAGTCGTTATCAGTAAATAAACGTCAACCAATACCTGTTTGAAAACTAAGTATATTTTATAACGCAAAATCTCTGCGTCGACAAATAGACCGAGTTAAAACAAAATGGCTGCCATTTCCTAGAGTTTCTTGCTGAAATCTTTATCACTTTTTCGGCCCTGCCTTATTAGCCAATCAAATTGCCTCAAATGCAGGCTTTATATCTATAACACTTTTCGACCCGGGGCCGACAAAGTGTTAATGATAATGGCCCTGTTATAAAGCAGGCCGTCGTGTTATTGAACGTGGCAGATGCTTTTTTATAGGGCTAATAACATATAGTTATTTAATAATGGTACTGAATCATCAGGTCTTTCACATATGTGTTATCCTTTTCCTCCATATATATGCCTTTTATCACATCTGTCAACACTGGTGCCATCTGATAAGGATCTGCACTGTTCGCTTTTTGGTCAGAAATAACCTAATAAATCAAACAGTGAAGGTTCTGATCAGATGGCACAGATGTGCCCACTGATCTCGATCTACACTACCCATGCCATAAGGGCCTATCAATGGAAGAAAGGGCTATCTAAAAGCCCTGCTAGTTTTACTCATATGTTTAGGTAAACTGCCCATCTAAAATACTCCCCAACCCGTATAGTTTCATTAACATTTACTATTTAATTAGTTAGTTAAATTTGTCTACGTACCATAAATTAGGGATTTTAGAAGTACTCCATAACTGCTCATCAACATGTTGAGGTAACTGATCTCCCTGTTAGTTAGCTTTAAGCATCTTTATCATCATCATCATCATCATCATCATTAATGTCATCATTATTACATCATTGTCATTATCATCATTTTAATCATCATCATCATCTTTTATATTATCATCATTACATCATCATCATCATCCTGCAGCATGATCATTTTAGCGATCATCAAAACATGTACCAAAGTCCCGCAAGTTCATTTGTGTACATATATTATGAGAGGGTACACAAAGTTTATCCCTGTACAATATGGATACTGCATGTTTCATGTGTGATCAGTGTACGTAGATCTAGATCAGCCTTCACATGCATGCAGTCTGATCAGGAACTATAATTGTTGCTTTTGGATTCGTAAGTGTTTTTCCATCTAAGAAGTGAACATTGTTGATCCTGATCAGACTGCACAGATGTGCAGGGTGATCTGGATCTAAACTGATTGCACATGGGATAAAAGTGATATCTCATAGTGTGAAGGGTTATTATTGATTTGTATCAAGTATTTAATCAATGATTGTGTTCAATTAAAACCAAAGTTTTTTATCTGTGTTTACTGCATTGATATTTGTAATGTTTGTTTTTTATGCAAAATTTATGAAAGACCTGTCTGATTTAAATATTCTGTGTCATAGAATACATGTTCCAATTGTTTAAAGATGCATCTTTTTATGCATTTTGTGGGTAAAGTTGTTGAAAAACAACTCTTGATTGGTGTTAAATGTTACAAGAAATTTAAAAAGTTTGTTTTGTCATTAAAGTTTGGAAACTAAAACACCATAATACTTTATTACATGTTGACTTGGTTTCAAGTTTTGTCTTGTGCAAATAGTTTTTGAAAACAATTATTTTCCATAAATGATTAAGAGTGTCTTAATAACATGCCCTTTAGGTTTGTTAATTGAATGTATACCTAATGAACAAAGGAAAGCACTTATTAAAATAATGAACAATATTGACAGATTAAATACTGAAGGCATGGCTCAGTGACTTCTGATACAGTTTGAATTAATTTTAGTCTTACAAAATGCTTTTTGCTTTATAATATGCTTTTATTATATAAAAAGCTTTACAGCTTACAAACTTTGGGTAAAAAATATACTGCTTAAAATAATGTAAGGATCATATAAACCATTGCTGCATAGATACATCTCTTATCATATGGGTGACCAGTGTAGATCCAGATCAGCTGCACTTTTAGATTCATTAGGTTATCTCTGACCAGGAAGTGACCAATTTAGATCCTGATCAGACCGCATAGATGTGTAATGTTTTGTTAAACTGAACAATTCCAACATCAATTGAGTCTAAATTAAACAAAATTATTAGATTATAACCCTGTATGTGCCAACACTGTGGATCCAGATCAGCTGGCACATCAAAAAGCAAATATTGTAGATCCTGATCAGATGGCAGTGGTGTGCCAGCGGTTCTGGATCTACACTGTTTGCTCATGGATAACAGCCATATCCCATAGAGTAAAGGGTTCAAGTTTTTTTATCCAAACTTTATTAAAGTGCATTAAATTTGGATGAACTTTGAATAATTCTAACAAGTATACATGCTCTATTTCAGAATTGCTTTTCTTTTTTCATTGAGTATGTAATTTCAATAAAATGGCATGCTCTTTCTATGCTGTTCAAATTAATTTCTAGCCATTTACATGTACATAAGATTGTGTACATACATGCTTAGGGAGTTTTTAAAAGACAAATTAGCTATTGAACTGTTAGATTGTTGATATTAAGTAAATGTTTAACTTCTTACAGTTGTTGGCAAATTCAAATAAGTGCAATATAAACATGAGATTATGTTCAAGTAAAATTTACAAAAGCTGGTATTATGAAAGTGTTGATTTGGAGCATAAATACAATACATGTAAAGATCTTCGCATGTTTGCTCTGGTCAATTGTTATTGAATTATACAAAGTTGGACATGTTTAGCTAATGCCAAATCATGTTATACATGTTGGCTGTTTTTCCTACTTCATTTCCTGTTAACAGTAGATTTCTGTTTATTATAGTACAAAAGTTACTGATCCAAAGTTCTAACATGACTCTTAGAAAAATTCCAGTTGTTTAAAAAGTAAATAGTGTGTATAATCATAACTAATAATTTATAATTGTTGTTAATGCATGATTTTTGTTTCTTTCTCTAAAATAACAGAAATGAAAATGGATAAAATAATACTTTCCAAAGTAAAAAGTGCAGATCTAGATCAGATCTTGATCTATACTCTTTGCTCGTGAATAACAGCCATATCCCATGAAGTCAAGTTTTAAATGAAAAACTATTTCCTTGTTTTGTATATTTCTTACACCATTGAAGATTCTTCTACTTAAGTATCTGAACAATTACAGATACCCTTTGGAACAAATTGTAATAAATTTGTTAATTGTATTCTTATGTTTGTTATGACTAGAATAATATGTATTTTCATGTAATGTTGTGCATATAAGAAGACATTTGCTGTTAAATGCTGTTTATACTGTATATATCTGCTGTAGATGATGTTATTGTTTATATGGAAGAATATGGTTGATTCGCCTGCTCATCATTCATCTGTTGCTTATATGAAAATACTAATTGAATTATGCACAAACAGAAAATATAATATAAACTGACAAAAAGTGTGTTTGTGTTATATTTGACCTACCTTTTCCGTGAGGAGACCGCTAAGTAGTGCATTTTTATCCTGGCGCAGGGGCGGGTCCTGAGGGGGTTCATAAGGGGTGCTCAAATCCCCCTTTTGGCAGAAATTCTGAACTTTCATAGACATTTTGGCCAGAAAGTTATCAGGTAACTATCCTAAGACTGCCTCAAACGAACCCTCTCTGTGGTAATCTTGCATCCGACCCAGAGGTGTGATATCACACATAAGGTATTTAGTGCGTTGTCCTATGTCTAAACCTCCTTATGAACATTATTTTTCTGGCCACAGTGTCTTCTGTGTTACACAGAACTGTATTTTCCTACCCCGGAACACAAATGTCTGGTTATTAAACTGTGGTATCGAATTTTCTCACAAATGCCGCAAATGACATTTTCGCGCGGGCATACATTTGTGCAGTCGTACTATTGTTTTAAGATAAGCTATAACGAGGTTAAACACTGGGATTTTATTTCGCGCACTTTCCCTAGAGCGAAGATAAGCTATAACATGGTTAAACGCTGGGGTTTTATTTCGCGCACTTTCCCTAGAGCGAAGATAAGCTATAACATGGTTAAAACGCTGGGGTTTTATTTCGCGCACTTTCCCTAGAGCGAAATACGCGAAAATTTAAAAACGCGAGTAATATATTAATACCACACTATTTGAAAAAGGACTTATGGCTATGTTAAAAGAGTTTTAATAAAGATCCGGACAGTCTACGACCTATCTTTTCCGTGAGAAGACCGCTAAGAAGTGCATTTTTATCCCGGCGCAGAGGCGGATCCTGAAAGGGGTTCATAAGGGGTGCCTGAACCGCCTTTTGGCAGAAATTCTGAATTTTCATAGAGATTTTGGCCAGAAAGTTGAAAATTATCAAGTAACTATCCGTATGAACATTAACTTTCTGGCCACAGTGTCTAATAGTGTTACACAGAACTGCATTTTCCTTCCCCGGAACACAGATGTCTGGTTAGTAAACTGTGGTATCATTTAATTTCGCGGAATCGAATTTTCTCACAAATGCTGCAAATGACATTTTCGCATACATGTGTGCAGTTGTACTATTCTTTTAAGATAAGCTATAACATGGTTAAACGCTGGGGTTTTATTTCGCGCACTTTCCCTAGAGCGAAATACGCGAAAATTAAACCCCTGAATAATAATATTATACTAACACACTATTTGAAAAAGGACTTATGGCTAGGTTAAGGATCCGACCAATCTACATCGACCTAACCTTTCTCCTAGATGATGATTTAGCAGACGTTTTGCACGATTACCAGCTTTTGCAACTCATCTGGAAACTGACGATCGGAGATTCTTGATCCAAAGTACTTCACAGTTCTTTCGCAAGTCCGCCTGTAAATTTAGCAATTCAAGCGAAAACTGCTGACGATCTTGTCGGATCGACACCAAGCTAATCGTTTCCTACAAAATTCTTCATGACAAATAGCACGGTTCCACCGTGCTCTCCGGTACATCACAACGACTTACTTTAACTTCTTTCTACAAAATCCTTCATGAAGAATACTAAAAGGCAAATTTCTATTGTGCTCTTCAGTAAATGTGGCAATTCAGTCGAAAAGGAAACCATACGAATTTTATGGCATGAGCAGTGAACAGTGTATATCCAGATCAGCCAGCACATCCATACAGACTGTGCCCAAGGTTATAAAACTGAGCATGGAAACCAGTCTCAAATCTCAAGCATCTGATTGGCTGAAATGGCGACTGGTTCAGCCAATCAGATGCTTGAGATTTGAGACTGGTTTCCAATCTCAGTTTTATAACCTCCAACCCTGATCGGGATTTACACCGTTCGCTTTATTATTTGTTTAAAGGCATTTCTTACCAAGAAGTGATCAGTATAGATTTAAATCATATCAGAATGGCACGGTCTGGACATGCAATATTCGCACACGCGATAAAACCAGTATATATGGAGTAAACCGTTAATAAATACCGTTTGCGAAAGTGATACTACTTAAACTGTTATTACTGCTATTAAATCTCAAATCCTCAAAATAAACGGTTCTCCTTAAGCTTTTAATAAGTTTACCGAAGTGCCCACTTAATTTGATAATTTGGAGCGAAGCACTGATACTTCTCCAAATACGTAGGTTAATTGCTAAATATCATCTATTTACCCGAGGGAAAAACTCCATGCATTAAATTTCATTAAACACCCGGAGATTGAAATTTGTACTTAATTTAACGCGATATTTTAGATTTACTATACCTCTGTTTACTGACACATGACAAAGAAACCGAAAATATCTCATACAAATCATTAATGAACAGTTTTCTTCTGCATACCTTTGTTTATTGTACCATTAATAGTAGAGAAAAACGGAGAATTAAATGCACAGTAGGGTTTGCTTTTGGTCCCAAAATAAGATAAAAATCGTATAGTATGAATAGAATGTGACAAGCGAAGTGCATGAAACAAGATTTAAGGGAGATAAAGAGAATGCATAATAGAGATGTAGGTTTTAAATTAACTCGGTGGTATACAAACTACCTGTGAAAAAAGAATGTGTGCTTGTTTACATTTTGCGCAAGTAACGGGGCCAATCCTTTAGCTAAGAGTATGAAAACATTATTGTAAAGGATATAGGTGCAAACATTTAAGATACAAAGGAAGTATGTCTTAAGTTGGTCGAAATTCTTACCTATTTAAAACCACGGATTTGTTTCGATTTAACAGATTCTTTTGTATATTCTTTCGTTTGGGGATATTACCTGTGTGGATGTCCGTATTTAATTTGTGTTTTCGTTTTTCATGTGCAAATTTGGATATAGATGATTGTGGTTTATTCAGGATCACAAACTTTTGAATGATACCGATTGCATGCTGATGAAAATATGTGAATACCAACACGTTAGTGAAAGATTTTATGTTCAGTGGATGGATACATGTGAAGAAATAGTTTCGAGAAAAGTGTAAATGAAAAATGGAAAGCTGTTAATTTCATGTGTTCACAATTCTTGGTTTCAACGAGTTCTTTTTACTTTTTGAGATCTGTGCAGACGACAATGTGTTCTACTATCCAATTGCTTTCTCTCTTTTACGGCATATCCCTGTTCGTCGTTGCCGACGCTCAAGCAAATCAGTGCCCTGGATTATCTTTCACAATTAATTCCGACGCGGAGGTTAAGTTTAGTGTGATAACAACGATCCGACGAACAACCGACGGCGTTAACTGTGGAGGCAAGCTGTCGTCGGCGGCAATAGAGAATATTGCAGCAATGCAATGGATTGTGGATACCATGAACAGAAACAACTTTACAGTCAAGATCGGTAAGAGCCTGTTGTTTTATTAATACCGTTGTCTTATTTTCAGGTTAAATGCTTCCGAATTGACCATCATTCGACAGGACCGTCGGCATACCTTTCTTCTAAAGATTCGAACTAGATACCTAAAGATCAACTGGGTCAAATGTCATCACGAAAACTAAGATTGGAGACCAGTCGCAAATCTCAATCATCTATGCCCAAGGTTATAACACTGAGCATGGAAACCAGTCTCAAATCTCAAGCATCTGATTGGCTGAAATGGCGGTTCGTCTGACTGGCTGAAATGGCGATTTGAGAATGGTTTCCGATCTCAGCTTTATAACCTTGGTTATAATGAAGACACATCTCCATTTAAACCAATTTTAGATGCTTGTAATTTCAGACTGGTCTTCAGTTTTAGTTTTATTATACTGGACCCTGTTTTTCGTAATGCAAACCCACTTATTTTCAACGATTTAAAAATCAGTTGAACAATGACTGATGAAATTCCTTAACTCGGGGGATGATGGGTCATTTGTAACATGTTCATATGTTATCACACTTCTTTATTACAAAACTTGAAAGTGAGACCTGCTTCAGCTCACAATATGGGATTTAAGCATGTTTTATTTTGTTTTTGCAGTCGATATTAAATTGTATCAACACTACACTTGCTTAGGTTCACTACTTAAGGTGTGTATAACATTATCGGTTATTGGTTTTGAATGTCAAAATCGACAGTTTTAGTATCTGGTTTAAGATCGATATGTAGGTCAAGAACGTCTTCAAATAGCAAAAGTGTCGGGCTGCTGTCAATGCCGACGTGAACAAATCCCCTGTCACACGTCGAGTTAAAGACATTATTGTTAAATCATTCATTCATTTCATTAATTAGTTAAATGTAACACAAATTATGAAACCACATTTCTTGTTGCTTTAAGTACTACTTGCGATATATATTCTTGTCAAAAATGTGTGTCATAAGTATTATTAAACAACACCAGTGCCCAAGATCATAAAACTAAATCTGGAGATCAGTCTCAAATCTCAAGACCCTGATTGGCTGAAATGGCGACCAGTCGCCATTTCAGCCAATCAGATCCTTGAGATTTGAGACTGATCTCATAACTTAGTTTTATGATCTTTGGCACAGCACTCGCATCAGGTGTATTTGTAGCTAAGTTCAGTTTATATGTAATTAAACCCCAACAAAATCTTATTTGTCCCGTAGCGATGTCCTTTATTTGTTCCAATCCATGATATTTTATTGGTGGCTTTATCGCCTGGTCAAAAAACAGAACAAAAACCTCATTATTCAGTTGCTATTTATACCAACCCATGTCAATATTTCATGCCATAATTCAGTATATCCGTGTTTAAAACAACATTTTACTATTAAAACGCGTTTTCTTTCTTGTGTCATTTTCTTTAACGTTAACTCGGATACTCAGTAGTGTTTTGGGTGGTTGTGAACATCATTCTAGAGATGGCAGCCATACATCCGGTATTATTTCTATCTCATGGCGCTGGACCATCGTTTTATCTCGACGCTAAAACCAAGCCAATGTTTAAAGGGATGGATAAAGATTCGGCAGCCGCGGATTTTTTACGGAATATGACCAAAACCGTAGGATTGAAAAAACCGAAAGCGATCCTGGTGCTCAGCGCGCACTGGGAAGAATCTGTGTGGACGGTTAATACAAATTCCAAGCATTCGTTATACTTTGATTACTACAACTTCCCGCCGGAAACATACGAGTTAAAATGGCCGGTGAAAGGTGCGCCAGAAGTGGCCAGAAAGGTAAAGACTCTGTTAGAAGACCGAGGGATCAAATGCAGTGAAAATTCAAACCGAGGCCTGGATCATGGTGTGTTTGTTCCGCTTAAACTGGCGTATCCAGATGCCGACGTACCAGGTAAGCAACAAAGCAAAATCGAAAATTCTATTTCACTAAATGTATTTGTCTTGTTTAGATGGACCACCAGCTTCGATAAACGTATGTCAGTTCGATCAACAACTTTATTCTACAGTAACTATGGTTGAAAGTTGATTAGTCAAACTAAAGTATTGTCGCTTTTCTTAGGTGGGATGACAATACTACCTAGGTTCTCCGAATGTCGGCAATGGCATGACCACCGAGTTAGCATTGTTCACCGAGTTAGCATTGTTCACCGAGTTGGCATTGTTCATCGAGTTAGCATTGTTCACCGAGTTAGCATGATTGTTCACCGAGTTAGCATTGTTCACCGAGTTAGCATTGTTCACCGAATTAGCATTGTTTTACTATAAACAGTATTCGGAATACCTCTAGAGTTTTTCTCACTTCTCGAAAGAGAAACAATATTGAAGATTGACTTATTCCTATGTTGCTATAGTTTTGGATCTTACTACATGTTACTCTGTTTTGTGTGTTATACATCATTAGTTTTAGAACTGATATATTTGATAACTGAATCTCGAACACATCATGTGATATATGTAACTCAAGATGCATACACCAATGTTTTTAGCAAGATATTAAATACGCACAACAGAAAGAAACGCACAGAAAACACAGACTAACCACAAAGCCAAATAGTAGAGTATACTTAAAGTATAAACAATTTAAAAAATGAGACATCACAATGAACATAAAATGAACCGAGAAAAACGTTATAAGTATTGGTTATTAATTGCATGGTTTGCTCTTGCAGTATGTCAACTTTCCCTTCTGAAGAACTTGAGCGTGAAAGAGCACCTGGAGATTTCGGAAGCGTTGTCCGACCTCAGCCGGGAGGGGATTCTCATCGTTGGCAGCGGTTTTGCCACTCACAAGGGGGGCCGAAACGGCGTACCGCCACCTGCATGGGCAACCGCGTTCAAAACCTGGCTTAATGATACGTTGACAAATGAAAAGTACACGCCGGAGGATCGGAAAATGAAATTATTGTCGTGTGAGAACAGTGCACCAGAGTTAGCAAAAGCCCATCCAACGATTGAACATTTCTTACCACTAATCATGTGTTCCGCTGTCGCAAAATACAGACCAGGAAAACTACTTCATTCTGAATTTATCATGGAGTCTTTACTGAATGAACATTACCTGTTTCCATCTAACTGACACTCATGAATTCAACTTCTAGGAAATCATTGATATTCGTGGGGTAGTAATTTTCGTAGATTTCCTAGGCAGGTCAATCCACGAATTAAAAAAACATCGCGAAATAGGGAAATAAACTTTTACGTAGTTAAGAAATGATATCCACGAATTTAAGAACCCACGAAAAGATGTCTAAAGGAAAACCACGAAATGTTATGACCACGAATATAGATGCATTAACAGTAACTTAATGCCGTCAAACCTGTCTTTAGCAGCCACCCAAAGGAGTGACAAAACAAAAAGTGGCTGCTGAAGACAGGTGGCGGTTACAGACAGTAAAAAATTAGAACAAAATGTCAGTTTAAGTCATATTTAAACTGGCTGTTTAAGACAGGTGGTTGTTATTCGCAGGTGGCTGCTAAGGGTGCTAAGGGAAGTTTCTACTGTACTGAATAAACGAACAAAACATACCAATACTTTTTGATTTTGAGATAGCTACAAGAATAATTTATAAAAAAAACAAAAACAAATGCAAACTATTGTATTCTGTAGTCATCTTGGAGTCGTTTCCAGCGCCCAAGGTTATAAAACTGAGCATGGAAACCAGTCTCAAATCTCAAGCATCTGATTGGCTGAAATGGCGACTGGTCGCCATTTCAGCCAATCAGATGCTTGAGATTTGAGACTGGTTTCCAATCTCAGCCTTATAACCTTCATCCCAATTGAACATTATATGACACGTCTGATGATTGTTTTAATTAATTAAACAAAATCAGTTTATTTGCACGTAAGTGAAAACATTAGTGATACATGCGCCAATAAAAATTCAGTCATCTTCCGAACATGATGATAATATTTTTTTAACATTTCAACACCACAAAAATGTATTCAGTCGTGACTATCTTTATAAATGAAATCTGAACAAAGAAACTTGAAAGCAGAATATATTTATTTTAAAGCAGTATTGTTCACTCAAAGATATTATGTTTTACTGTTTTAAGTATTTTAGTGGTATCCATGTCTACGATACATTACATGCTTTGTTGCAGATATGTGCATTTATATTCTTTTGCATTTTTAAAGCATCTAGGTTGAAGGTTATAAAACTGAGATTGGAAACCAGACTTAATCTCAAGCATCTGATTGGCTGAAATGGCGACCAGATCCTTGAGATTTGAGACTGGTTACCATGCTTAGTTTATAACCATGGGCACTGGTTTAAAGATAACGATATTTTATTTCAATTGAGCACATTGAACAATAATGTTCACACCATGTATACGGGTTTTCATGATCGCGTTTTATATACGATGTAATCTAAGTTTAATGTCAATTTCGTTTTAGGGATTTTAACTTATTCAATAAATATCTAATGTGAAATTTGTTTGTTATTTTGTTTGCCTGTCTATACGATTGCTTTTAATTTTGCTTGAATCATAACAGAATAAGTTGCACTTATCACGCGTTATTCCATTCAAGTTCTTTACCGATATTTACCATACGCTAGAAGCAATGTATTTGTCTTAAATTTTGAAATAATTGTTGTTGTTGTTGTTGTTGTTGTCGTTGTTGAAAAATGAGGAGGTATAAATCTGGAAATAACATTATCCGGTGTAGCAAAATTTATGAACTTTACATAACTATTTAACATTCTGTCACAGTCGAAGAAAAAGCTGAAGTAAATCGCAATCGCTCCGCTACTATGATTGCGAAATTATTCTCTCATTTTCTGATTGAAAATTTATTGAAGGTACATTTATCAAATTTTCCCATGTGTTTACGTGAAACGGATGTTTTACATTATTATCGACCTAGGTTTCTTTACAGTGAGGCTTCAAATTTCACTCCTCTTTTGTTAATAACTTTAAATGCTATCATTATCAAGCAAGTTTGGCCAAATTTCATCCTTTCTTTTGGAAAACCGGTAAGCTTTGTATGCTGTTCAGATAAATATCGCACGCATACCGGTCACGCATCTTAAATAATATTATCTCATGATTGTATTCGTCAACCTAGAAACGAAAAAAAAAGATTTTACACTAAAACAGAAATGTGATTGAATGCGCTGACGGTGCAAGTATGTTGTAAAATCATTCCCGTATATATTTTTCTCATCAGATTTGGTATTTTTAATAAGCGACGTCCGCTCTCTATTAACCTGTGTGTTTATTTTCTGATCACATTCTTCATTCTAACTGCAACGTTGAATTATGTAAAAAATAGCAGACAAGTCACACTAGAGTTGTAAGAGTTATGACCCTTAGTTAACTCGTCTTTGTTAAAGAACTTAATTTGATATTCGCTTTCTAAGCTCCTTAAATTTTCCTTACAGTTATTTTTATATGTTAATGTATCGTTCAGGGGTCTGTTCCATACGGAGTTCAACAACACAAACATTATTTTAATGCCCATATTTTATGTTTTGATGTTTTGTGTTGTTTAGTTTTCTTGAATTTGTGTAAATAGAATTTCGGTTTGTATGTTGAATACGTCATGCAAAACATGGCCTATAGGTATTGCAACTACTGTATATTTAGTAAATATTATTTACTAAACATGGCGCTAAAGATACAAAACTATTTTAAAGACGATTTTGTTCTAAATAATGACCGAGGAAAACCCCAATACGTTCTTCATTCACGGCCAATAATCAGAACATGCGGAGTATAAAACATGCCCAAAACAGTTTCTTTTGCAGATCGCAAATGTAGTTAGCATAACAAACATACAACCAACGTTGTTTATATCACACGGCGGCGGGCCTTCCTTCTTTCTTGATGCAAGAGAAGCGCCTTTCCTGAAAGGATTGGATAAGGATTCGAGAGCGGTCGAAATATTGCGGAATCTTACGAACACAATCGGATTACGACGACAGGATGCAATCTTGGTCATCAGTGCGCACTGGGATGAAAATATTTGCACAGTTAATACGAAATCCAAGCATTCGCTATACCATGATTTTGAAAATATCGCGCCAGGCGTTTTATCGTATCGTATCCAGTTCCGGGCGCACCGGAAGTAGCAAAAATGGCGAAGAGGCTGCTAGAGCAACGCGGAATAACATGTAGGGAGGAGAAGCAACGAGGACTTGACCATGGCGTGTTTGTACCGTTTCCAAAGGCGGATATTCCAGGTGAATACAGCTTTACTGTTTTACGTGTTGACTGTTTAAATTTTAAATAGAAAAAAATGTATTTTACAAACCAAACGATGTTTTAAAGTGTGTCATTCGAATTAAGTTTGTATCGCATGTTGGTATTTTTATAGAGCAATAAGTTTAGTTCACGCAGTCATGCGCACGCACAGAGTGTAAAATTAGCGTATGTTTTCAATAAAATGTTTCCTTGCACTGCAAGCAAATTTTTACTCTTAAATTCAAATTTTCGGACTCGTGCCCTTTATAAAGGATAAAATACAGAATTGTATGACTTAAGGAACGCCCATCTTAATATTATTAATGTTGTATAATGTCAACCCTTATTTAATATTATAACTATTTTCCAAATTCTAGTGTGTGAGCTATCACTGTTAAGCAGTCTGCGCGTAAAAGACCACCTGCATATTGCAGAAGCTTTGTATGAACTCACCCAGGACGGCGTGCTTGTCATAGGTAGCGGGTTCGCCACACACAACCTTTCCCGGCTAGGCCGAACCGGCGCACCTACTCCTAGATACGTCGTAGAATTCAAGAACTGGTGAATGACGTTTTACTAAATAAACGATACTCGTCGGAAGAACGAAAACTTATGCTTCTTGACTGCGAAAGGACCGCACCGAACCTGCAGGTTGCACACGGTGGTAGGCTCGATCACTTCCTTCCACTGTTGATGTGCTGTGCAGCAGCAGGCTACCGACCGGCTAAGCTCCTGCACTCTGAGGTTGTTTTGGAAACGCTTCTTAATGAACATTATATGTTTCCGACGATCTGATCTACCATATAAATTTTCCGACGAAATGATCTACCATATATAGTTTCAGACGATCTGATCTACCATATAAAGTTTCCGACGATCTGATCTACCATATAAAGTTTCCGACGATATAAAGATATTTCAGAATTCCCTACTTTCAAAGATTTTCGCAGCTATGTTCACTTTTCTATGGCAGGCCCTAGCCGGCTTCATGTGACTACTAATACTAATATAAAAAGCCTACAAACTTAATTTTGGGATGTTTGCTTGTGGATAGTATGTCGATGGAGAATGTGTTTGTTATATTGGCACACAGAGCAGAGAGACACTATCTTGTAGTTTTGATAATAACATTGTTAACGTCCCAATTTCGATTTCCGACTGGAAAGGGATGGGCACCACATCCAATTATAATATCAGTTTCGTAATACAGCGGTTAATATATTTAAAAGAGATAAAGCATGGGGTCTCTTAAAGGAAGCTAGTAGTCTTCACTAAACTTAAAGTACTGAACAAATATACAACAACAAGCCATCTTGCAATACCAGACGAGCGGTTTATTTGAGAAGTGCAGCAGGGTCAACAAGTACAAATCAAATACAACAAAATCAAAACCACTGATCTTTTGATATTGATATTGCGAAAAAAAATATATATGGAGTCGTATGTCCACGAAAGCAAATGCTAATTAGCTAATCTTTTGTACAAGAGTATACATCTTGATTTCTTTCCTAGATTTAATGTTTTAATTCCCAAATAGCGTCCTAACAAACACGATTTGACTCGGCAAGGAAAAACCAGAGATAAAAAGCATTTTTTCCCTGAGTTATTTAATGAAAATAACTCTGGAAACCTGTACCCGTTTGTCAGTGACTAGCACCTGTCAAATCGCTCGAATGTCGGACCTCATTCCTTCTGGATATACAACTTAAAACATCATAATATAACAACTATTATGAATAATAATCAAAACAAGGATCATACAAACACGAAAAATGCTACATGTTTTACAGACATAATGTTCATGTTTTCTACATGATTATCGTTCACGTAATCATCATAAAGAATGAAACTTATGAAATTAAATCGTAATGGCTAGTATTGTACATGTTACTTTTTTACTGATAACTTGACAGTCACGCGACAACGAGTTTATTTACGTATGGTTCGCCAGAAACACGTTTTTACAAACATCAATATTGCCAGCTTCCCTTGAGTAAAATTGATAACCAGAAAAATATCTAATGCGCCAATATCCGTCGTAAGATCGTCTGCTGTTATATAAACTGAGTATCGTGACTGTCCAATTACCCTTAAGCAGTTATAAAAATTGTACGGGTACAGAAATAAAATTAATAATAATAAAAATATATGAAAACTTAATCGCGTGAAGTCTACTGGTAGAATGACAATCTTATACACATTCAAACAATTTATAATCTACCCCCACGAAATTCACGTGCGTATGCCCATCATACGATTTACCGTACAACCTGTACGTTTCGCGAAGACAAATATTTCACGCTATACTGCGAAACGCGTGAAATTAATATTTCTCACACTATCTCTACGATTATTGGCAGAAATCTTACAATAGATGTAGATGTCATATTAGGTATTGCAAGATCCACAGATGTGAAATTTGTATTCCTATTAAGCATACTTTTATCTTACGGACAGTCTCGCTGCTGGACTTGGTCGTATATGGTGTGTATCATATGCATCCTTTTAAAAACAAGAGGGCCAATTGGCCCTAAATCAAACTTGACCTAGATATCATTGAGATAAACATTCTAACCAAGTTTGAAGAAGATCGGACCAAAATTAAGACCGCTAGAGTGCAGACAAGATTTTTATATAATTTGACCTAGTGACCTAGATTTCAAGGTCACATAACCCAGTTTCAAACTTGACCTAGATATCATCGAAATATACTTTCTGACCAAGCTTGAAGAAGATCCAACCAAAATTAAGACCTCTAGAGTGCAGACAAGCTTTTTCCTTAATTTGACCTACTGACCTAGTTTTAAGGGTCACATGACCCAGTTACGAATTTGATCTAGATATCATTGAGATAAACATTCTGACCAAGTTTAAAGAAGATTGCACCAAAATGAAGACCACTAGAGTGCAGACAAGATTTTTATATAATTTGACCTAGTGACCTAGATTTCAAGGTCACATGACCCAGTTTCAAACTTGACCTAGATATCAATGAGATAAACATTCTGACAAAGTTTCAGAAAGATCGGACCAAAAATAAGACCTCTACAGTGCAGACAAGCTTTTTCTTTAAATTGACCTACTGACCTAGTTTTAAGGGTCACATGACCCAGGTACGAACTTGATCTAGATGTCACTGAGATAAACATTCTGACCAAGTTTAAAGAAGATCACAGAAGGTTAACACCGAAGTTGCATATTAGCCTATAAGCCTATAAACAAAAAACACATTATATATATTGTAAATTAAATATGAACGTTCTGTAAAAAAAATAAATATGAATGTCTTTGGTGTTTTTATTTGTTTTTTCATAAAGACTAGAACAGCATTGAACACAAATACACATATGCTCTTAAGACGTACCCTGTTTATCTCCCAACTAGTATCGTATTCAGTCTATCCACAACGAACTAACTACTTTATAGCAAGTTTTCGAAAAATTCACGATTTCGAATATTTTATCCGTATGTTTGGGGGAAAAAAACAGGGTCCGTCTCTAAAGCACCTGTGAAAAAAAATTACTTTACGCAAAACTTGCAATCACTTGTGTTTTTTTATTTATAAGCAATTTCTTCTGTGATATGACAAAAAGTTTTAAAATGAATTATAGCAGGCCTGATAATAAATATATATCACGAATTAATACTGAACTACGGGGCGACTTTTAATGCCTAATTTTATCATGACTTTAAATATAAAGAGATTATTATTATTATTATTATTATTATTATTATTACAACTATTATTATTATTATTATTATTATTATTATTATTATTAATTTTATGACTAAGAATAAAAAGAAGAGAAATCAAACGCACGTGCAATGACGAGTGTTTAACATCATTTATTCGTATCATGTAGATGATCATGAACACGCTTTTTTAATATCTTTTCAGGTTTCGACGTATATGATGACTGTGGCATCCCTAGGAACACAATTGCTCGAGCCTTTGATGTTCTCGATGGCCCCGTACTCGGCTCCCAAGAATGCGCAAGCAACAACTATACCGTTTGTAGCATAGGTAACTAACAAACTATTATTGTCTACATAAAGCCAATTATGAGTTGTAAGATTAAGAAAATATGTCATATACCATCACTTAGCTAAATGGAATTTGCGCTAAATGGAATTTGAATGTCTAAAAATAAACCGCTGGGCAACAAGCCACACACACTTATTTTTGACTATATATTTTTGTTCTACTTGTTATTTAGGTATTTAACAGCAACTGGATTATTATACAAATAAATACTAATGTTGAGGTCGATATGTAGTTTTGCGGACCTGGGTAGTGTTCGTCCGAGGTCGATATCACACTACCCAGGTCCGCAAAACTACATATCGACCTCAACATTAGTATTTACTTGTTATATCATATACCCTATGAATTATTCGCACACCTGGAGTCATTATTGCTAGGAAATGCAAAAGAAGCTCAGAATTACCGAGGATATTACAACAAAATCATACACGGAAGTCAATAATTTAGTCCATCACCTCCACCAATATTTATTGTTGAAACTGTCCAAGATATACCAGTTTTAGACTCTTGGCTATGGATAAAATCTAAATATAGCACCTTTCGAAACCGAACAACACTCAGTTGTGCAATTCAAAGAAAATAGTTCCCATCATGAAGGACGATTAGCAATGTGCCTAGTAATTCTATTGATTTTGTTATCATGGTTACTTGTGTTTTGTGAGAAAACATTTGACATTAAGGGTAGTGAATAAAACTGTCCTGGTATAAATTAAATATTTCAGTGGTTCTTCCGATCTCTCATTACCGTCAGTTCTTTGATTTCTTATTATTTATAGGTATAATTGGGGCCAGCCAGAGTAACACGACAGCGGCCATGTTGTATGCGCTGCAAGGAAGTAAACTTCCGGTGATCGGTCCGTATGCCACTTTGCCTAACTTATCACAGTACGACAACTATTATAGGACCATTTCAACCGACGACAATCAAATACAGGTATTGTTGTTTTATAAACGTGATGTGATAATGTTATGTTGTTTTCTCAGGGTTCCATGAAACCATAAAACTCATAAGAAGCACTACTGTAGTAATGAAAGCCGATATCTCGTCGTCTTTTCGAAATATAACGGATTACGGAATACAGATGTTGGTTTTTTTTGTTTACAAGTACTTGAGAAAAAAAAATTGAATATTGCTGCCACCAAAAAGGGATTTCGAGCAACCCCATTGAACTCCCTCTGGATCAAACCCTGATTTACTAGCAGCAATCATCACAGAAACCCCTGATATGTATTCATAAGGTCATAAAGTGTCAGGTTTCTGTTTTTTGCTGAGTATATGCTGTTTGTCGTCCATCAAGGTATAATCTTCTGTTTTTGCATCTAAATAGGCCACTGCGAAGCTGCTGTGGAAGCTTGGGTTGCTTTATGTAGCCGTGGTATATATGGATGACGGGATAAGCCGGTACCGTGCCAACAAGCTCAAGGAAATCAGCAAAGCCCACGGAGTGTGTGTTGACAGCATGCAACCAATAACGGTACGTAGAGACAAATAACAGTTCGTAGAGATCAAAAACAGTACGCAGAGGAAAATACTAGTACGTAGAGGCCAACCACAGTACGTAAAGACCAATCAAAGCACGTAGAGCCCATACCAGTACAAAGAAGCCAATAAAAATATATAGAAACCAATAACAGTACGTAGAAACCAATAACAGTACGTAGAAACCAATAACAGTAAGTAGAAACCAATAACAGTAAGTAGAAACCAATAACAGTAAGTAGAAACCAATAAAAAATACGAAGAGACCAATAACATTAAGTATAGGCCAGTTAAGGTACACAGAGGCAAATAACAGTATGTAGAGGCCAATAGCGGTAGATTGAGGCCAACGAAAGAACATAGAGCTCAATAAAAGTACTTAGATGCCAATAACAGTACGTAGAGGCCAAACACATAACGTAGAGGCCAATTACAGTACGTAGAGACCAATAACGGTCCGTAGAGACCAGTAATAGTACGTAGAGACCAATAACAGAACATTAATTAAGACCAATAACAGTACGTTGAGGACAATAACAGCACGTGGAGACCAATAACAGTAAGTAGAGACCAATAACAGGACGTAGAGAAAAATCCATGCACATACTCGTGTAGAATGGTGTAAAGTTCAGTTAAAAAGCGAATTCAAGAGCGATATCGAATATACACATTGTGATAACAAAAATCACCGGCACGGTGGCCAGTTTGTTAAGAGCGGGTGACCATTTTTCTTGAAAAAAAAAGAACCTGTTTTTGTATGGAATGTAAAAATTAAAGCCACCATACCCGGTTTTGTAAAAGATAAGAAAGTTTATAATCAGTGCGATTGTATTCCGTTATTTAACAATTAATTATCCTGTAACCTCCACTGAATAACTGAAATTGTACTCTTCTATTCTTTCAGAATGGCCCCGATATTGATATCAACTTGCTTATACAACAGAGAGCTAAATCCAAGCACAGTTCTTTACGCGTTATCTTCTTTGGAACCAGAGCCGTTTTCCGGAATATGCAAACTGAACTTAATTACCATGAACATACAACATACAACATATCATGGATCGTAGTAGAACATTCCGAAGACGTTAGCGCACCATTTAATACGAGAGATGCCGAAGACAATAATGGAACAATTGTGATATCGCCTTCGGTAAATAAAGTTCAGGCCGTGAACGACTTTATTCAGGGTAAAATAAATAAGGTCGAAGCGCCTACTGATGACTTAGAGCAATTGATCAAATGCTCTGGATTAGTTAATGAGCAAAGAGTGCCGAATAACGACATCGCTGCTTCTATGGACGCGGTTGTCGCATTTTCCTCCGCGCTGCAAAGGAGGGCGAAGCTCCACTGCCAGGGAAGGATGGAAGGAACGGTGTGTAGTGAACTCCGAAAGAGCTTTGAGTTCAAACTTGATGAAGTTCAAAGGTATCCAGTTAACTACGTTGAACTGAATAAAACGAATATAACAGTTAAAGAGTTCATCGATGCAGCTAGGATAACCAATTTTCGCGACGATGGGGACTATTTGCCAGGTGGTACAGAGATATATGATGTCAAGGTCTTTCAAACCAACGGCAATGCATCAAAGGTAAATATATTAAGTCATATTCTTGATGATTTTTTTTTGTTTAAATAATAGGGATTTTAGTTCGTACAATAATCTTTCAGCGTTAAACCGCAAAAGTAGTAAACAAATTGTATCGAGCGCTTTCCCTTGTAAAGAGGTTATGCTGTTTTAAGTGTTGCACCTGTAGAGTAGCCTGGATTCCAGGCGATGATTACGATGATACATAAAAATATAAAAAAGACAAACAAACAAACTTATTATCAGACTAGTGGCTAGTCTACCTGTAGAGGGGTTACGCTGTTTAACGCTGCTATATAGAGGGTTTTGTCTTATGTGAGGAGGTTGCAAAACTGTTTCACACCTTGGAACATTATAGCTTCAGACATTATGTTCAAAGGTGTGAACATTTATTGTTTGTGAAATGCTTTTACAATTTCGCGAATCTTGTTAAAGGAACTTAATTTTTTATTTGTTTGTCCGACCTTTAAACCAAACATGTAATCGTATGGAACGCCAGAGCCGGCTTATGTTTAGTATTGATAGAAAAATATGAACTATTCTTTTTCTGTCATACTGAACATAAGATAGCTCTGCCATTCCATACAATCAAAATGTTTGGGTGTAGCATTTGTCTAATAAATTTCGTTCGCTCTTTTAGTTAAGCATCATCAAAATGCAATTTTCATCTGTATTTCAGGTCGGTTCATATCGCAATAATATCATTACATTGAGTCAGTCTACATCGTTTGTGGATGCCCTACCTTCATCAATATGTTACGCGGACTGCGCCATCTGTGACCATTCTCCGGAGCTTTCTTTTGCATTTTTGGACGGACAAACGTTTATTCTTGGTATTTTTGCAGTCCACGAAACAGACCCAGACAAGCCCTTCATGTGTTCAAATTTCCGCACATCACAGATGGATGTTATCATAGCAGAAACATTTTTGTATTCTGTAGAACAGATGCGCAGCGAGACTGGTATACAGTTTGGAGCGATCGCAATCGATGACTGCTATAGTTCCGCTCAGGTAGAACTGGTTCTCACGCGCATTCTTTCAGGGGCGGTAAATCTTACAAACCCGTATACCGGAAGTGTTTTACCAGTCGAAAGAATAGCCGCAGTTGTAATGACTGTGAGTAGTTCGGTAACGATACCGGTAAGCTTGCTGATGACTGGATTAAAGATACCGGTCATTTCCGCGTCTGCCTCCTCGCCAGATTTAGACGATCGGGTTAATTTTCCTTACTTTCTGCGAACTGTTCCAAGTGATATTGAGCAAGCCAGAGCCATGGTCAGCATAATCAAACAGATGAATTGGCAGTATGTGAGCTTAATGTATGTAGAGAATAACTACGGAAGTAAGGGAAAAGAGGCGCTTCTTAAAATAGCCAATGAAAGTAAAGTATGTATTGCTAAATCTCCTGAGGGCATTACTTATCTTGAAGATGAAAACTCGGACAGTATACTCCAAAGTGTGTTTACCAGAATTAGTAATCAAAAAGCTGATATTGTCGTGTACTTTGGCACTGAAGCAAGGATTGCTGATTTTCTTAAAGCTATAAATGGACAGAATGATTTTATATTCCTTGGAAGCGAGGACTGGGGAGACCGGCAATATATACTGGATACCGGAAAACGCTCCACGCTGGGAAGTATTACCTTAAAGAACGATGTACAAAGTCTAGCTGATGACCCGCTTGCTCAGTATCTACGCAATTTGAAGCCTGTTGTGGTACCGGGAACCAGAAATCCTTGGTTTAACGAATACTGGGAGGAAAATTTTAAGTGTGACACACCAACAAGTTTTCGAAATGTTTATGACAAAATATGTGACGATTCTGTGAAATTTTCGGAAGAAGATATCAAAGATTTCGTCGAAGACCACAGAATCGTACACACAACAAAAGCTGTAAAAGCCATTGCTCATGGCCTAAAGAAGTCGAAAGAGCAGTTTTGCCAGTTCGATGCCGTATTTCCTTGCCCTAAATACTTCCAATATGTATCAGATGTTGTGGCAAATATACGGAACGTTAGTCTTATGCAGAAAGGCGTGGCAACGAAGGTTTTCAGAGATAATGGTAACGGAAATGTTGGTTTCAGGATAAACAATGTGCAACAAGATTCTGGCGGCAGTCTCAAATATGTACAGGTTTGTACTGGTTATTAAACCTTTACCATGGTAACAGGTGAAACATCACTGTTTTCATTCTCATGGCGAATCATTATTTTTACCTATTCTTGTATAATTGTTCTCGTAGTAAACCTCCACTTTCATTTGTCTCATGTTGAACAATAACTTTCCAATTACTGCCTCTTGTCTTGGAGCGAACGACCACTGTCCCCTTTTTTGGAGTGAACTTTACATATTCATGCCTTCTAGTAAAATCTTGCTGGGTTCTGTTCACACTGCACATTACTGAAACAATACGCGATATTAAGAATTGTATATTAATTACTATTACTTAATTACTAGTAGTATTACAGAACTACTTTCTCTTCATAATTATATTGACTCATATGACTAATCTTCAAGTTTTAAGTTCAAGATTTTATTCGGCATAAACAATATTGTTTTTTTGCCCTTAACAATGGCAGATGAACACATATATACATGTACTCTTCAAAACAAAAGAACATACAAACAAGCAAACTAGAGAAAAACATATACTCGCAAACACACACTTAAAATACAAATCAAGATTATTTTAGTTTTAGGAGAACAACCATGAATAATACAACACAGTTTTTGTATAAAACTAATGCCCACTTGTTCAGGCATTTGGGAGGAAGTAATTAGCACATTTAGTTGTTGATAATATCCTAGGAATAATTATATCAATGTGAATATAAACGTTCGCTTTGAACATCATTGTCTGGTAAGACTATTACTCAACATTAATCGAAACACTATAATCATTATACAATATTATACGAATACGAATACTTAATTAATACCTGCTTTACTGCTTTCAATCTTTTATTAGCCATTGTATGTCACGATACCTCTTTTACATTTTTCACAACTATGAGCCTCGTATAAATGTATGATGTATGTTTTTGCCTCATGTTTATATGTATTCATGTACTGGGTGTATAAAATAAACTTGTAAACTGGTGCGTATTTTACAGGTTGGTTCTTACAACGAAGGTATACTAAATCTACAAGTGAACAATTTAAAACTCTATGCCGACAATCGTAAGAACTTTGATGGTGCATGTTTCGGCACTTTATGTGACCACTGCTTCAATATGTCCATGTCAACCACTGTTAGCATCGAAACGACAACCCCAAGCAACGAAGTCAATGAAAAGTTTAGAGCCCCAGACTTTACAATCATAGGAATTCTTTGTGGACTTTTCCTGGTGGTTGTGATAATGTCAATCATTATCATATGTTTCTTCAGAAGGAGGGTAAAAGGTTGGTAATTCGCTTGATACGTATATTCAAACTAGTGATAAGGTTTAGGTTGAGAAGGTTTAATCGTTTTATTTGTTCTTATTACCGTTTACTTTGAACTAAGGCGGTGTAGACAAGTGGTCTTTCGTCACTGGACGTCACTTCGAATTGTTGACTCACCGTAAAGCCTAGGGTGACATCATTGATTATTCGAGAATCTCATCTTTTGCTAATGGGGTATTTGGCTTATATAACTATTTTACAGATGCAATAAATGATTTAATTCACAAATCAGTGAAATAACCAGTTTTACTTATTTAATGTGAACACATGTATATTTTATTTATGCAAGGAAATAGAATTGAATACTGTAGATGCATATATATACAGTTCTGTGTTTTTCTGTTCAATAACATTTTCTTGGGTCCTTAAATTCGTGTTGTTTTTTTAAATACTTTGAATTTTAATACTATAATTCTATATTTCGTGATGGTTTTTAATTCGCAGAGCGAAATGTCCACGAGATCTACGAAACTTAGTGACCCGCGGAAATTAATTAATTCACGGTATAAAGCAGAAGTGTGATGCGTGTGTCTTATGTTGTTTTTTCCAGAGTTGGAGAATCAAATGAAGGAATTAAAGTATGAAATCAGAACCGGATATGACTTACACCAGAATGGTTCAGCATTCTCCAATTTCAATACAACTTCCATAACCTATCCCGAACTACAGTTTGCTAATACCAGTCCTAGTGGTGATACCATGTACGAGTGGCGGAAAGCACAAAACGCTCTAAATGGAGGAAATAAGAATTTTGCAAATACAAATGGTGGAGTTGTTAACAAAGCTTTTGTTGGCAGTGATACTTACTTACATGCAAGACACAACGATGATGAAAACCAGCAGAGTTCTTCTTCAGGGAACCAGCCTAGTCCACGTCGTCAGGACTCTAATTCTGATCAAAACAACTCGTTTCCGGATTCGCCAGTTTACAGGCCACCATCAAGCAGTTATGGAATAAGTTCACATAGTAGTTTTAAAAAGCCTGCCACAGATTATAACGGTAATGGCTATTTTAAGAAACAACCTAGAACTCAACTTGCTGTTCCGCCATGTCGGCCGGAACTTCCGCCACGTGATTCGGAACAACAACAACGTACGCATGCGCAAAGACCTACTGGTTTTACAGAAAAATTTGATCATTTGCCATCTGCAGTGCCCAAAGACAAAATTAGAAAAGGAAGAAGCAGTCCGAAAAGAACAGTGTCGCCACCTTCGTTTAAGCAAGATAACTTATTAAATGAAAGCCCTAGGCATAGGGAAACACTTAAAATTGACTCAGCAAAATATAATGGAATTCCAAACTCTATGGCATTTACCGAATCTAACATGCCAACTCAAAATAAGATTAATTTAGCAGGCTCCTCGGAAAGAATATCTCGTGTGTAATATCAGGAATATTGAATCAAAGACCTATATAACTGTAATATATAGGTCCATGATTGAATACTCTAGCTTAAATAATACAAGCATTGCAATAGATACATTTAAGTCGCGAAAATTCGTCCAATAATTCTAATACGAACTTCGCTAATTCACCAAGCCGGTGCGACATGACTGGAAGACCTATGCTTGACGGCACCATTCTCTTCATCTTTATTGTCATACTCCCTCCATTATTCGCCCACTATATGTCTGTCTGGATGTCAGCCTGTCTGGACGAAATCCCATATAAAGCTGCCTTTTCACAGTTCAGGGTGGAATACTCCAATGTCTCAGACATCGTTAACATAATTGTACTACTGTATAATGCTTAAAATGACTAAAAGGAGCAATTTCGCCGAAATTTTGGACTAATCAGTACACTTTAGGACCTCTTGTGAGTGAAGTTACTTTTTAGTAACGCTTTAACAAATTAGCCCTAAATATATTCGCTCGGATATTAACTGTGTAAGAATATAATGTCGCATTTACTTTTAACAGGTCGTCTACACAGTTAATATTATAAATTTTGGTATTTATAAACACTTAATATTATCGTCCTGACATGTGAATAGGCAGTTTAAGTGAATTTTATAGATCAGCTGATCTAGTGATGTGACGAGCTGCCGAATGATATTATTGACGCTAATTGCATTCAAGTTTGATACATGTTTGTTGTGTATAATTTCCATTTGAATGCTTTATTTAACGAAAACATTACAGGTATAGTGAACGTTAGTCATTGTTTGATATTTTAAGTTGTTGTAAGTGCCTCTAAAATGTTCGCCAGAATGTCAGAGATTAAAAAAAAAAACATGCATTTTTAAGGAGGTGCAAACATGCTTCTCGGGTGGGGTAATGTAAAATCTTTTAAGGTGCATAAATTGTGAAAAACACACAGCTCAATAGATAAACACACGTGAATTTTAGAGTTAACGCATTTGCATCCATTCACAAGACGGAAGATCATATTAGCAAAAGTAATATCATGTCCAAAAAAGTTGTTTTTTTAAACTGAACATATCCAACTACATGAGATATGGCTGTTATCAATTGGCGAACAGTGTAGATCAAGATTAGCCGACACATCCATGCCGTCTTGTCAGGATCTTCTCTGTTTTATTTATTAGGTTATTCCTGATAAAAAGTGAACATTGCAGATCCTGATAATACGGCACGGAAGTGCCGGCTGACCTGGATCTACACAATTTGCACATGAGATAATACTCGTATATTTGGAGTAAAGGGTTAATAAAATCTTCAACATCTTGGGCTGAAGGTTATAAAGCTGAGATTTGAGACTGGTTTCCATGCTCAGTTTTATAACCTTTGGGCATTGGACGAAGGTTCACCGTTTGTTCCACATGGACATTTGTGGAAACACAAATGAGTATGTGGATAGTAAATAGTACATAATTTGTTTGTTTTTGTTTTATATTTTATAAATGTTGCTGCAATATATATACATTATATATTTTATAGAAATGAAAAATAGATCTATAATTGTTTAAACGATTCTCTTCTATTTTCTTTGACAGTACATTAATCTCTACTCAGTCGCAAAAGAAAGTGTGCACTTTGTTTTCGGTGATTTTTTTTCATTAACTGCTTCTCTTAATGCCCACAATATTTGGTATCAAAATTTACATTAGATCTAAATAGTTTAGTTATATCATTTAAATGATCTTATCTCAATTTTGATACCAAATATGTAGGCATTAAGAAAAGCAGTTAATGAAAATATCACCAAAAAACAAAAAGCACACTTTTGTAATAGAGTATATTTTCAATATGGGGCTTTAACCCACAGGGACCTGGTTTTAGCACCAAAAAGAACTCCTCTAGATCGTGATTTTGAAATTTTTGATCTACTATTATAAAAAAATTACAGAAAGAGTGCACAGCAGCCATTAATCAAACGGATATCCGGTTAGGTGACTGGTGACCGTCTGGTCGACCAGAAGTCGAGCTTGTCCGGCTTTGCTTTCGCAGGTTCAGCGAGGTGCGGTGCACTAAAACCAGTCATTTTACCGGATATATTCACCCTCTCTATAATATAGTATTTTTATCGGCTAAACACAGACGTTTCAACGAAAACTTATTACTTGATTTTGGACCATCTGTCATGGAAAACCACTCACAGTTCGGCCACTTAAAGACTGGTTGACAATGACAGCTGGTTGTCGCAGAAATACTGGTTGATGCTGAACCACTGGTAGTCAAAGAATTACAGCTAGGGCATTGTTCAAACGGGTTCCATTTTGGTTAATGATTTTTTATTAATTTATCTGTTAATAACATTTCTACTATATGCTTGGGTTTAACTAGTATGGGGATTTCAACATTTGTGCGAATTTCACTAGTATGCGGATTTAATCATTTTCACTTTCATAAAATAATGATTCAGTACCTTCATTAAATTTCACGAAAGCGACAAATTAACAATTATTAAACATTATTCAAACATGTACCTGTAACTTTTATTAGTTTCTTTATTTTTGCGAATATAATATATATTCTAAAAATAGTAGCATACATTCACTCAAGGCAGAATATATTCATTATTAAACTGTACATAAACAATGTACAAGAAATTTCAGAGATACAAAAATAAGTATGTATTAAATTGAGTATAATTACAAATACACACGAACCATTGCAAAATCATTTTACATTTCTTAAAGAAATGCTATCACTTTACAGCTAGTGTTAATCGCCAAAAAAGCAGTTTTCGTATCCATGGCATGGTAAAAATACAAACGAATTTAAACGCACATACCTTCGAGTGGTTGATAATCACGCAGATTCGATTTAATTGTTAAACTAATTTCCTGTATCAATTATTTTTCACTTTGATTGCATCATGGGATAGAATATTTCTTCAACTCAATTTCTTTCATTTCCGTTTAAGTACCTAAAAAAGGACTTTGAACTTTAAATCAATTTCGTTTTCGTTTTGTATTTCGTTTTTTATCTGGCATGCAAATCCTTGGACCCAAGACCATAAAACTAAAACTGGTGACCAGTCTCAAATCTCAAATATTTGACTGGCTGAAATGGAGCTTGTCAATCAGATGCTTGAGAGATGAGACTGGTCTCCGATCCGGAAAATCGTCTTGGTCTATTTAAAGTCGGAAATGTATGAATAAAACGACGACAGGATCAGGGCTTCCTCCTTGTGTGTCACGTTGGTTCTTGTCGGACCGTTGATCTTCCAAAGACCTTTTCACCGTTGAACTTTCATTAGAATATTCACAACGAGGCCGACCGGAAGTCACAAGTTTTATCAGGTTTCCATCCAGAACTATGTCGGCAATGGGCCTTGTTTTCTCGTAAATATCAAGCAGTTGGTGTATACAAGCCTGGAACTGATGATGAACCAATAATACATTACTATTTTTGTTTTCAGGACGGTATATGTCGTCTTCAACTTTCTGTTTACCAAGTTGATTTAATAGTAAATGTTATATTTAAATAAAAATATGGCTCCCAGAGGTGTCCAGGGGCGGACCCATAGGGGTTTCAGTGGGGTTGCTTGAACCCATTTTACGGCAGCAATATTTAATTTTCATGGAGAGTTTGAAAATTATCATGTAACTACCCTAAGACTACCCCAAACGAATCCCTTTCTAGAAATCTTTTGCTCCGGCCCTGGTCGTCCGCACACATTGTCCAGTTTCAGTAATAACTTAGTAGCGAACTCAACTCCCGCATCCAAACATTAATTTTGATACTGTGGTATCATTAACTTTCGCGGAGATGAAATTTCGCAAATTTTGCGCAAAAGCACAAACGACATTTTCGCGCAGACATAATTCGCGAAGTTGTATTATTTATGGGGCCGTCACACGACGTCGTGGCCAGCGTTCTTCGACGTTTGAGGAAACGTTGTTAGTCGTCCATGGTTTCTGGGATAGCGTCAGAAGTGCGTTTTGTGAACGCTAGTGAACGTCGGTTATCGCCGGGAATCGGCGGAGAACGCTGGTCCGGAAAAAAAATTGTGAACATGCACAAAAATTCTCACTGAGACCAGCGTTCTTTAACGTTTGGTTTTTAACGCTGAAGAACGTTCGTGGAACGTTTTACTAACGTTCGCTGAGCGTTGCACGAGGCGTTCGGCTGTCGTGAGTTAGCTGTTACTTAAAGCGTTACTTGGTTGTTACAAATCGTTTGCTTGCGAACGACACACTGGCGACCTGTTAGCGACCGCTGAACGGTCCTCTAGCGCACGCAGCGTGTGACTAAAGTGAAACGAACGTCGTTTTGGCGTCCATTGAGCGTCATTCAAGCGCTACCCGAAAGTTCTCAGCACGCTTGTCTTACGTTAACAAATCGTTCTTTGCGCACCAGTGGCACGTGAGAATATGCTAATGGTTTTAGGGTTTTCTAACTTGGTCGCTGTTTCACGCTTCTAGTGCGATAGACACACGCTTGTGGTGCGTTAGACTAAACGTTAATAACACGCCAGATCTGTCATCCTCATTCTAGAACGCTCTAGAAATAAACGATTAAAACGTTCAGAGAACGTTGACCAGAACGTGATAGTGTGAGGGCCCCTTCACATAAGATACAATATTAAACGTTTTGATTTCGCAGGGGTCTGATTTTGCACATTATCCCTTGTGCGAAATACGCAACATCATTGTATAAAGGTCATAAAACACAAGCTTTTGAGATGATTTTGAGTGGTCCGAGATAAATTGAGTTATAGATCTGTTCCCAAACTTTTAAAAGAATTAAGTGATAATATAGGATGGGCGAGAAAAGCATTGTTTCAGTAAATGAAATATGACAGAACTTTTTTGCTGATGAACTGTATTTTATTTTAAACTCAATATTCCCATCAGTCATATTTAAATTATAAACTTAATCTTACCCATGTTATCAAGGCTTCTGTGCCCGAGACCGGTCGCCATTTCAGCCAGTCAGATGCTTGAAATTTGAGACTGATCTTCAATCTTAGTTTTATGATAAACATTCGCCATTTAAACCATTCAGATGCTTGAGATGTTAGACTGGTCTCCAATCTTAGTTAAATGATATTTGGTCTTGCATAAATGCATTTTTCTTCTATCTAAGCTAATTGGAAAGCATAAATATTTAATTTAAACGTTGATAAACACGTGCGTAAATGTGTAAACAACACTCTGCTAACCTATATAGTAGACAGGAGACTGGTCGTTGCTCTGGCAACGGTCATTTATCTCGCGCTTTTTATAGCACATTAGAATTTTGGTCATTTACTGGATCTGGGATGCTAGAAAGGTATGTAAAATTTCGCAATGCTCTAAATGATAAACAATTGTATGAACTCTTACTAAATTATAAACTATTGAAGTAGGGAGAAGTTGGCATAAACCAGACTAGATGGATATACATGTATGCGCGTTGAATCAGTGAACTTTTAATACGTGCAAGTGCAGTGGCCCTCGTTAAAAACAATAAACAATTCACATCAAAAACAGCTTTCTCATACAGGGAGCTAAGTGAAGATGTGAGAAACATAAGATGCAGTGGAAATATTGCTCGCTCTTTATTCTGGGACTAATTAAACTATTAAATCGCTTTTGAAACTCGCTAATGTTTAAGGTGCCGGACTGTGGAGACATGCATACACCATTCCAGATCTTCACGTTGGGACCTATAACCGGGAGATGAAGATAACTCAAGGGTTAACTCATGTCGGCAACATCAAACCCCAAGTTAACATTTGCAGCGGCGAATAGTAAGTAGCCTTTGCATAATTTATAAGGATGGGTATGGGACGGTGCATCGACAAGGGCCCAAGATCATAAATTATATAACTAAATCAGGAGACCAGTCTCAACTCTCAAGCATCTGATTGGCTGGAATTCTGTTTACAGAAATTCACAAAATCTAAGCAATACAAAACATTATTTTAAATTCCCACATGAGTGTAATGATACTGACAAGAAAATGTTGTGTACTTTGTAAAGAACTTTCAACTTCGAAATGATAAATCAATGCTTGTGACCCGTTTACGTGACCAGGAACGACTAAGAAATTGAAGGTCAAACACACTTTTACTAATATCTCATATAGTTTACAAATAAAAGACAAGAGGACACAAGATATTGTTGCCAGTATCATATTACTCATGTGGGCATTTAAAATGATGTTTTGTGTTGAATGTATGCAAATAGAAGTTTATGGAATTATTTTAACTCGTTATTTTTTTTTACTGTTCTTACGTGTCTTACAATATGCAAAATAAAGAAGTAGCATTCATTTGTGCACATTTTCATTGAACGACATTTTGGCATTATTGACATTTTGATAATTTTCTTTTTTATCGATGAACGTGCAATGAGGAGTATAGTCGACATTAAGCTTTTTCAACCTACATATGTGTGATTTCAAACATAGTGAAAAAATATATATCGTCTGTTTCCAATGTTCTGAAAAAGCCAACATCTTGCCGTTGTTAATAGACACACTTAAAAAGATACACCTAACAATTATCATATATTACTTATGTGGGCATTT
This sequence comes from Corbicula japonica, assembly GCA_038501625.1. Classification (NCBI taxonomy): domain Eukaryota; kingdom Metazoa; phylum Mollusca; class Bivalvia; order Venerida; family Cyrenidae; genus Corbicula; species Corbicula japonica. The sequence continues at coordinate 3,698,022 of JAZAYU010000059.1, read as the reverse complement.
AGAATGGAGAATTTGTTGTAGATTTCTTTATTTTTATTTGGATTTAGCTCTAAATAGATTTTTTAGTAATTATTTAATGTAGCTATTTTTCTTTACTGTTTTAACATTACTGGACTTATGTAAAATAAAGATGCATGAAAAACATATATTTTTGCGAAGATAAACACTTTTCCTCTAGAAAGTCGGCGATGTAATTCAAGAGCTTCAAAGCTCAAGTGGTATTGTTTTATATTGAAAGAAAACTTGATGTCATAAACAACAAAATTAATGAATTATGAAATTGGCTTATCTTTTAAAAGGCTCAATTTATATAAAAATTTGTTGGTTTTTTTCCAGTTAAAGAATCAATGTACTTATACAGTTAAGACAACTCATTTCCACTAGAAAATCGGTGATATCATTCTAGAAAACAACTTATGAAATTTGGCTAGGGAGTTCTAAAGTTCTAAACGCAATAGTTTGAAATTGAAAAAAAGAAGAACAAAACAACTTGATGTCATAAACAAATGAAATAAATTCACAAATATTCTTTTACAACATTAACTAATTACCAAAAAGGACAAGTTTCGAATACTTATACTTGATAAAGATGAAAAAGCATTTAATAAACATGATTATTAATTTAAAAAAATATGGTAAATCATTGTCTTTGACAAGCACTCACAATATGAAAACTGCTGTACTGTTTTGAAAAAAGAAAAGTTTTACAGGTTCTGTATAAAACCTCAATGAGGAAAAGGTTATGTGCCCCGGGTGAGGATCGAACTCACGACCTTCAGATCGCTCTTTTTGTTATTGATTATGAGACTGACGCGCTACCTACTGCGCTACCGAGGCACTTGCTTTAACGGTAAGTTGTAGGCGTATAAATATATATTACAACTAGTTAAACCGTTTTATTTGCGTTTTTTTCTGTAAAATAAACACTTTTCAGTACGTTTGATGTCTAGTTTTTCATTTGCCTCTATAATATGAGGTTACCAATGATGTTTGACCTACACTTACATTTAAAGGTTAAATTTTATCAAAAAAAGAGATCCAAATTTGTTACAAGTACCACAATGCATATTACCGTTGTTGACTGTTTCACTGTGTATGTCAATACTTCAGTAGCCAATTGACGGTAGTAAACCAGGTTGCATTTAACCTAATAAAGCAGCATTCCTCCGCAGTAAATTCGAATGAACTCCATTTTAAAATATGATATTTTCTCTTCATCTTGGGGCCGCTTAACCCTTAGAAGTTGGCCTGTTTGTGGCTTGTTTGCAGGGATAACATGTCAGGAAAGGAAATGAAAGTAATTTTATAGAGACGGACCAGTGCCCGATCGGCGATATGTTTGTGGCACCGTATTTGGGATACCACGTTTTAAATAGGATCTGGTCGGTTACAGATCAGTAATTTTCTTAGTAAATTTACATCCAGTTTCCTGTGTATTTGTGAGATGAAATGTAGATTGATCTTCACACCAATGTAAGGTTGTCTATGAATAAGGATGTTGGGAATCATGTTTAATGGACATTGAATAATGGGAATTAAACATTGATCCCAAATGGAATTGGATTTTCTTTGAGCAACCTATAGCCTAATTCGAAACACTTATGAAAACGCGAAAATTAAACACACTGAAATATTTTGCGTGTTAGGAGTAATATTGAAAATGTTGAATTTGAATTTTATTTTAAACCAAAACATAGTTATTAAAAATTAGAGCAGTGAATATCACTTATGACAGCTTTGCAGGGAGGAATTACAGATAGCTTATTGAAAGCTTATTGTGAGATACGAGTTTAGCAATGCCTTATTTTCTGCAATTCAGACTGATAGCATATTTTATGCACTTTATTAATATTTTTATTTTCTGCATACAAAAGTTTATTTTTATATCTGAAAATGTGAGAATAAGAATCATTTTGTTGTCTTTATTTTACCTCCTTATTTTTTCCTATGTGAATCGACTATCATTATGTTTAAATAAATGCCGATCAATATACGTACACGTGTACCGGTATTATAAAAATTGTTCTTGAAGCGATTTGAAAAAATGTCTGCCCCTCCGTTAGCCAGCCGGCAAACATATTGACATTCCAATCAGGTTTTTTTATTTGGTCTTTCTGTCTTCATTTTTAAATACTTGTACATGAAAAGGTGAAATATGCATATCAGGAATCGCCACATTCAGAAAAAACAGCCTCCTCACACAGTCAAGAAGAAGAGAGGGAGAGAGAGCATGGTTAATAAAATGATCAGTTTCAAAAGAGACACCACTAACAATTAAAATGAGAAATTCAGCCATTTATACCGTGTTAAAAGTGATGTTTGTTTACGCTTTGGGATGATATTGTAAAAATTAAGTCGATTTTACAAAGAATGTTGGGTCAATGTTGAACCATTGTCAAAGTGCGGGTCAGAATTATTATTACAGATATTGACATTGTGCCAGCATTGGGCCAATGTTATTTTTCCAATGCCTAAATAACCGTCAAACTACATAAAGATGTGTAGATTTTCTGAACCATTCAGATTTTGAGACATATAATATATCTTCCTGCAGCATAATGAGAATCTGTTGCAAATTTAAAGACTGACAATGTACATGTTTTAAAAGGAAAATGTGTTTTAAGAGTTTGACAATCAATAAACTTATAAATAAATGCACTACCTACTTACTCTGTACCCGTTGAGAGTTATAACATGTTATAAATAAGACCTAACTTTTTTGTTTTAATATGCCAACTTATTTTAAACTAATAAACAAAAAAAGGAAACAGTACTGTTGGTGAGACATGTCATTGGGAAGAAATGCCTGAACACAACCCGATATCTGCGGGCCTTCGTCTGACAGTATCTGATAATTGAAATAGATTTGGGTAAAAACGTTTCAGGGGAGTTAACCCACAATAACCACAATGGCGGAGACGGCAACGTCAAACGCTTCCAGCGGAAATCTTCCAGCTGCAAATCCTTTGTCAAAGAAGTTAAACAAAATCCTAGAAACAAGGCTTGACAATGATAAAGTAAGTAACAAATCCTGAATGCATAAACAATGATTTCGTCAATATTTGTAAAATATAATGACTTTTCACTGAGGCTTTCTGAGCTCTCCTATTCCTAACCTAGGCTAAGCCTTAAGCCGGCCTAGCGCAAGTAAAATAAAATGATACATTGTGCAAAAGGCATTCTGTTGCCAGCATTCAATAATTTACAATTTTATCCCTTTAACTTTTGAGAATAGATTTTGTCACTTTTATCGTTAATTTGTAGATCCAGTTCAGCTAGCCTGCAAATCCACACCTGTCAGTAGCGATAACAAAGCAATACCGACTTTGCAAATCCGTATCTGTCAGCATTATGACCGTACACTGTTTATCAAATAATTGCACATAAACTATCACAAAAAAATAAAATTGATAACCTAATTCAATACGGGTGCTGGTTAAAACGGCCTCTAGTAAAAACGGCCTCAAGTTAAAACGGCCTCACTATTTGGTCAAAACAGCCTCACATTTTTATTTTTTGGTTAAAACGGCCTCACTTTTAGTCAAAACGGCCTCAGTTTTAGTTAAAACGGCTTCACCTTTTGGTCAAAATGGCCTCGATTTTAAAATAAATTTTAAATATTATATTAGCAAAATAAAAACTAGGTATCTTTTATACTGCTTTAATACTCTTGATGAGTACATGTCAGTTCGTTTAATTCTTGGTTTGTTCTTTATATACAAGTTCATTTATTCCCTGATTGGTCAAACTTAGTAATTAATACTTGTTTTATTTTCATCAAAAACAATGATTGTCCAATATAAAATTAATGCATATTGTTCATTGAAAAAGACATCCAGTATTCAGTCTGGTTAATTTCGCCAACTTTAATCTACCACCACGCATCCTTGATGAAAATATTTGATTATCATACTAATTTGTGCAGGTGTCTATAATAATTATTAGTCGATATTTCTTATAATTATGTTTAATTTCTTTGTAACACAGCATGCTTTATTTTTTAAGGAAAACCTAATTTAATCCTGTTAATATTTAATAATTATTATATTCAGATGTTAATATAGATTAACAAATTTCTAACAGTAATTTTCACCAAACTACTAAACAATAATAATTGATAGTGATAATGACAATAAAAAATAATGGGATATAATAACTTTAGTGATAATAGAGGTATGTTTTTAAATTAAAAATTTTAAGAAAAATAAAAAGGCAGTCTGTTTCTGAACTAGAGCTATGTATTTGTTAAAGAAAAGGGTAGGGGGAAAAGGTAAAAATCGTAGGTATCAGTAGTCTTGACATTTTGTATATTTTCTCATCACTTATATAATCTTCCATTTCCGCATTAATTAAAATTTATAAGGAAACTACTTTGCAATTCATTTATTTAGTAAATGATTTAAAGTAATTGTTACATTTTTATGAATATTTCATTTTGTTTTCCATTAAAATAATGTTTGACTGGGACAGCGTAAATGTTAATGTTGTTAGAAAAATGGAAGAGAGGACATTGCATAGGTGTTACGACATGGGGTATATGTTACCGATTTTGTTAATTTTATTTAATAACTTTTCTTCAGTTTAATCATCATCAATTTCTTTAAGAACTTAAAATCACACTGTAATACAACTTTGAACACCATCCTGTTACTGTTAATTGCCAGTAATTGACAGGATATTCTCACTTGCCAGTCTGACCCAAAAATAATGGTGTCATGTTGAGTAGGTGTGAAGGACTCTACGCGTGTGCGAACTGAAATTCTACAAGATCGCCACTTGCCCAGATGGTCTATTAATAATGGTGTATATTAGCAACTAATGGCAATGCTAATAGTTAAATCTTTACTTTGATATATTTTTGTTCACTTTTGGTATATTAATTAAATGTATAATTCTTTGTCTTATTTGTTTATTTAATTATCAATGTACACCTTCTCCAGTATTCTGTGTGAAATGTTTTTCTGAATTAAGGGCCGTCTTGAGTTGTCATTGCACTGACATCAGTAAAATAAAAATATTGAAATCTCTGTAACAGCAAAATGCCGTTTAATGAACCTTTGCACACATAAATGTATCTTCATTTTGCATTTATTAACGCACGTTAGAACAGTAACTAGAAAAAAATTCTCGTTCTATTTAAATTACATAAATTCACAAAATCTAAACATCACAAAAAATCTTTTCAAATGTGCACACGAGTAATATGATAATGGCAATAATTTGTTGTGTCTATTTCTTTCTTCACATCAATTTACTACAACATCTTTAAAAAATGTAATTCAAACAAGGGTCATCTACTTAAAAAATAGTGTGGCCGTTTTAACCAATATTTTTCTGAAAGTGAGGCCGTTTTAACCAAAATGAGGCCGTTTTAACCTGAGGCCGTTTTTATGTGAGGCAGTTTTGACTGTAATCCATTCAATAGAGTAAACATTAAATATCTAAGAAAAAGTAATGATACTGACATTTATGACCGTCTTTTATATTTATTTTATCGTTTATTTGTAACAATTTTAATGCGCTGACGGACTACTACGTCACCATTGTTGTTTGAATCTGCGAGGTCATGTGCTAAAACATTTATTTACTACATATTGGCTATAGGTACAACCAAGTGTTATACGTCATTTTAAAGGGGAGATTGTGAGCTTTCTATTGAATATGAATTAATTTATGCAAAATTATGTGGGTCAGAGAAATTTAGTGTCAAAGATTGCCGTTTTTCATTGGCAGATTGACGAAAAATTTCAAAAGGTCAAAGGGAAGCACAGGTACTGTTAAAAAGTATTGTCTTTTGTTTATCATTCAAAAAAGTATTGATAAAGATATGTGTTAGCGCATTTTAGCGCAAGCTGGATAAAATCATATACTGAAAATCTAAGGTTCGTGATATTCCGTCTATTCCCGAATATCGCCTCCGACTCGTGTCCGTGTCGCTCATATTCCCGTTCGATATTCTCCGCCAAGCTCTGCTTAGATTATCAGACTGCTCTCCTCTGACAGTAAAACAGTTTTCGCGAGTTGCAGTATATCTTGTTTCTTCTACTTTTGCTTTTCCTGTCGTTTATATTTGCATTGATTCAGGTAATTTCCATGAATAAGCATAAGCACAGTAAGATATGTTACTTGTTAAATTAAAACACGGCATAATTATTGCATGACAGCATGCTTACCGATCTTTTCCTCGTCAAATTGTACTTAGCTAATGTAGGCGAGTGACGGATTCAAAGTTCGATCGCTGATCGCTGGTCCACATTTATGATTTAATTAATATTGTATCTACTGCAGTGTCTTTCTGGGGAAGTATAAAATATTGTGTTGCATCAACAACTTGCATTGATAGGCATTATTCACTGTTCTATCTGAATACATTATATTCAGTTTTTAGCCCCAGTTAAGATTTGGAATTTTATTTTCAACAACAGAGAACATCAATATTTGGTAAAAAAAAGTATATTGCTTCGTAACTTATTTTTAGGAATAATTTAAATTTTTATAAAAGATTTGTCTGCAGTGCCATAGCTTTGATTATTCAGCATATTTTACTGTAGTTTAACCGTCAAAAGTCCGTTTAAAAGTAACCCATATCAAAGTAGGGAGCAAGACATTTCAACCACTCGACATTTCAACCCCTTTGCAATTTGTAAAATCAAAGACTTTTCAACCCCTCTGGCATTTCAACCCCCAAAATATCTAAGACATTTCAACCCCTCAAAGTAACGAAGACATTTCGACCCCTAATAAATAAACGGACATTTCAACCCCTCTGTCTTAACTATTAATAAATTAATAGACCATGAAAATTTGAAATTTATTATATACTTATTACAATATTACAGTTTCTGTGACTACTTAGACCTTTTGTAGTGCTAATATTTAAAGAAATACATAGACACTAAAAAGTTTATTAGGATTACAGATCTGACAGAAAACAAAGAAGGGGTTGCCTGTTTCCGATTTGCGTAAATTTATTACCTTTCCAGTTACTGTATTTATTTTTGTATATTTGTTTTTCTGAAGGAATAAGCTTTAAAATGATGTATAACTTGATGGTCTTTCTTTAATTTTAAAAAATACTCTGTTATCGCTACTGTCAGATCGGGGTCTACATATACCCTGTATCAGAAAACAAATAAAATTCTAAATGATAACAGTGTTGCCGCAAGGATGTGCAGGCTGGTCTGAATCTACCCTGGTTGCCCTTGGGATAAAAGCCCTATCCATAGAGATGATAGTTAAGGGTTACTCCTGAAATGGAGATAACAAAATATATTTCTGATAATTATAGGATATGCTAGAGGCTCTGAAGGCTTTGTCAACATTCTTCGGGGAAAACAGTCTTAGAACGAGAAGGAACCTTCGCAGTGACATTGAGAGAAGAAGTCTGGCAATCAATGAGGAATTTCTGCAGACTTTTCAAGTTGTGAAAAATGTACGGAAACTTTCAGCTTTGTCAATAGGCATTTTGTGATGCCTAGTTAACACATTACTCTTAACCCTTTACTCCATATATACTAGTTTTATCACATGTGAGAACAGTGTTGATCCTGATGAGATGGCACAACCATGACATCTGATCAGGATCTACACTGCCCAACCATGGTTAACAGCCATATACCATGGAGTAAAGAGATAAAGTAAAAGTTTTGCAATAGATGTTTTTATGTAAATGACTGTAAAACAGAATGTCTTCCAAACTTAATCAGGGTTTTCAATAGATGCAAATTCTTGCGTTTTGATACAAGCAAATTTGAATTTTTCCACTTTTTACCCCACCTGATTCTGAGCTTGGGGTCATTTTTATGCAGGAGAATTTAGAAAAAATGGTCAAATTTTTTGCAAGAATAAAGGTAAGTTTTATGTCTTTTGCATTTTAAAGATGAAGTGAATACTTATTTGACCATTGAAAATATATTAAAAATATTAAAATGAAGTTAAAGCATTTGTATAAGTAGTAAAGTTCAATGACCATAAGATATGACTTGTGACAATCTGATCATGACCCCTTGAAAAATCTCTCAGATGACCCCTCGTCTTCAAAAAGCTATTGAATTCCCAGCTTTATGCTCTCATTATTGGAAATTTACAACCCAGTTATTCAAGTCTTAATGAACATTAAGGGTTACAACTAATTTTCTGTAATTAATTCTGTATTGTGTTTTGATAGCAACTGGATGATGTATATGCAGATGTTAAGGCAATGAATGACTGTTGTCAAGATATGACTAACAGACTTAAGGTGAGTTGTCAAGGTATAACAGATATGATGAGAGTTGTCAAGATATGACTAACAAACTTTATGTAAGTTATCAAGATATGACTAACAGACTGAATGTGTGTTGTCAAAATATGACTTACAGACATCAGGTGAGTTGACTAGATATGACTAACAGACTTAAGGTGTGTTGACTTAATATGACTAACAGACTTAAGGTGTGTTGACTTGATATGACTAACAGACTTAAGGTGTGTTGACTTGATATGACTATCAGACTTAAGGTGTGTTGACTAGATATGACTAACAGACTTAAGATGTGTTGACTTGATATGACTAACAGACTTAAGGTGTGTTGACTAGATATGACTAACAGACTTAAGGTGTGTTGACTTGATATGACTAACAGACTTAAGGTGTGTTGACTTGATATGACTAACAGACTTAAGGTGTGTTGACTAGATATGACTAACAGACTTGAGGTGTGTTGACTTGATATGAATTACAGACTTAAGGTGTGTTGACTAGATATGACTAACAGACTTAGGTGCGTTGACTTGATATGGCTAACAGACTTAAGGTCTGTTGTCAAGATATGACTAACAGACTTGAGGTGAGTTGACAAGATATGACTAACAGACTTGAGGTGTGTTGACTAGATATGACTAACAGACTTGAGGTGTGTTGACTAGATATGACTAACAGACTTAAGGTGATTTGTCAAGATATGACTAACGGACTTAAGGTGATTTGTCAAGATATGACTAACAGACTTGAGGTGAGTTGACAAGATATGACTAACAGACTTGAGGTGTGTTGACTAGATATGACTAACAGACTTGAGGTGTGTTGACTAGATATGACTAACAGACTTAAGGTGATTTGTCAAGATATGACTAATAGACTTGAGGTGTGTTGTCAAGATGTGACTTACAGACTTGAGGTGTGTTGTCAAGATATGACTAACAGACTTGAGGTGTGTTGTCAAGATATGACTAACAGACTTGAGGTGTGTTGTCAAGATATGACTAACAGACTTGAGGGTCATTGTCAAGATATGACTAACAGACTTGAGGTGTGTTTTAAAGATATGACTAACAGACTTGAGGTGTGTTGTCAAGATATGACTAAAAGACTTGAGGTGTGTTGTCAAGATATGACAAACAGACTTGAGGGTCATTGTCAAGATATGGCTAACAGACTTGAGGTGTGTTGTAAAGATATGGCTAACAGACTTGAGGTGTGTTGTCAAGATATGACTAACAGACTTGAGGTGTGTTGTCAAGATATGACTAACAGACTTAAGGTGTGTTGTCAAGATATGACTAACAGACTTATGGTGAGTTGTCAATATATGACTAACAGACTTAAGGTGAGTTGTCAAGATATGACTAACAGACTTAAGGTGAGTTGTCAAGATATGACTAACAGACTTAAGGTGTGTTGTCAAGATATGACTAACAGACTTAAGGTGAGTTGTCAAGATATGGCTAACAAACTTGAGGTGTGTTGTCAAGATATGGCTAACAAACTTGAGGTGTGTTGTCAAGATATGGCTAACAAACATGAGGTGAGTTGTCAAGATGTGACTAACAGACTTGAGGTGTGTTGACAAGATATGACTAACAGACTTAAAATGAGTGGTCAATGTATGACTAACGGACATAATGTGAGTTAACAGACATAATTTGAAACCTTAAGTTGTCCAGTTATTAATAATATACTTGATAAATTCAACAGTAAATTTTAAAGGCACATGTAATACTTTTAAACTTTGCTCCAAGGTTTTAGATTGTGGATTATGTAGCCCATGTGCAACCATTGTAGATCCAAACCAGCACCTTTATAGTCTGATCATAAATGTTCAAATGAAAGGTTATAATACACTGTTCACTACTTGGTCAGATATAACCAAATGAATCTTTAATTTAAGCATTCAGGGCCAGCACAGACACCGGGGATGTGCAGAATTATCTGGATCTACACTGGTTGCACAAGAGTTATAAGCCATATCTCCCTGGAGTAAAGAGTTAACTCAGAATTAAGAGCAAATTTAGGAAAGGTTAATTTTGAAAACTATACTAATGGCCCAAGTTGCATAGAGATTTAGTTAGAAAAAGTCATAATTATTTTCACTTTCAACCTTGCTGAGCGAAGTATTTTATTCTATTTGTTGTTTACAGAATGCTAAGGCACAAACACATGACCTGATTAACCAGACCACAAATCTCTATGGGGAGAGGTAGGCTTTTTGGCAGTATTTTATGATGAATTTTTACAGTATAGGGTACTGACAAAATCAAAATTCTTTGTGTGCTTAATATATGTAATAAACTCGCATTCCATCAATTTAATGCTAGTCCTTTCAATTTTTATAGAAGTTTTACATGGCCCAAGATTATAAACTTTTTAATAGAAAATCAGTCTCAGATCTCGAGCATCTGACAAATCTCCATTTCAGCCTGTCATATGCTTGAAATTGGAGACTCATCTCAGTTTTATAATCGGCCTTAAAATCGCAAATTTTATAAACTAAATTTATTACCTGAACACAACGTTCAGTCTTCTGTATAAACTTCTCTTTTTTCTTCATCGTTTTTAGTCAGAAATTACAGATGAAACAGCAAGTAGCTGATACTTTCTTGGCAAAGTTCCAATTAAAGCCAGAAGAGATCAAATCCCTGCGAGGTGCAAAGACCGGAGTGCTTTCTCCAGTAAGTTTAGTGAAAAATTGCAAAATAGTGATAAATAGTGTAAAATTCATTAATAGTTAACTTTTTCGTTTAATCTTTAACTCCATATGTATATGTTTTAACACATGTGTAACCTGTGTAGATCCAGATCATCTGGCTCTGGTGCTGTCTGATCTGGATCTACACTGTTTGCCCATGTGATAAAGGTGTATCTATGGGGTAAAGGGTTAAAAAAAACAAAGAGGCAAATTAGCAGCCAGAATCACATTTAACAAGAATCCTTAGACACTGATGCCCCCCACTGCTGCAACAAAATTTGTAGTAACAAAGGGCCATAACTCTGGTAAAAATGGTCGCAGGAAAAAATCCTTTCTTTATGATCATCAACACATCCTGCTTGATCATCTGTGCAAGTTTGAAAAAATATAGTTTAGGAGGAGTTGATGCCACAAGATTTGGTTATGGACAGGTGGACGAGTGCAACTCTATATGCCTCCCACTTTGTAGAGGCATAACAAATAAATGTTGAATCTATGCATCATGTTAAGAAGCAATTAAGAAAACTTCATTTGTGCCAAATTAGTGGTAATATTTAATATTATAAATAACAGATGAAATGTTCAGTGCATCTACTGCACAGAATATAAAATACAGGTGTTCCTGATGTCTTTACTCTTTATTATATTAAAGGGCTTATTTTAATGCATGTGCAATCAGAGTAGATCCAGATCAGCTGGCACATCTAATCTGGTTTTACACTGGTCTCTACTTGGTAATAAATCGTCTGATGAATTTATAGCGGACAACAGTTTGCATCGGGATCAGATGGCACATCCGTGCCGGCTGATATAAATCTGCACAGTTTTCCTATTGGATGACACCCATATACCATGAATTTAAGGGTTAATACATTGTTATGTAATCCTAAATGCTTACACTATATTTTCAGGATTTCTTTCAAGCATTAGCTAGAGTAAAGCAGATACACAATGATTGTAAAGTGTTACTAAGGACCAACCATCAGACTGCAGGGTAACTTTGTTTACACTACTTAGTAGAGAAAAATCATTACATTTAGTTTAGCTTAACCTACCTGTTTTTTTCATTCTATGAAATAGCATTCTAATCAGGTGCATTTCTAGAGGTTGATCCAGAGGGGTTCAAATGGGTTGCTCGAACCTAATTCTAAGCACCAACATTTGATTTTCTAGGGAGTTTTGGCCAGAAAGTTGGCAGTTATCATGTAACTACCCTTAGAACTCCTTTTCTGGAAATCTTGCATCCAACCCTAGAATAGTAATTCAGTTTGATTGGAAGTAAAATGTTAGTTCTATAAAAGTTAAGTTGATATGTCAATATTTTTAAAGCTGGATTATTTGCTGATTTATGTAGATGTCAATTACAGATTAGAAATCATGGAGTCAATGGCACTACATCAGGAATCTTCATACGAGAGATTATACAGATGGTCTCAGAGTGAGTATGATGCACAATTGCAAACATTAATTGGGCATGTCAAGGGAAAAATTGTCTTCGATGATATTTTTGGATGTTTAAGTTGTTATTATCATTTATTTTCTCCTAACTGATGGGTGATTTTATAACTGATTGGTGATTTTATTACACATTTTGAGAATACATGTAGGATGTTCATTTTACTGTGAAATGCATATAATAAGCAGTGTTGTATGCTTAAATATATGACATCATTTCAAGAATTTCAAGATAGCTGTTTAAAGAGACATTTTCCTATAACGTGAACCAAATGTCTTTCATATTTTTCTTTGGAGTTAACCAAAAATTGGACAGTCTAACTCATCAGTTAATTTGTTGTGGTTTGTTTAAAGTTATGTTAACCCTTTCCTTCATAGACATACCATTATTCCATTGGCGAACAGTGTAGATCCAGATCAGCTGGCACATCCGTGCCATCTGACCAGGATCTGCACTGTTCGCTTTTTGATTCGTTAGGTTATTTCAGACCAAAATGCGACCAGTTCAGATCCTGATCAGATGGCACGAACGTGCCGGCTGATCTGGATCTACACTATTCACACATGTGTAAAAATTCATATTTATGGAGAAAAGTATTAATTATGCAACATGTTTCATTATGAATGAGTGATATATTCTAGGTGGATTCCATAGATGAGGAGCAACTCTTTATGATTATTAACCCTGCCAACTGATCAGGATCTACACTATTAGCATTTTTATTTATTACTTTATTTCTGACATATTAGCAAACAATGTAGATCCTGATCAAACAGCACAGATGTGCCAGCTGATCTGGATTTACACTGTTTGCAATTGCAATAAAACATTTATATATGGATTTAAGGGTTAACCCTTTCCTCCATAGATAAACCTTTATTGCTGGGTGCACAGTGGATCCAGATCAGCAGGCACATGCGTGCCATCTGATCAGGATCTGCACTGTTAGCTTTTTGATTCGTTAGGTTATTTCTGACCAAAATGTGTCCAGTCCAGATCCTGATCCTTGCTCGCTGATTTGGATCTGCACTGTTGGCACATGCATAAAAATGCATATATATGGAGTAAAGGTTAATAAATTTCTACAAATACACTTGATGAGCAATGAATGGACAGGCTGTTGTTGATAAAAAGGATGAGTCTATCGCAATTCAGCATGTAAAGTGTTAAAAAGAAAAACAAATTAAACTGATTGTGTTTCAGACGAATGTAGAATGTTAACAGGAGAGTCTCCAGATATCTCCCCAATCCTATGCCAGGCACTGCTAGCTTTACAAGACAGGCCTGTTCTGTTCAGGTAGGTAATATCTCATATTGAGCACCTTAACTCTCAAAAGATTGCAAGGCATATATATTACATGATTTCAGAACTTTCATAATTTCTGACAACCCTTTCCTCCATATATATGCATTTTTACGCATGTGGGACCAGTGTAGATCCAGATCATCTGGCACATCCATGCTGTCTGATCAGGATCTGCACTGGTCGCATTTTAGTCAGAAATAACCTTATGAATCAAAAAGTGAACAGTTAAGATCCTGATCAGATGGCACAGCTGTGCCAGCTGATCTGTATTTAAAGTATTCGCCCATTAGTATGCATTAAAGGTATATCTATGGAGGAAAAGGGTTAAACTCATGCATTTTTGTGATCCATTCCACAGGAAATGTAAACCAAAATGATGTTGTTGTTGGTTTTTGTTGACAGATACACATTGGATGAGTTTGGTACTGCAAGAAGAACAGCTGTTGTAAGAGGGCTGATTGATGCTCTCACAAGAGGAGGTCAGTTTGTTTGCTTTATCGCTGAAACATTGATTCTTAGGGGCTTTTTTCCTTTTTCAGAAGGGGCTGTTTAAAAGCACTTTCCACTTAAAAATATATTTAAAATCATGTAGTTTTCCTATAAAAGTAACTTTACATCGGGTTTTTCTCATTCCCCTTTAGAGAGAGAAAAAATCACAGTTGATTTTTTTTTTCACCAAATTATAAGGCATGGGTTCTTGGTAACGTCTGCTGAATCTTGGTATTTCCCTATTGCCATTGTCTTTTGCTTCTAAAAGGGGTTGGGGATGAGGGTTTTAATTAGGGTGGGGCTACACAAAAATTAGCATCTTATGTCTGAAACAAAAATCATTGGTGTATCGGTTTCGTGATTATATGGTGAAAACCCCTTTCCTCCATAGGCACTCCTTTATTGCGTGGGCAAACAGTGTAGATCAAGATCAGCCAGCACATCCGTGCCATCTGATCAGGATCTGCACTGTTTGCTTTTTGATTTGATAGGTTATTTCTGATCAAAATGAAACCAGTGCAGAACCTGATCAGACGGCATGGATGTGCTAGCAGATCTGGATCTACACTGGTTGCACATGAATAAAAATACGTATATATGAAGTAAAGGGTGAACTTACCATATTTATTAATATTTCAAAAGGAAATATGGCATGCCGTTTACAAAACGCAGAAAACACCTGTCCACTTAATAGATATTTTTTGTATCTTATATAAAACAGGTCCTGGTGGAACACCGAGGCCTATAGAATTAAGCTCCCATGATCCTCTACGCTATGTTGGTGATATGTTGGCATGGTTACATCAGGCAACAGCGTCAGAAAAGGAATATCTCCAAACTTTGTTGAAAAGATGTCAACGTAAGTGTTTGTTATTTGGTTTATTAAATTGATAAAATTGTTCAATCTTATTTAGACTTAACCTTTATAAAAATTTCCAACCTGAATTTGTAAAAGCATGATGTATTTATTTATTGATTATCTGCAAGAAATAGCATTCTGCTTGTTGAAATTTGATATTTGTTTTAAAAATAGTGGACATATTTGCTGAATTTTTCACTTTGTCCATTTCTCTCTATAAAATCCTGTACGCCATATATATTTGTTTAATTGCATGTGTAACCAGTGTAAATCCAGATCATCCAGCACATCTGATCTGGATCTAAACTGGACACCTATTTATCAGAAATAATTTAACGAATAAAAAAAGAACAGTGTAGATCTTGATCAGATGTCAGAGACTCAGATTACCTGCTGATATGGATCTACACTGTTTTCCATGGGATAACAGCCATATAAAATGAAGTATAGTGCCCTGTGGATACATGTATACGAAATCCTACTTTTGTCTCACTGTCGCACACGTAAATGCTGCCTAGTTATTTGATAATGCAGAGATAGTAAAGGTAGTGAACAGAATTGGTGTTGGCAATGTTACTATGGAAAACATACATATCCAAGAAGGTAGGCTATTGGGTCAAATAGTTCTAGGTGGATTAAAACAAGTTAAGGCAGTTTATATTGCTCTTTCTTTGAATGTTACTGTTTGTTTGGTTTATTGGGTGTGTATTGGTTATTTTCTGAATACCCGGTATTCTAAGTTTAATCTGTGCCCAAGATCATAAAATTAAATCTGGAGACCAGTCTTCAATATCAATCATCTGACTGGCTGAAACTCAAAATCATAGTTGGATCCAATCTACTTGGAGACAAATCTACTTTGAGATGAGTCTAATTGGAGAACAGTCTAATTTGAGATCAGTCTAGAATCTGTCAGTTTTGATTGGTTAAAGTTTTAAGGGCTTACCACACTCCTCCCAACCACGTTCATTGATTAAAAGAAAATTATCAAAATCTCATTAACAGCAAAATGCCGTTAAATGAAACTTTGCACAAACGTATGTTTTTTTGCAGATGGTAAGACACGTTAGAACAGTAAAGAAAAATAGCGAGATCTAAAAATTCCCTCAACTTCTATTTACATAAATTCACAAAAACTAAACAACACAAAACATCATTTTAAATGCCCACATGAGTAATATGATACTGACAACAATTTATTGTGTCCTCGTGACTTACATATGTAAACTATGTAAAAATGTGTTTGACCTTCAATATCCTGGTTGCTTCCTGGTCACGTAAACGGATGACAATTACTGATTTCTCTTTTAAAATTATGTTTTGTATCGCTTAGTAAGCTTCATTGAAAGGCATTTTGCCATAATTGAGATTTTGATAATTTTCTTTTTATCGATAAATGTGATTGGGAGGAGTGTGGTAAGCCCTTAACCAGTTGGTAAATTGATCAATGGAAAGCAGGATTTAAAGACTCATCTACTTTATTTTATGATTTTGGGACCAGATAATGTTGGGTTAATGCAATGTCATGTTGTTAATTTTTGCTGATTTGAAATAAGTTCTGGAAAACATTAGGTATTTTAGAACAATTTTATTTTTCTGTAAAGGTCAGGCACCACATGTGAAGGTTAAACCTTATATAAGGCAGTATAACAATAATAAGTCTGTATTCCAACTATATGCTTGTTATCACATTGGAGAGCAGTGTAGATTAGCCAGCACATCTATGCCACCTGATCTGGATCTGTGCTGTTCGTTTCTTGATGGGGAATATATAATGAATCTAAAAGTGAAAAGTGTCAGAAATAATGTAATAAATCTAAAAGTGAACAGTTTAGGTCCTGATCATATGGCATAAATATGCAAGCTGATCTGGATCTACACTGGTAGCCCATGGGGTATAAGCCATACCCATGGAATAATGGGTATTATGTTGTGTAGGCAGAAATGTTCATTTTTATGCCCCCGAAGGGAGGCATATAGTAATCGGACCGTCCGTCCTTCCGTCCGTCCGTCCGACCGGATAAATTGGTACTTAGGTGGCTATAGGGACAATAGGTAACTGTACATTTTCTTTGATGTCATTCATTCCGTAATGGGTTTATTTGGCTATTTCGGTTTATGTGGCTAAAAAGAACAATGGGGAGAACAAAAGGATAGCCACCTAAGTACCGATTTGTCAGGACGTCCGTCCGTCTGTCCATCCGTCCGTCCGAAATAATCTTGTCCTCGCTTCTTCTCCAAAACCGCTTGAGGGATTTCTTTGAAACTTCACAGGAGTGTTTGTCACAAAGCCTAGTTGTGCATTTCTTCAGGAATTTCTGCTTGGATTATTTTTGGCTGAGTTATGGCCCTTTTTAGCAAAATTTTGTCCTCGCTTCTTCTCTAAAACCGCTTGAGGGATTTCATTGAAACTTCACAGGAGTGTTTGTCACCAAGCCTAGTTGTGCATATCCCAAGGAATTTCTGATCAGATTATTTTTGGCGGAGTTACGGGCCTTTTTACCTAACCCTAAACCCTAACCCTAAGGTAAATTTTGTTAATGCAATAGAGGTTACATTTTTTGTCCGATTGTCATGAAATTTGGTATGAATATTGATATTGATGATTTCTACACAAATTATTAAAATCATGTTGTTATATTGACCAGGGGCCCCGCCCTGGGGATTTTTTTTTCTTTTAAATTCTGTTTTTAACCTTTGATGTTCTTCAGTTATTAACCAGATTTTGACACAACCTGTATACCATCTTAAAATTCAATCTTTCCTCAACAATTCATTCACTGGTTGTTCAGGGATAAAATTTGAAACAAAAATTTTAGTAGCAGGGTGAAAATTTCAAGTGTCAAAATCCAATATTTCTATCTGTCTTCAGCTATATTTAGGTATGATGTTTACCAGTATTTTTGGTACAGTTGCTGGACAATGACCTGATGAACTTTGCTGCTTAGATCTGTGTTATGCAATATTAAGAACTTTGCTCTGGAAGATTTTATAGGGTAAATTTTGTCATTTTATGGATAGTGACAAATAAACTTTCTTCCTTTATAGCACTTTGAAAATCAGGCTTTTCTGAATATGTTATTCACTGTTTTTAGCTCGACTATTCGAAGAATAGGGGAGCTATCCTACTCACCCCGGTGTCGGCGTCGGCGTCGGCGGCTCCGTCCGTTAAACAAAATATGCACTTTGGTCCATAACTTAAAAACTACTTATGATATCAACTTCAAACTTGAAATATATATTCACCATCAAATTCTACATCATTACCAACAAGACCCATAACTCTGCTACAAATATTTTTTAAGTTATGCCCCTTTTTCACTTAAATTTTGCGTTAAGGAAAATATGCACTTTGGTCCATAACTTATAAACTACTGGAGATATCAACTTGAAATTTGGAATATATATTCACCATCAAATTGTACATCATTACCAACAAGACCCATAACTCTGCTGTCAATATATTTCAAGTTATGCCCCTTTTTTCTTATATTTTGTGTTAAGCAAAATATGCATTTTGCCCATAACTTCAAAACTACTTGAGATATTGCCTTGAAACTTGAAATATATTTTCACCATCAAAATTTACATCATAACCAACAAGACCCATAACCCTGCTTTCAATATTTTTCAAATTATGCCCCTTTTCCACTTACATTTTGTGTTAAGCAAAATATACACTTGGCCCTTAACTTCATTATTAATGGAGGGATTTCAAAATAACTTGGCACAAATGTTCACCATGACAAGGCGGTGTGTCGCGTACAATACCTATGCCTGTAGGTCGAAGGTCAAGGTCACTGTTACAAAAAATAGAATTTTCTTGTCCGGGCTGTAACTTTGTTATGAATGGAGGGATTTCAATATAACTTGACACAAATGTTCACAATGACAAGGCTGTGTGTCCGCACAATACCCATGGCTGTAGATCCAAGGTCAAGGTGACTGTTACTAAAAATAGAATTTTCTTGTCCAGGCTGTAACTTTGTTTTGAATGGAGGGATTTCGAAATAACTTGACACAAATGTTCACTATGACAGGGTGGTGTGTCGCGTACCATGCCCATGCCTGTAGGTCAAAGGTCAAGGTCAATCTTACAAAAAATAGAATTCTCTTGTCCGTGCTGTTACTTTGTTATGAATGGAGGGATTTCAAAATAACTTTGCACAAACGTTCACTATGACAAGGCAGTGTGTCCACACAATACCCAAGCCTGAAGGTCCAGGTCACTGTTACTTAAAACAGAATTTTCTTGTCTGGGATGTAACTTCATTATAAATGGACGGATTTCAAAATAACTTGGCACAATTGTTCACAATGACAGGGTGTTGTATCCCATACCATGACCATGCCTGTAGGTCAAGGTCACTGTTACTAAAAATAGAATTCTCTTGTCCGGGCTGTAACTTCGTTAGGAATAGAGTGATTTCAAAATAACTTGACACAAATGGTCATCATGACAAGTTGGTGTGTCCCATACCATGCCCATGCCTGTAGGTCCAAGGTCACTGCTACTAAAATAGAATTTTCTTGTCAGGGTTTTAAATACATTAGGAATATAGTAACTTGCCAGAAATGTTCACCATGACAAGCTGGTGAGTCGTGTACCATTTCCATGCCTTTAGGTCAGTTCTTTTCTGTAACATTACTGAAGTGATTGATAATTGACTAAAAGTAAATATCTCTAATAAAAAAAATTCTAACAAGTTTTCTAACAACTTCAGAAATATTTCATAGTTATTCCCCTTTTCAGTTTAATATTTATGGTACATTAAGAAATTATTTCTGTTATTTGAAATGAATTTTTCCCTTACCATTCACTTCACAGACACTTGTTTAGGGGTCATTTGCTGGCCCTATATGCCTATAGAGCTATATAGGCCTATATACAGGCTTACAGGTCTCTAGATCCAAAAGTGGGTTAATTATTGTTGAAAGGGTATTTTTTTCAAACTGGGATATTTTGTGTTCTAAGTGATAGTATATGTATCTCATGCTATAGATCATCTGTTTATTTCCTGAAATTGCCCACTTTTGGATCTAGAGACCTGTAAGCCTGTATATAGGCCTATATAGCTCTATAGGCATATAGGGCCAGCAAATGACCCCTAAACAAGTGTCTGTGAATATTTTTACTGATTGCACATGAATGTATGGCCATAGTTGTTACTGTTTTAATCTTCAAATTGCATTTGTTTCAAATGATTCGAATAGTCGAGCATGCTGTCTCCTCTGACAGCTCTTGTTTAAGTAAAACAACAACAAGAACAACAACAACAACAAATTGGTAGCACATTCTCAAAATGTTAAGACTAAATTTAAGAGAGCCTTAGATGTATACAGTGTATGTACACAAACTGGCAAGTAAGGCCACACTTTTTAGCTCACCTGAGCTGGCTCAGGGTGAGCTATTAGGATCGATGAATGTCTGTCCTCCGTCCACACTTAGTTCGTTAACACTATAACGGTCACATTTTTGCTCCGATTGTCATGAAACTTGGTCAGGATGTTTGTCCCAATGATTTCTCGGTCAAGTTCAAATATGGGTCATCTGGGTCCAAAAACTAGGTCACTGTTACTAAAAATAGAATTTTCTTGTTAACCTCTAGTGGTCACATTTTTGCTCTGATTGTCATGAACTTGGTCAGGATGTTTGTCCCAATGATTTCTCGGACAAGTTTGAATATGGGTCATCTGGGTCCAAAAACTAGGTCACTGTTACTAAAAATAGAATTTTCTTGTTAACACTCTAGTGGTCACATTTTTGCTCCGATTGTCATGAAACTTGGTCAGGATGTTTGTCCCAATGATTTCTCAGACGAGTTCGAATATGGGTCATCTGGGTCCAATAACTAGGTCACTGTTACTTAAAATAGAATTTTCTTGTTAACATTCTAGCGGTCACATTTTTGCTCCAATTGTCATGGAACTTGGTCAGGATGTTTGTCCCAATGATTTCTTGGACGAGTTTGAATATGGGTCTTCTGGGTCCAAAAACTAGGTCAATTTTACTAAAAATAGAATTTTCTTGTTAACACTCTAGCGGTCACATTTTTTCTCCGATTGTCATGAAACTTGGTCAGGATGTTTGTCCCAATGATTTCTCGGACGAGTTTCAATATGGGTCATCTGGATCCAAAAACTAGGTCACTGTTACTAAACATAGAATTTTCTTGTTTACACTCTAGTGGTCACATATTTGCTCCTATTGTCATGAAACTGGATCAGGATGTTTGTCCAAATGATTTCTCAGACGAGTTTGAATATGGGTCATCTGGGTCCAAAAACTAGGTCACTGTTACTAAAAATAGAAATTTCTTGTTTACACTCTAGCGGTCACATTTTTGCTCCGATTGTCATGAAACTTGGTCAGGATGTTTGTCCCAATAATTTCTCGGAGGAGTTCGAATATGGGTCATCTGGGTCCAATAACTAGGTCACTGTTACTAAAAATAGAATTCTCTTGTTTACACTCTAGCGGTCACATTTTTGCTCCGATTGTCATGAAACTTGGTCAGGATGTTTGTCCCAATGATTTGTCGGACGAGTTTGAATGTGGGTCATCTGAGTCCAAAAACTAGGTCACTGTTACTAAAAATAGAATTTTCTTTTTAACACTCTAGCCGTCACATTTTTGCTCCGATTGTCATGAAACTTGGTCAGGATGTTTGTCCCAATGATTTCTCAGACGAATTCGAATACGGGTCATCTATGGTCCAAAAACTAGGTCACTGTTACTAAAAATAGAATTTTCTTGTTAACACTCTAGAGGTCACATTTTTTCTCCGATTGTCATGAAGCTTGGTCAGGATGTTTGTCCCAACAATTTCTCAGAATAGTTGGAATATTAGTCATCTGGGTCCAAAAACTAGGTCACTGTTACTATAAATAGAATTTTATTGTTAACACTCTAGCGGTCACATTTTTGCTCAAATTGTCATGAAACTTGGTCAGGATGTTTGTCCCAATTATTTCTAGGACGAGTTTGAATATGGGTCTTCTGGGTCCAAAAACTAGGTCACTGTTACTAAAAATAGAATTTTCTTGTTAACACTCTAGCGGTCACATTTTTGTTCTGATTGTCATGAAACTTGGTCAGGATGTTTGTCCCAATGATTTCTCAGATGAGTTTGAATATGGGTCATCTGGGTCCAAAAACTAGGTCACTGTTACTAAAAATAGAATTTTCTTGTTAACACTCTAGAGGTCACATTTTTGCTCCGATTGTCATGAAGCTTGGTCAGGATGTTTGTCCTAATGATTTCTCGGACAAGTTTGAATATGGGTCATCTGGGTCCAAAAACTAGGTCACTGTTACTAAAAATAGAATTTTCTTGTTAACACTATAGTGGTCACATTTTTACTCTGATTGTCAGATTCTAAAGAAACTTGGTCAGGACATATGTCCCAGTTATTAATTGGACCAGTTTGAATATGGGTCGCCTGGGGTCAAAAACTAGGTCACTGTTACTAAAAATAGAAAAATCTTGTCCAGGCTGTAAATTTGTTATTTCTCATTGGATTTTAAAATAAATTGGCTGAAATGTTTACCATGACAAGGTGTAGTTTCGCGTACAATACTCATGCCTGTTGGTCCAAGGTCAAGGTCACTGTTACTAAAAATAAAATTTTCTTGTCTGGGCTGTTAATTCCTAATGAATGGAGTGATTTCAAAATAACTTTACATAAATGTTCACCATGACAAGGGGATGTGTTGCTTACAATACCCATGCCGGTAGGTCAAAGGTCAAGGTCACTGTTACTAAAAATAGCATTTTCTTTTCCAAGCTGTAGATTTGTTGTTTCTTATTGGATTTTAAAATAACTTGGTGTAAAGGTTCACCATATCGAGACGTTGGGTCTCGTACAACACAACTTTGTTGTACTCAGGTGAGTGATAAAGGGCCATCATGGCCCTCTTGTTCATATTACCCACATCATATGTAGTAAGGTCCATAACTCTAATAATCATTTTCCAGGATAATCTCCCCAATAATCTTAGAATTTTCTAAAAAAATGTAATATTTAACTTTATTTAACTATATATTTACAACAGACTTGAAACATATGATCCTTTCATCTTTCACATTATATGCATGCAGTATGCTTTGTCTTCCACAAGCATATTTTTCATTACTTATGTTTATTTATTACATATGTATACCTATTCAATTTCAAAGCTGCATTTCGGGGGCATATGTCAATTTCAAGTGACAGCTCTTGTTATAATTCTATATGGCTTATTATAGTTGTGCTGTAAGCCCTTGGCCAATGGTGCCAACATTGTGTGGGACTCATTTCCTTGAATATACAGATATCTAGAAGTAAAAGATTTTTAATCAGATGTATACCACGGGAAATTCAGTTAAATTTGTGGGCACAAATTTTTATGGTTTTTGGTAAAATGGTATTTTCTTGTGTTCATAAATTCATGGTTTTCATAATTCAAAAGTCATATTTAAATGTAGATGTTTTAAGTTTGTTTTGTTTTAATTTTTGGATCAAGTGACCCACAAAATCTATGAAAATAATACACAAATAAAAATAAATTTGTCCTATGCATGTACTGAGCTACATCTTAAAATAAGTTGACTTATTGTCACTGATAGGTTTATGAATTTCGTTTAAAGATCTTTTTATAAATTCAAGTGCCAAAGATAATTGATAAATTTGCTATTAGTTTGCATTTATAATAAATTGGCCAACAGTGATGATCCAGATCAGCCAGCACATCCATGCCACCTGATCTGGATCTACACTGTTTGCTTCTTGGCAGGATTATATATAATAAGCCAAAAC
Source organism: Corbicula japonica (assembly GCA_038501625.1). NCBI lineage: Eukaryota > Metazoa > Mollusca > Bivalvia > Venerida > Cyrenidae > Corbicula > Corbicula japonica. Next base: position 3,674,167 of record JAZAYU010000059.1, on the reverse strand, counting down.
CTGATCATTAGTTATATAGTAATGTTGAGTTTCTGTTGGGTTCATTTGCAGCCACTGATGAAACAATACAAGATATTCTTGGACATATCACAGAAGGAGTTTGTAGACCTTTCAAGGTAATGCACTTTTAGCTACATTTAGAATTGAGACAAATGGTATTTCAAGTATTGTGCATCTGAGTTACCTCCCTTACACATATGGAGAAATTGTACATGTACTGGTACTTCATGTTTACAACAAATAGAAACAGAAAGTCTCACACAAATTTCTTACAGAGAGATTGTTTTAACCCTTTCCTCCATATATTTGCCTTTTTATGCATGTGGGACCAGTGTAGATCCAGATCAGCCGGCACATCCCTGCTGTCTGATCAGGCTCTGCACTGGTCGCATTTTGGTCAGAAATAACCTAACGAATCAGAAAGCAAACAGCTTTGATCCTGATCATACGGCAGGGATGTGCTGGCTGATCTCGATCAACTGTTTGCCCTTGCCATAAAGGTGTGAATATGGAGGAAAGGGTTAAGCTGTGAGAACAGGGAGAAATGTTTTTTTTAAATAATTTTTGGGAGAAGTTTTGGCAACTTTCATCTTTATATAAGAAACATATAAGAAATAACTTCTCCCTTGGCTCAGTAGAAGGAGAAGTTAAGGACATTTGGGAGACTCTTCCTCTCAAGCCTCCATCTCAGCCATTCCCTGTTTCATATTTAAAAATTTTGAAACACAGATTTGATCATAGGTCTCTTTCTGAATTGTTTTCTTTACAATCATCTCTGATACAAATTTTTGGTAAATTTAGTGTAATAGTCCTATTTCATTTCATGTATAGGTACGAGTAGAGCAGGTGCTTGTATCGGAACAAGATGCTGTCACGCTATACAAACTGAATAATCTCCTCAAGTTTTACCACCATACTATCGGGTAAGTTATTCCAAAGCATTTGCTTTCACATTGTATTAAATTGTACATGAACAAAATGGTGCCTTTTCTTTTTCTACTGGGTGAGTAACATGTGTAACATGTAAGCACAGTGTGTTGCAGCAATATGAAAGCTTTGAACATGCAATATACTGATATTGCAGTTTTTATGCCCCTGCCATGAAATGGCGACGGGCATTAAGAGTTGCTCCTGTCCGTCTTGTGAACGCAACTCCTCCTACACTACTGGTCGGAATTTAATGAAACTTGACCACAATGCTTGGCCTGATATGTAGTTGTGCATGAAGGTGGGGTTTCGCTCTTACATGTTCCGTTCAGAAGTTATGGCCCTTTGATACTTCCATTAACATTAGTTTTAATAGGAGTATATCTCGTGAACGCAACTCCTCCTACACTACTGGTGGGAATTTAATGAAACTTGACCACAATGCTTGGCCTGATATGTTGTTGTGCATAAAGTTGGGGTTTTGCTCTTACATTTTCCGTTCAGAAGTTATGGCCCTTTGATAATTCCATTTACATTAGTTTTAATAGGAATATATCTTGTGCACGCAACTCCTCCTACACCTCTGCTGGGAATTTGATGAAACTTTACCACAATGCTTGGCCTGATATGTTGTTGTGCAAAAAGGTGGGGTTTTGCTCTTACATGTTCTGTTCAGAAGTTATGGCCCTTTGATACTTCCATTTACATTAGTTTTAATAGGAATATATCTTGTTTCTTATATTTTGTGCATTTTGCCCATAACTTAAAAAGTACTTGAGATACTGCCTTGAAACTTGAAATATATTTTCACCATCAAAATCTACATCATAACCAACAAGACCCATAACCATGCTTCCAATATTTTCAAATTATGCCCCTTTTTCACTTACATTTTGTGTTAAGAAAAATATACACTTTTCCCTTAACTTTGTTTGGAATGGAGGGATTTCAAAATAACTTGGCACAAATGTACACCATAACAAGGCGGTGTGTCGTGACTGTAGGTCCAAGGTCAAGGTCACTGTTACTAAAAATAGAATTTTCTTGCAAAATCTTGTCCGCTCTGTAACTTTGTTAATTCTTATTGGATTTTTAAATAACTTGGTATAATTGTTCACCATATCAAGACGGTATGTCACATACATGCCCAAGCCTTTAGGTCCAAGGTTAAGGTCACTGTTACTAAAAATAGAATTTTCTTGTCCGGGCTGTTACTTTGTTATGAATGGGGGGATTTCAAAATAACTTGGCACAAATGTTCATCATAAGAAGATGGTGTGTCCCGTACCATGCCCATGCCTAGGTCCAAGGTCACGGTCACTGTTACTAAAAAAGAATTTTCTTGTCAGGGTTGTAACTACATTAGGAATATAGTAATTTCAAAATAACTTGGCAGAAATGTTCACCATGACAAGGTGGAGAGTTGTGTACCATGTCCATGCCTGTAGGTCCAAGGTCAAGGTCACTGTTACTAAAAATAGAATTTCCTTGTCCGGGCTATAACTTTGTTTTGAATGGAGGGTTTTCAAAATAACTTGGCACAAACAACATTTCCGTCACGGTGTGTTGCGTACATTACCCATGCCTGGGGTCACTGTGATTTTACCGATACACGTTTTACTTGAAGTAATCAATTTGATATACGCGTAATTAAATGAAACTCGATTGACTCGTGGACCCCACTTGTTCCATAAAATACGAAAAACACTGGTAAAAGCCAGTTTGCATGATTAAAATAAGTTAAAATAATTACCTTGATGGTGATATCAGTTCTTACGAAATTCGCATTTTATTTCCATTTATCTTTAATTATTACATTTATAATCCGCATAATTTGAAAAACAGCCGTTAACTTATTAAAACCGCTTGTATCCCTTACAAAAAACATGACCATGCTGTTTATTTCGTATGGAGGCAAAAAAATCGATACCGCCGAACATCAAACGCAACTTCAAAAGACGTTGTCGGTTCGAAACAACCATCCGTGTTTATTTCGGCTTTGCTATAAAAACGTTTGATCTACCTGGTAGTGTGCGCATGTCATTTTAAGCTTGTGTGATGCAATAATTACTGAAATGTGATAACAGCGATAAATTAAAGATTTGGATATATTTTAAATGTTGGAATATGTTAGCGTTCGGTAAATAATAATTATTTTACTTTGTCGTTCGTAAATGTTGCTGATTTTTTACGTACCGGTAATTGTATTTGCAGTAAAGTTTGTGACAGCATTTCTAAGCAGTTGTTTGCCTGTGGCAATCATAATTATTTTCGTTTCGCACATTGATTACCTCGTTGCATAGAAACGTCCCCGGATTGGAGATCATGACAAGTTGCAAACTGACGATTATTTTAATTGTAATTACCGGTACTCAAAATAAAAAGAAGAGTAAAAGATTTCAGTAATAGTTTATTATTTAGTACATTGTTTTACCTATCAATAAATATTTTCGAACAAAACGCGTAAGACGTGACAAATATCTCATTCAGCGTCCGTATACCGGTGCGCTTGACAATTTCGCCGCGGTAAAAAAATCGGTGTTTTGAAGGCATGGAAAAAAAGTCTTGGGAACCTAAACCTATGTATAAGCCGCACCCCCAACTTTTTTTCGCCGAATCCTGGAAAAAAAGTGTGGCTTATATTCAAACGATGACGGTATATTTGACATCTAAAGACCCTGTTTTATACCCCCTCGTCGAAGAAGAGGGGGTATACTGTTTTACCCTTGTCCTTTCTTCCGTTCTTCCGTGATTCAGTCCTTCTGTAACAACATTTCCGTCACAGTTTTCTAAGCATATATAACATGTAGCAGCCTAATATTTTGCATATTGCTTTATCCTATAGTTCCATATGGTGTAAAGCCATTTTATGCTCCTTGCTCATCTTCTTCCTCTTTTCGACTACTTTTAGATTTTGTTGCTATACAGGTGTGCAACACCATCCAAAAGGCATGTTTATCACTGTATAGCTGCATTACATAAACCAAAGGGCATCTTTATTGAAATATGCAAATTACATTTTGAAAGTCATATTTTTCGCAGCAGGGGTATTACCAGTGAGCATAAGCTCACAGATTTACTTGTTTATTCAAATATTGAAATAATGAAGAATTAATTTACCTACAAAATTTTATATTCATTCTTTTGGCAACATTTCAAATGAATGACAGAATTGCATGAAAAAAATGCACTTTATTGTAGAGTGTGAGAAAAATATCTGTTAAACAGCAGTCTTTTTGTGTTCTATAGGCAGATCATCAACTCGGATGCGGCACTGTTGTCGACTATTGTTGAAATCCAGGATCTCAGTCACAGAATGTTCTTCAACAGTCTCACCTGCCATGCTAACAAGCTACTCGATAAGGTACTCCTTCTTAATATAGATTGTTTTGTCTCTATCCTCTATGTCGAGTAAGATAAAGTGATTGAAACATTCGTGACATTGTGTATCATGCAAAGAATGATCATTTTACATTTCAGGTTACATGTATTGAGTCTAATATGGAGCTCACAATATAGAATTTTTTATAAGTGTACGAAAAATGTTTTATCTGCTTACATGCAAAGGTTTACAAAAGTATCTTATTTTTAGCTCGACTATTTGAAGAATATGTCGAGCTATTGTACTCACTTGGGCGTCGGCGTCGCCGTCGGCGTCCCGCTTTGGTTAAAGTTTACATGCAACCTACCTATATCTTAAAAACTACTATAGCTACAGCTTTTAAACTTGGCACACTTGTTCGTCATCATGTCCCGAGTGTGTATGCCAAGAACCATAACTCTAACTTTCATTTTGATCAAATTATGGCCCTTTTTGACTTAGAATTTCAGGTTAAAGTTTGCGTGCAAGCTACTGTACAAACTCATAACTTCAATACTACTTATACTACAGCTTTTAAACTTTGCACACTTGTTCATCATCATGTCCCGAGTGTGTATACCAAGAACCATAACTCTGACTTTCATTTTGTTCAAATTATGGCCCTTTTTAGACTTAGAATTTCAGGTTAAAGTTTGCGTGCAAGCTACTATACAAACTAATAACTTCAATACTACTTATACTACAGCTTTGAAACTTTCAACACTTGTTCATCATCATATCCCAAGTGTGTATGCCAAGAACCATAACTCTAACTTTCATTTTTAGCTTGACTATTCGAAGAATATGTCGAGCTATTGTACTCACTTGGGCGTCGGCGTCGGCGTCCCGCTTTGGTTAAAGTTTACGTGCAACCTACCTATATCTTAAAAACTACTATAGCTTCATCTTTTAAACTTGGCACACTTCTTCGTCATCTTGTCTGGAGTGTGTATGCCAAGAACCATAACTCTAACTTTCATTTTGATCAAATTATGGCCCTTTTTGACTTATAATTTCAGGTTAAAGTTTGCGTGCAAGCTACTGTACAAACTCATAACTTCAATACTACTAATAGTACAGCTTTAAAACTTGGCACACTTGTTCATCATCATGTCCCGAGTGTGTATACCAAGAACCATAACTCTGACTTTACTTTTGTTCAAATTATGGCCCTTTTTTCGACTTAGAATTACAGGTTAAAGTTTGCGTGCAAGCTACTATACAAACTAATAACTTCAATACTACTTACACTACAGCTTTGAAACTTTCAACACTTGATCATCATCATATCCCAAGTGTGTATGCCAAGAACCATAACTCTAACTTCTATTTTGTTCAAATTATGCCCCTTTTTGACTTAGAATTTCAGGTTAAAGTTTGCATGCAAGCTACTGTACAAACCCATAACTTCCATACTACTTATACTACAGCTTTAAAACTTTCAACACTTGTTCATCATCATATTTGAAGTTTGTATGCCAAGAACCATAACTCTAACTTCAATTTTGTTCAAATTATTGCCCTTTTTCGACTTAGAATTTTCGGTTTTTGCCCCTTTTCACTTGAAATTAGAATTAAGACTTATAAATAATTGTTAAAGGTTCAATGTTAGTGTTTTTCATATGTAATGCTTTAGAAAATGTTTAAAACAGATGTACTTTACATACTTTGGTTGAAAGTGTTGAGAAATTGTGGGGTGGGTGGGGGCATATACTATACTATACTATACTATACTATACTATACTATACTATACTATACTATACTATACTATACTATACTATACTATACTATACTATACTATACTATACTATACTACCGGTATACTATACTATACTATATATACTATACTATACTATACTATACTATACTATACTATACCAGACCAGACCAGACCAGACCGAGACCCAAACCGAGACCGAGACCCAAACCGAGACTGAGACCCAAACCGAGACCGAGACCCAAACCGA